>CM032664.1:2917058-2957719 GCA_019095985.1 Streblospio benedicti
AAATTTTACACCTACAAAAAAGTGGAACATCCAAAACTTGACGAAATCCCCCTCCCCTTAAGTCGAACACTGTTCCCCTTTTGCGGAGCGTGACAAAATGTACATCATCCCTTAGCCTTCAATTAGATTTTTTATGAAGGCATACGAATTTCTAGAAAGAATTACGCCTTGGAACCTCGCTAGATCGGCCAAGGGTTAAGTAATTCTTTGACTTGTGTTGATAATGATGATTACAGCTATTGTTTACACTGGTCTCCTACTTACCTGCTAATTTATCAGTTACGTAACAACTCACCACGACTGTGTAATCGATGACCGTTATGATGATTATTTGACCACGCATGAGCGAAAATAATAGCAAATTAGCGTCTCCCCAAAGGTTTGGTTGTGAAAGCTACCTTCGAAAGTATGGGTAGACGAACGAAGGTTCAAAAGGTCCGAAGCTTCGGCCCACCCTTATTAAAAAAAAAAACATGTAACTCGGCTGTTTGTGCACCATCGTCTACCATTTCGGCTGGTGAACCTCACTTTCGATTTTCCTCTGCTGAGTGACCTATGCTATGACCACAGAGCTGTTCGAATACGCCCTGTTTGTAGTAGTGAAGTACTGGTATGTGGCTAATCATGACAGGCCCACACCACTCAATGGTGACTTCAAGTGAACTAGAGAAGTCACCACACCTACCATGATACCTACTCCATTATACGGATGCTAACATCACGTAAAGCAATCCACGTGAGTTGCTTAACCTGTGATTGATGAGCACCTTATGAGAGAGATGTTCAAGAAGGAAAATCGGCGCAGGGATAACAGGTGGCTGGGTCACTTACGGCTCCTGGATGTTGCCTCAGTCTTACTGCCACCATGTTTCAAAATGGAAGCGCACACAAATGGGGAAGTGGTCCTCTCTGGGCTGTGGGAGAACCAGGTCTATTTCGCAGGAGACACGTGCCCTACGTATGGGCACATCAGTTCCTAGGAATCTCTTCCACACTGTACATTGTCATATGAGTCGCTGTTGTCTAGAAAATAACTACAATGGGCGATTCTAACACATACGGAGTTCATCTGTACCAAGTGGAAATTCTCTCTGATGTACTAGATTCTTTGTTTACGATGTAGAATACCTGAGTTCTACATCCCAAGCATTAGTTCCGGTACCGAGGAGCTCCGAGAAGAAGAACTTAGCACAATGTCCATCAGGACCGTCTGCAGATTGGTACGAGGACATTAGCTTGCACGGGTGCATGCCTCACGCACCAGAACAGTCACCATGCTAGTCTTGGTAACTTTGGTGGCCCGTGTACAGTTTCTGTGCCTCCCTGCTATCTCATGTGACCCTGCGATGGCCAACTGGCAGTCGCCGTGGGAACCGTGCCACCTTTGATCCCATTGGCAAAGATCGTCGAGCCTCTACTCATGTCTCTAGTGCTAGTGAGACACGTGTGATGACGCATGAGTCTGAGGTTCATGTAGAACAGAGCTTTTTGTTTTTTTATGAGGGCACTGGACGCTTTTCAGTGCTTCTCTACTGGACATAAGCGAGATACCACTCAATATTGGGCTGGGAGATTCTCCATCGATGTCACTGTTGTGCTGTTCACATCTCCAGTAGGCTCACGGCGTAATGTTCTGTCTGGAGATAAACTTGTTCTGGGGAAGGGTTTTTCATTGCTGGAATTTTAGTTAGCTTTTTTTTATTTTGATGAGTTCACCTCTTTACATATATAATTTTGACGATAGGCCTGTGGTGGATGTCACTGAAGACCTGGGCGAATGCGGCTGCTCGTGTATTTGCAAAGTGTGCTTCTGGTGTGCTGATCCCGGTCTCGAAATGAGTCCCAGTTCTGGGGTTGGTGACCTCCTTTGTGTGGGTGACCCACATCTAGTTATCAGGGCCGGACTTTGGTCATCAGCCTCGGAGAGCAAACGAGTGCTCAGGCCAGAAGCGTAGAACTGACGTAGTGGAAGTGTACTTGCCTCTGCAAGAAGCAGCCTTGATTTAATTATGATGCATGCATACTGTTTTCTTTTAATGTTCTTTATTTTTAGCCAGCTTCCAGAGTTTCCAGAGACCGGAGGATTTTGGGCAGGTATAATTTTAATGAGGATGCCGGGTCTTCCGTGAGAAGAGAAGTCCCGGTCCCACCATGAAAATTGGGGAGAGTGTGAGCAAAGCTAGAGTAGGTGCCCTGGGCAGGTGGACTTTGTATCTACCCCAATTAGTTAAGCAATTAAGATCTTTAATTGGCCAGGGCAAAGCTAGGTTACGTTCCCCCCCTTGTCTAGACTCTCCAAGACTTTGGGCATGTAGACAGTGTCAAGAGAATGAGGCATCTTATACTATATTGCCCGGTTTTATGAAAATACCCGTATGCATATGTGGAGGAACATTTTTAAATATAACAATGAGTTTAACATATTTAATTATTGTCATATTACTGACATCTTGCCACAGCTAGGTATCATCTATCAAATATTATAGATATATGGTCTCCAGAGAGACCAACTTTTTATATGAAAGATGTATTACTGAATGCCTTTTAAGTGACAGAAGTGATGTTCTTAATATGTGTTTTATAAAGTTTATTCAAGAGGCGTGGGAAATAAGAAACTATATTTTAGGAAGTGCTCTGTAACTAATACTATGATATTATTTTATCACTCCACGATACTATATTATTTATACTACTTGATTTTATTTTATTGAAACCGTAACAAAGGGTATGTTACTGCATTTTTTAAATATTCTTAATAAATGCTGTTAAATCTAAATCTAAAAAAGTCTAAGGCATATGCAAACAAACGAAAGCAAAGCACTTGCCATTAGAGGTTTTAATTGTCTTGTGTGCGCGTGTGCGTGTGTGCGTGTGTGCGTGCACGCTTGCACAATAGACGAGCAGTTTTCGTGGGGGTCCAGTGTTCTTATCTCTGTCTTCAGCTCTATACCAGGGAGGACTTATCAATTTCTACTTTACGCACATGCACACACATGCTGTGAGCCTTGAGATTCTTGACAATGGCCTGGGGTACCATGTAATATGGTGCAATGATCTTATAGTCATAGCCATGGACTCCAACATTGTGAGAAGGGTCAGGGCACATACAATATTATACAAGCACCATTCGTATTGATAAACAGATGCACCAAATCGGCTATTTGATCGAGGTTTTCGTTTAATGACTTTCAGTGGTCATTTGATTAATAAGCCTGAAATAGATTATGATGCCATTCACCACAACACGTTTGTTTTGTTTTTAGTCACCACACAAATAAAATCACGAGTATAAACCGCCACATTTACATTCACCACCTTTACTGTATGCTTCAGACAAGAAAATGTTTCCATTTCTTATCATTAACATCGTTTTGGGTCCACATTGGGGTCTGAGGATGTACAATAATAACTAATACAATACATCAGGAAATTCTGCGTCCCATCACAGAAGGTGCTACAGTGGGCACTCTGTTACAGTTGTGTTCACCTAACACTCAGCACCAGACCTTCTGGTCACGAGTCTGACTTTCTAATCAATTTAGCCACTTTAAATGAAGGTTGATTGTACTGATTCATCATAATAAATGTTTGGTAGAGTAATGTAGGTAGATGGCAAGCAACATGGATTCCGCGTGAACTGAATTGGAAATGTCCAAACGGCAAATATAAAGTGTCAAGCAGTTTTCTAAAATTGACAATAAATAAGATTTTAAACGTTGTCAATAATATTGCATGCTTTGCGTTAGTTGGCAATCTGTTCATATTGTAACTAACATTCTGAGGACCGGTAGAAATGAAGTTTTTATTGGCAATGACAATGGTCTATTACCTATTACCGCCTCACACTTAACTTTTAGCTATTTTCTCATGGACTGTTCAATGCATTTATTTTATTTTTTCGAAAATTTCCTACTTCTCAATATTCAATCTCTATTTCCGAAAGGACCGATGGCCGTACAGGAATGTTATGCATTTGTGTCATATCATGTACATGAATTAATTATAAACAAGTGCAATAATAAAAAAATCACAGTGAATTAGAAAAACAACAAGAACAAAAAAAACAATAACAACAGCAACAACAACACTTGATTTCAAAGCAAATTTCACACTTCACACGTAATTTCAAGTGATTTCCCACTTCACATTAAAACCAAGCTCAATGATATCGTATGGCTTCCTTCAGTTGGCAATCTTTTCATTTGAGAGTTAGCATAACCATCGACGGCCAGAAATGAAATTATAATGGTGAATGATATTGTATGGCTTCTTTCATTTTAAAATTTATTTATTTCGGACATAACGTTCTAATAAGATTATGAGCGATTTGTTTTCCAATGTCTCCTGTGAAGTCTGGTCCTTTATTATCCACCCCGCAAAGGTAATGGTTGTATTTCACTGGCGCATTGTTGCGAGGGTAGCTCACTCCGAATGTGTCTACTTCTTCAATATCTGAAACACAACAAATTAGATGCATTTATTAACACACCAATACAGACTTCTTCAAGCACACAATTCATGAGTGGAACAATCTCCACACCACCACTGTGACATGTCTCCATAATAATACAGCAGTGGCAGATTCAGATACTTACCATATCCTTTCAGTTCTCTCCTCATGTGTTCGTTTATTGCCTGTGTGATGATATTGTTCCTGGCCGAGGAACCAAATATCCTTATTTCCGGGGCAGCAATACTGTTCATCCACACCACCCGACTTTTCTTCCAAAGGGGTGATAACTTCAACTCTTTTACTTCTTGCATCAGGACCTGTAAAATATTATATCAAATTTGTTATAGGCCTAATGACATATACTGCTTCGGTCACACACCCACCACTCCCGCCCCCAACCACCCGTCCGTCAGTCAACATGGTCAATAAATCAACTGATCAATTGATCTATTGATCGATCAACCAACCAACCCATGAATCAATCAATCAATCAAAAAATAAATCAATTTCTACCCTGCAATACTTGTAAGTGTGTTTAGAAATGCTTTATAGCACTAACAGTGAATGTTAGTAGCCATAGCATTGAGTAGAGCATACCTGACTAATGTTGAAGAAATACTCAGCTCCCCGTTTGAAGTCCCATGCAGCTGTTTGGAACACAACCACATCCTTCTCTGACTTAAGAACTTTATTCTCAGTCCTTAGTTCCCTAAAACCATCCAAATTCATCATTAGAGTTTTCTGTTTTTGCTTTAGTCATTCCTATATTTTGTTTCTATATTCTTCAAAATCAATGTTTTGAGGTAGAATAGGTTACTTTTAATAGATAGGAACTTTGGATCTAACGATGCTCCACGTTCTTCACATATTCAAAAATAACTTTTGTCAGACACCTCAAAAGATAATTATAATTTAGTTAGATATATTATGAACATAATTCTTCTTAATCCCAAACTGGGTGGGTGTGGGGATGGGTTATAAGGGGTCAAGAAATACGCCATCCTTAATCGCTTGGCCTTTTCCCCCACGTGCCTAATTTTTCATAAACGTTTTTCCCCACATCCCACAAATTTGAAGGCGTTTTCCCCTCATCCCACTTTTTTGAAATCCCACACCCACTTTTCTTTGGTTTTTTCTCACTTACCTATAAACCCTCCCCAATTATCAGCTGCCAACTATATACATGTATGTGTCTATCAGTATCTATTGCAAGCTGTGGTCATTTTATTCCACGGGTAGAAAATGCAGTAAAAACTCGTTCACTCATAGCTCTAACGATACCAATAAAATAGTTGAGTCTAAAATCAAGGCAACTGATATTGTTCATAATTCGGTTGAATGGACACGATCATCCAGATAAACAAAAACTTGCAAATACCTTATGAATTTAGCTGCGATTTCTGCATAGTTCCCCCAGAGGAAGGAGAAGTTGTGAAAACGGAAATAATGATTCCTCTGTCCTATTGCATGCTCAAAGTGGGAGCGAACACCCGCGTGCTGCTGCATCTTTGACGCCAGGTAATCAGCGGTGTACCTGAGAGAGAAAACAGGCATCTAGATATATACCAGAAAACATCCGTACGGATCGAGGGTCTAAAAACTCAACTTGATTTTATGTGTGTGTATGTGTGCGCGTGCGTGCGTGCGTGTAAGGGGGTCACTTATACGGGCAGCTTAGATATATAGTATGCGAAAGCAGGAAATTTAAGTATAAGTACCTCATTTTTAAGCCCACACCCCGCCACATCATCTAGCTGAGTGTTTCAGCGTCACCCCCCACCCCAGTTTCCACACACCATGGTAGCATCTGTAATGTATTTCCAAACTCACCTCATATGTGATGATCCGATCATGGTAAGAGATGAAAGGCTACTGATACAACGATGAATTCTCTGCAGTGACATTTTTTCAACCGGTGTAGGTAACTGCAAACCTACAACAAAGATACGTGTGTACACATATCTTTCTGGAATTAACAAAACTGTATATTTGTGCTATTTTTTCATGGTTCGTCATTGTTTAGCCTAGATTTTGGTTAATTGATATTATGTAATTTCCCTGAAGAAGACACATATATATCGAAATATTAGGAAAATCTTCAACTAAATCATTCCAAATTGCTCTTCAAATTCTAAAATTCCAAATTCAGCCTTCAGACACAGAATAGGACGACGTTAACCACAACAATAACAATACTGTGCTGCATGACAATGACTACTGAGAAACTGACACTTCACCTTCAGATCTCATCCACGACCAAAAGCCATTTTTGACCGACCATCCTTCATACACGGGTCCAGCTGATGCTTTCAGACCACCGCATATCTTTTGCCACCAGATTACCTGAAATGATGGCTAAGTAATCAAATTTTACTAGAAAACCTATCCGTTTACACAAGCTTGATGATGAATAATGTATATGTCAGTACTTTTTTCATTTTCTGTTTTGCTATATGCTGTTTCAGCAAAAAAAATGCTCCACATGTATGGACACCTCATTAATGGGGACACATGTAAACACACTCACTTCTGTGACTAACATCTTTAACATACATTACATAGAGCCATTTGTCCAGCTTAAAGGGCTTAACGAGGATAGATTTGTTGGGGACTCCCCACCAGTTTCAGTGCTGCCACCTGAATACAGGTGTCTATGTAGCTGTGTTGCTACCTGCTGTTGGTATTAGGGAATTACAAGCAATCATCAATGGAAGATCCAGGTTTTTGGAAAAGAGGGGGGGGGGGGCACACTTGAGGGATTTCCTGGGTTTTGTACTCACGGTCGATGGCGGACGTGTAAAAAAATGATTTAAATGAAGTATTTTGGTGGGAAAATGGGGGACGCCGCCCTACGGTCTATGTAAACTTTAGTTTTACTGCACATGGATTTACGCTAGCGTAATGTTACACGGGAGTTGCGTAATGCAAATTCAAGACCTTTACGTTGTGTCGCTCTTCATCCATGAAATGTTTTAAATAGCTTATAATTATGCTAATGTTTCTAAACTGTGAAGTTGAAAAATATTCATAAGATGGTCAAAACATAGCAACAATAAAACTAAAGTGTGGCAAACAGTGGCATTTTTATTTATTTTTCTTAACTTGATATGGTATACAGTAGTATATATAAATATTACCGGTTTGTAGAGAGAGCCTCTAGGGGCTTCCTTCTTTGCTTCCACATATCCTAAAAAGTCATGGTACTCTCGCGTTATCTTTATCATAACACACTCTCTCGTGAACACAACAGGACAGTCAATGCTGTAACGGCCATCAAATGAATCCTGCACGGTACATTGCAACATGAAGCCCGTATCCATCGCTTGAACCTGGACATGAAAGCTACTCCCACCGTGCGTGCGACGGCCAGTCTGTGATTCTAACACTGTCAAATGAATATTTCCTGGCTCTACTGCGTATCTGACATCATATGAAAATGGTTGTGTCTTTTCTAAGGAGAGTTTATAGCACACGTACTTTGTAATGATTGGATCATGTGACGTATTTCTACCTGGCGCACAGGCGTGTTTGGCGTGTGCTATATTTCTTGCATACTTCTTTTCATCAATCTTTAATATAGCCCATATTTTCTTCTTCGTTTGTGTAGTTGTTGAAATATTCCAAAATGGTGTGTTCGCGTCACTGAATTTATATCTGATTGTAGGATACTTACTAATTATGTTCTTTTTTACTTTTCCCCAGTTGAAGGTATTGTTTATTGTTACATTTTCGGGCAATGAGTGGTACAGTTCATTTTCTATCGCTTTGAAGTGCCAATATACCTAAAATGACATAGTACAGTTTAATATCCGGTTAATGAATATCACCAGGACTATCCAGCTAACAATTCTGTTTAGAGATAAAATGTTACCGTGGAGATACCCGAGTTAGTTCGAAGGTGCTGATTTAACAAAATGTCATTCATAGGCAGATCCATATATTTGGAAAGAGGGGCACAGGTAAGTAAAAGGGGTGTGCGCACTTACGGGATTTCATGAAAAACCTATGGAGATGAAGTATTTTGGTAGGAAAAGAGGAAGCGTGCGCCCCCTGCGCCGCCCGGAATCTGCCTATGGTCACTCAAAATGAATTTCACAAGCATTGAGAAAAAACACATATATATAACGTATAGTTACTGCTTCTGGTCTTAGGCAAGGCTTACCTTAACTGTACACCAATTGCTATCTATTTAAATGGACAAAATGAAATCTGTATTTGAAACTCCACAAACCTTCAAGACACTGAGACCATCCGTAGTATTATCAGTATGGTTTTCATGCAATAATAGCTTTTGCTCAAATGACTGGATGTGCATTGCATTGTTCTGCAGGATACTCCCGTAGTAGACGAACATACAAGTGCATACCACGAAAAATGCAGTCAGTACTTGTCTGGCGTAGTTACTCATTTTAGTTCAGTAGTAATAGACAAGACAGAATACCACTCTTATGTAACACAGTCCTAAATGGTGTATTCTGATTGGTTGAGAGGCTCAAACAGACGGAGTATATTTTTCCATATACCACACATCATTCGGGTACTCTTTTAATGTCAGCAGAATTCGCCATTTTGAAACCGCTCCATTCAAATCATTAAGACGCTATATTTAAGTAATTAGCAGATGTACCACAACTAATCATGGTATTAGAGATTTCTTCAATCTTCATCGTCGTTCTACGGCAATATTCTTTTTACACTGCACATATCCAGTGTTACAATATCTCAACACAATCATATTTTCAATAACTTGTGATTTTGATAGTAAGCTCTAAATAGGTGCAAATGGGATATCCTCATTGTTCAAATATTTTAGTCCTTAGTTCCATTTTCATGCAATAATTTTCTTCTTACGTTTTTGTTTATATAGTATAAAATCTTCTAAAACAAATCCAACATAAAATAACACTAATACATCTACGCCGTTTCAACCTCCGTTGGTTGTTTTTTAAAATCCTTTTTGGGCAACTTATTAGATAATTTTAAATTTCACATATCACATAAACTTTCTCATTCATAATTTAATG
Organism: Streblospio benedicti; assembly: GCA_019095985.1. Classification (NCBI taxonomy): domain Eukaryota; kingdom Metazoa; phylum Annelida; class Polychaeta; order Spionida; family Spionidae; genus Streblospio; species Streblospio benedicti. The sequence goes on from CM032664.1 coordinate 2,926,536, forward strand.
TTCTTCAAGCCCAATAACATATCTTTATACATAATTATGAAGACACATCATATGCAAATCATTAGTTCATTTTGGTCTCACCAAACATCATACAATTTATTCTTAATTACAGTACAGCCTCCAAATGAACCACATCTAGGCTGACCCCACCTATATAATGGGGCAATTTTACCCAAGTTTTCATGAAAATACCAAAGAAAACCTTCATGAATGAACTTGCCTTAATGACGTTAACGGCCAACTAACATGCTACCAAGCAATGAGTACATCATATCAACTATTTGTTTCCCTTTTAATATTTGCTATTAAAACATATTTCTTTCTTGCTTTGGTTTAAGGACAAGCAGCTATCGACAGCATTAAAGCTTTAAAAACACTCATACATATATATTACAAAATAACGGCAACTGTCTGTTAAATGATCAAGTCAAATTTATGTGATTTAAAAAAAGCACAATTTAACATATCCATTTCTCCTTGAGAATATCGTCAATTTTTAGTCCATTTCCAATTCCAAGTTCAATTTAACCCCCAGTTAATTCCACCAAACTCAAATGCACATTAAAAATGCCCAATGATAATTTATTGGCCATGGTTATAAGATTATGTCCACCAACAAGTGTAAATAAACCGCGTGTGCTTTGGATGCACCATAGTAGCGCGTGTACATACATTAACCCTTTCCTGCTTGTCTCGTCTTTAATGCCTACTCGGGCGCACCTGTAATCACTGCCCTATACCGGCCTTTACGTACAATCTAAATACTGGCCATTACCATCAATGATATCAGCATAGGACAGTTTGCTACAGCCGGGCTACACATACACATGAAAAACATGACAAAGAATCTGGCCAATGCGGTTCACCTCAATATGATCAAAGAATGTTCAATGGGTACTCAAAAACACAGGCTTTGAATCAACCATAGCACTACTCCTATATGTACCATGCAAAAAAAAAAAAAAAAAAAAACAAAAAAAAAAAAATAAAAACAATTTTAAAACAACAGTGCAACAGTACATATTAGACTGTTTTATTGATAACAAGAGACTGAAACATTAAAATTGACCAGGAAAATGACCATTTGTTGATTTGAAAGGTTGATTTAGAGCACAGTGTCCCGACACGTTTGAGGATTTTATTGGCTGTAATGGTCGGATTGCTCTGGTGGTGATAATATAACAACAACAAAAAACAAGCTGAAATTCAACAAGTTATATGTCTGGTACAAACCTCGCTTTGTATGGATGAATCAGACGCGTGTCTGGTTTTTATTTGTGTTGAATTCGGGCTTTATTCTGCACTGGGCTAACATAGTAGTTTAGACACTAAAGGGTTTATTTTCAGCCAATACATTTTACGTGGCCTAGGTTCTCGGTGACCATCTTTCTAGAATGTATTAGTCTTCTGCTAAAAAGATCATCATTGTGTAAATCAAGGCAACCAAAAGAAGAACTAATTTGGACTTACAACATCGACCATTTTTTGTGTTTTGATATCGTGTTAAGGTTTTTTACAGTGTGAAGAATGAAACATAATATTAATATTCATGTTTTATACATGGATATTCATGACAACCTTAACAAACTAAAAATCAATGTAACCAAAATAAAACCTACAATTAACTACATTAAACATTTTGTTTTTGTTTTGATATCTTGTTAAGTTATTTTCACAGTGGTAAGAATGAAATATAGTATTGATTTCTATGTTTTATATCTCGACATTCATGGTAACCTTTACAAAAGTTGATCAAAAGGCATCACGTCAAATCAATTTGATTTATGAGCAGTATTAACCGGGATTAGGATCGCTCGCGAGAAACTTGGGACATGCAGCAGAACCTCTGTATTAAGACCACCTGTGGGACCAGCCTCAACTGACCTCAATAGAGAGGTGGTCTTTATATCGAGGCTCATGTTGATGAGACCAATCCCTCGAGTGGTCTCAATAGAGAGGTTCTAGTGTACATCTATGACTTAGTGCTAGGTCAATGCTGAACAAATGTCTCTAACAAACACACATCAACACGCAGTTATTCCATATGATCAGTTTCCAGTCGCCAAACCAAGCGTCATTGTTCCCATCGATGTGTCTCCAAAGGCGATCCATTGAATGGACAACTTATAGCCAGTAGGCTCAGAATTGATGGTTTGTATTTTAATGTCAGTTCAGGCCGTCACCATTCAGTTACTCAAGCTTTGAGATCAGCTGTTGAAACAATAGTTGCTCCTGTTTTGGTACAGCATTACCCCCAATTATGACCATGTGCATAAAAAGGTCATTTTTTGAGGTCGCAAACCTTTAAAAAGAGACAGCCATGAAACCTCCATAATGAGACCATCTCTCTACAAGTCAGTCCATAGGGTGGTCTTCAATGGGGAGGTTTTACTGTATCTCTCTATATGGGGTTGTACTGTACTCGTCGTTAACATTAGTGGCGTGTGTGAATATATGAGGTGACTCAGGTGAGGGTCGATTAACGTAGAGGACATGTAAATGTAAAGGTCTGGTTTATGGTCTTCGCCACTATGAAACAACCGACGACTCTACATTCACAGCAGGTCATTGGCATCCTCAGCAAATTATATCTTTCTCAACTTCCCGGGGATCATACAGTACATCGCCACCTAGTGCAGACGTGTTAATCAATCTAAAGTATCTTCCACTCGCTTAGACACGGATAGCTGTTATATGATTTAGATCCATGACGTTTGGTTCATATACACAAAAACATTGATCTACTCTTAGTGTAATCTGAAATCTGAAGATGATCTTTGAACACGTTTGGTAACAAAATAAATGTGAAATGTAAATGTCGAAGTTTATAGTCTCCTTTCCAGAGGTAATGATCAGTCGATTCATTTACACCAGGTCAATGGCGTCTACGACACTCCAGTTTTACCTTTCTCAACTCCCTGAGGAGCATACAACATTGACTGTGTACATCATTTGCCGATGTTCTTATTCACCCTCCAGTGGAACTCAACAAAGACAGTCTGTTTATTTGGGTCTGCTTTCATTTATGAGGACCGCGCGATGTTAAAGTATAACTCCGGATTCCAGAACAATTATAGAATTCACTACCAAACATATTCATATAGTTATAAGTGATGAGGCTTAAGATTCTGTTCCCGTTATGCGGGAAGGCATACATTTATATAAACGGGAGATCCTGCGCTGAGGGCATGAGACAGTGTGATTACAAATGATGTGGTTATAGCCATAGTCTTGGCCATATGAATTTAAGAAATCTTTTAACTTCCATAGAAAACTGACCTATAATGACCATCACACTATATATTATCAAATTCGGGTCTAGACCCAACTCCCGTGACACTGACCACATCAAACATTGATTTTTGATAGGTGAGGTCCCGGCTACGTCACGTTTGGTCCCGGGTTTTAGTAGATACGGTAAGAATGTGCATAAATGAAGATTGAACAGGTGTTAAGATGAATTACTTGCAACAAAAAGCCTCATTCGTAGCGCCATCGTCAGTAAAAAGTTCACAGACTGTGTTTTTTGGGTGAATTAACTGAATAACTTTCTCTATTTTCTACTGAAAAATATATTTGATCTCGTATTGGTCCCGTGTGCTAGTAGGTACCAAACGGACCAATAATTCGATAGATATATTTCTTTATTTTTTGATAAATCAATTAAAACTTACTGTCTGAATATTTCGAACATTTTCAATGTCCATCTTCCGAGGCTCCCAGACTTCATCTTTCTATCACCAGATGGCAGCAATATTCAGACAGTAAATTTTAATGGATTTATCACAAAATAAAGAAATATATTAATAGAAGAAGAAATCCAATGAATCTATTTTCAAATTCAGACCAATAATTCACTTTTCACCTTGGTCATGGGAAGACAGAGGTATAGGGTATGTGTGCAGAGCGGGCGGATCAGTTGAGTTTCGAGGAATTTGACAAGATCAAGTCAAGTGGTTCATTGTAAACAAATGTGTGTGCATTTCTTCATGAATGAAATCTGCACAAACACTGTACAGAAAGAAGTCCGGTTGAAAACTTTTGTAATAATAATATAATTTATTTCGCACAAAATGCATAGTAAAAGGTCACAGTACAGATTAATACAATGTGTAAGAGCATAGCTAAAAGCATAATTATTTAAAAAATGATGCTTTCGCCAATTTACAGAGTGACTAGAATATAACTTGAAAAATGCACTGTCAACTATTTCACGTGCAATATAATTATCACATAATCACATAATATGGGGGAAACGAGAAAGAGTATCTACTAAAACTCGGGACCAAACATGACCAAACGTCACGTGACCTGTAAGACATCCATGGTTGGCATGGTGTGGTCCCGGGATTGTCACGACAGGTGGTTGGCCTGTGTGTTCTAATTATGCAATAATATAGCACGAGCAGATGATAAAATGATAAGGTAACGGGTCTAGGTAATTTTAGGTATATGCTCGATAGGCAGGCGAGGTCTTGCAGTATAATCCGGATTGGGTCAGGAGTTTTAACCAGTGTTTGGTCCCGCATCTTCCTGCATCTATAGTCCCACATTAGGTCCCAGATTTTGATAGTATGTATAGTGATGATCATTGTAGATCAGGGTTATTTATGAAATCTGATTGACTTTTACATGGTCACAGATTGGGTCCAAAATTAGTCCCGAATCTAGTCTTGGATTAGGTCCCGGATTTGATAGTATTTAGTGTGATGGTCATTACAGTTCAGTTGGATTCCGGATTAGGTCTAACATCAGTGCCCCGGTCAGTCCCGTATTTGTCCCAATTACAATCGGCCATATCATTGTCAAATATATTGAACAGATTCGAACTAATGACATTGCCCTTTTAAACATCTTTATGTCCATCAAAATATCCAGACAAACCACTATTCGTATTATCACTGAATTACGGTAGTGGGCTATGAAACATACACACATACGTAATAATGATAAATATTAACAGCTGTTATAAAATTTTTATAATCTGTAGTAACAACTGGAAGCTAATAAAACTGTCTTCAAACTTTATATAGCAGGCCAAGCATATGGTCACATTCATGGCAGTTTTTAGCGCATTGATTTTTAATAGGAATCACCTCCTTTTGACGGCAGCATATTAACAATTTGACCTTAATGTTAAAGTCATCATAGCATGTGTAGACATACCAATCAGTCATTCTGGTTGACAGCTCAATGAGAATTTGCATCAATTAATTGAGCAAGCTCTGTGTTGACAAGTTAAGTAGGCTGTACTAGGCTCGGTGAATAGGAAAGACATTTTAACTTGGAAGTTTTTGATCGAGTATTTGTAGGATAGACGAGGGTGCAAAAGGATTGTAGTTGCAATTTCCGTAGGGCGGGCAAGTGAGATGCTCACTGGTGCAGCAAAAACAAATACATTGTCTTACTTTCTTATCATGTGATCACATATTCGTCACTAATTGGTCCAGATGGGTCACGCCACGTTTGTTACCGGGTTTTAGTAGGTACCGTGTCTATGTTGTACAAATGGTTGGATAAAATTTCAATCACAAAACACAAAACTCAGATATGAATTAGAGTCTGTTATGATACATTTACACTTAATAGACACAACATCTTACAGACATGCATCAAATAATGGTCACTAATTGAAATTTGGCCCTCTACAGGACAAAGGAATTCCTGGACATTCCAATTATATACAGAGGACATATTTGGGACCACAAAAAGTGGTCTTAATATAGAGGTAGTCCGTATATTGAGTTGTTCTGTTTTGGAAGTTCTAATGTTTTTCGTGCTAGCTATCTTCGTTTATAAGAAGTGTTATTTCTTTATGAACCTGTAGAGTCGGTCTAGAGTGGGTCTAATATTTATAGGTAGCAAACATTTCATTTATATTCTCTCTGCAAACGACATCTGAAAATTTATATGATCTCATCATCACTTAAGGCTTCTAAGATTTGCGTGAAATAAATTCACAGAGCCAAAACTTTACGAATTCGCTCGAGTTTAAAGCATTACAAATTAATAGAAATAGCTAAATCACGAGTCGTACGCTATCGACTCAGCCACAGAAGCACAATGTGAGGACGTTGTGAGCTTTTTCCGGGTGCCAAATCATCAGGACAGTCATTGCGAAAGCAAATATAGGATTCTTAATCGAGCAACGAGTGGTCACATCCTATTTTCGTTTCTAATCTGTAAATGAAGAGCCCAGACTGGCGGCGGCAGAGTAGACGTCTGGCATACTTCTCTTGTGTATTTTAAATAGTGTTGGTCGATTTCATCTATTGATACTTGAAAAGTAGTACAATTGTTTTAATTATATAAGTTTTGCTTGATTTGCACTTTACAGAGGCACCGAAAAGGTATGCAAAACATGTTAGGTAAATTGTAAAAAGCATATTCAATTTAATAATTCGGCGATATAGAAAATCTAAGTGGAAACGAGTCTAAGAAAAAAAGTTGCATGCGAGAAGCTTCTTCAGTATATGCTTTGTGCCTGAAAGGAGGAAAACATATCATATGAAATGTTAGAACAGATTTAATTATAGATACACTCAGGTTTAAGTTCTAAATCTGTACATATTTTTGCAAATGTTAATGACCAATGGGCCACTATTTAACAGAACTGTACATATAATACACTTGTTAGCGATCAAGATGAGGAGAAACATCATTTAAAATAGAAAATGCACTTCGGTAAAACACATGCTATTTTTTAGCACCATCGGTGCTGGTACATGTGTACATTGTTGGTACATGTGTATAAGTTAAATGTCTAGGTCATGGCAATACATAATCAGACGAATCCACGTTCACACCAGGTCATTGGGATCTTAGTACCACTATATCTTCCTCAACTCCATGCAGCGCATACATCACAACACAACCATATCGCAATTATCACTCACATTAGCGTCCACTCGCCTGACCTGTGCCTATGTAACATGTAGATACCACGGATCAATGTGTAACCTGATAGGGATGAGTTTGCTCAACACCCGCCACCAGACTCGACCGGCATTCAACCCCCCGGCGTTCTAGTCACGAACCCAACACTCTAACTTAGCCACTCAGCCACACAAACACACATTGGTGGTTCATAGTTTATTTATTGTGGAAGCAGTGAAGCCATGGCTAATGGAAATTTGACAGAGAGCTTATCTCCAGCATATCTAATGTATAGGTCATAGATATATACAAACTACATTAGGAGGTAAGCTGTCATTTTTGACCATTTCTATTTACTCAGCATCTATTTTAGATACTGATATACAGAGTATGTACACTGGTGGCGGATAACTACTGTACTACTCTGCAATAATTTACTTTCACCCCCACCAAAATATGAAATATATATGATATTATGTGTTAACTGCTAATGCGTGCACAAAACTTTTAATAATAACATAGGTAGAAAGTTAGACAGTATACATATTTCAAATAAAGAGAGGCTTCGTTGAAACAATCACATGAATGTTTAAGGGTAACGTCTTAAAAAGCTATTTTGGTGAACTTGCATAGCCACTGAAAATATCATGTGATATACAAAAAAAGATAATTAAAAATATCTCCCACGTTTGCTCAACATACTCTATTCTGACTGGATGGGCAATGGAGATAAAAAGATCTACATTACAAGTTTAAACCACCCAAAATGACAATAAACATAGAGCAAAAAGAAAAAAGTTCAGTGAACTAACCTTTCCCCCCCATCCCCCCCCCCACCCCACCCCATAGTATCGGTTTCCAATGAGTTGCCAGCACGTCCAAGAGAAACCACTGTTATCAAGTGTAAAAGTAGCCGCAAGGAGGAAGTTATTGTGATCCAGACTCAGCCTAACACTGGATGCCTTTTCAAGTGTCCCATCTTTCGCACTGAGCCACTGCGCCACTTGCAATTGAGTGTGACTCATGGAGTTTACAGGTTGTTCGATCTACGGCTTTACCGTCTGATAAACAGCATTTTGCGCACCTGCTTTACTTAAACGTCTGACATTCGGTTGTTAGTACAATAAGATAACGGCTAGGGTCAGTCCCGAAACAAACATAAGGAAAACGTTTGGCGCATGGAAGTTAACGTATAGCGTAAGGTTGGTGCACATTTGTTGTGGTCACGTGGTAATGAAACTCGTTTTGGATTCAAGATGGTAGCTGCGTGAGGACAGGCATGTGATACTCCCGGGGTGATACTTTCACACAGTAAAACGAGTTTTACCAATAATACGGATACAAGGGAATTGATCATTCAGTTAAATTACTCTTTTTAGTTCTATGCAATTAGTGGGTTTGATATAGTAGAGTGATAGTTATAGTGATAGTGATGGGAGGTACAAAATTAATAAATTTGGCCAGGGTGTTGCAAAGAATCAACTCATCAACCACCGATCAACACATCGTCCGGAATTAAAATTCGTGACTGTCAGACTGGTGCTGAAGAAAATGTGAAAAGAGGTCGTACTAGTTAGTATTAGCTTTAGACATGTGGCACTATTCAATTTGTTTACATCAGACCCTGCCACAATGAATAGGCTTTTATCTCAGAGGAATATTTGTGTGAACGGAAAGGTTATGCTGTAGTAGGCACAGGTGGTACAGTGTTGCCTTCGGTGTAGACCATTTCTATGGCAAGACCATATCTTCTGGTGCCAAGCGTCCATACACAGACTAAAATGACCATCCACTTTAGGCCAGTTCCCAGGATGCCACTAATAGATTGTTGTTGTTTTTAGTGTACATTTTACTTTCTATTAGCAAAAAGAAATCCATATGTACATCAGATATATGAACGCCATCCGATTTCTGGCTGAGTGTTATATGGGATGAGGAAATCGTGCATACAACTGCTTGGACTTTCCTCCCACATCACTCTTTTTCAGTCTTTTTTCCACATCCCATCGCCTCAAGTTTTAAAAATCCTACATCCCTATTTTCAAATATCTTTTAGTGTTTTCCCTAAAATTCTACTTCCCTATAACTCGCAACTCCAATGAAGACGAATAATTCACTTTAGAGGTTGCGGGTAGGCATACACACCATCCGAGACCGACCACTACCCGGAATCAGTATAGCTGCCATTACGTGCATAAAACAGCCATTTTGCTCAACGATTCAAATAGGTCTGTGTCTTATCATCGACCAAGGCGCATAATATGCTACTGTAAATCTGTTAGAATGTGTTTCACATGTTATATCAAACGTCTTTGTTTATGGAAACCCCGTATTTTCTGTGTAATTGACCATTCCTTGTTATGCTCGAACGTTACACGTACTATGGTCAAGGTAGTGTCCCTTAACGGCCTATCCTTTATCCTATTATCCATGTGGCCGTGTAGCGTGGCTCATGCAAGCTGATCGATGTTTAGGTGCACGTAAAAACCCCTACTTTGTTGAACGTAGAGGCCGGTTTCGGACGCGGTGATGTACACAAACAATTGTCACAGGCACACAGTGCCACACAGTACACGCAGAGGCGAGCATTAAGTTAGGCTGTGTTAGATCTGACATGTGAGTCACATGTGGTGCAGCATCAAAGGCAACGTCAAACTTTGTACTGGGATTAGCCTGTGGTAAATTCATAATTTGATTGTTTTAATATGCAGTCATGCAAGTACACTATACAACAGAACCTCCAAATAAGACCACTTCTATTGAGAGACCACCTCCATTTTTTGTGGTACAAACACCTCTATAGCAAGCAGTTGAGGCCGGTCACTGAGTGGTCAAGACTTTGCAGAGTTGTTCTCCTGTAAGATCCTATCATCACATAATTAGTCTATTTCATCAATGACTTATACTTAATATCCACAATTTAAATTTGACTGGACATTGTTCAGAAATACAATAGAACCTCTTAATCAAGACAACCTGGGAGACTGGCATGTATCAACTAATGTAATCTCAATAGAGAGTTGATCTCTTTATTTAGGTTCAGGGCAGCAAGAACTGAAGGTATCTGATCATTTCCGTACGCCCTATTAATTACGGACATGTATGCCTAAACCACGTGAAAATGAAATCGTTTGGCTGAAACGGCATCTAGATATCTTCCATGGTACTCTACACAGCATAAAACTAACTTTGATGTAACTCTCCCAAACTGATATTGATTTCAAACGTGTACATTCATTGCTCACAGCAGAACCTCTCTATGGAGACCACTCAGGAGACCTGCCTCAAGTCGTCCTACAAGAGAGGTGGTCTCTTAACAGACGTTCACTGTGTTCTCTTTATGAAGATGCAGGACCGTGACTAATGGCCCTATTACAAAGGTGGTCGTATTATAGAAATTGTATAGATGAAGCAGGTTTACTGTAAATATTATAAATATCTCATATCCAACATGGTGGTGTAAATGCCAGTGACAGTAGCAGACAATGAATTATGCATAGCTTTTGTCAGACGCATAAAGTAGTTAATTGCTTTGTCATAATGCAATGACAAAGAATTGGTTTTTGTCTTTGGGTCCATTATATCATGTTTGCTCTTGGTAGTCACGCAGTAACTTGACCATATGCAAATGTCATTACAGTGGAACCTACTGTTAAGACCACCTCTCTATTGAGACCACCTCTGTAATAATACCATTTTTATAGTATCATTGATGAAAAATTCACCATGAAAAAGATCACCTTTTATAAAGACCACTTCTCTGCTAAGACAACTTGAGGTCAGTCTCTGGGGTGGTCTTAATAGAGAGGTTTATTTATTAACTTTTTGTCACACTGTAACATGCTCATATGCAAATGCCATGACAGTGCGGGCGCGACATGGGTTAAAAAATGACACCGCGACAAGACCGTTTTTGATAGCACACACACGGGTCACAGGGTCTCATGCTTCTACTGTAGAACTCCTCTATTACGACAATCTCTATTGTGAGACCACATCTGTTTGTTTTTCTACAGTAAAACCTCTCTATTAAGACCTCATCTGGTAGCAATAGACAGGTGTTTCTTGTGCTTCCGTGGCCAAATAGACAGGACGTTAGACTCGTGATCAGAAGGTCATAGGTTCGAGTCCCGGTCGAGTCTGTTGGTGTGTGTTGAGCAATCATACCCCTGACAGGCTGCACTCTGTGGTACCTACACGGCAATTAGGTACAGGTCATTGCGTTGAAAGAGTGATTGTGTGAGCGATGAGCATTGTGCGCTGAATGTTCTGCCGGTGCAAGTATAGGTGAAATGGTCAATTGATCAACAAGTGTGTAAATGACCTGGTGTAAAATGTAAAGTTCCTTAGAGAACTAGAATCTTGACTATAAACCACCACATTTATGTTTACATATCTTTATGTGGTATCACTTTGTTATCTTTTGGTACCACGAGAGATAGTCTTACTACAAAGGTGATCACAATAGAAAGGTGGTCATGTTCGCATGTGAGACTGTATGCGGATAACATTTCTAAAATAAAGATTGAAACAGTTTCCAGTCAGTAGCAAAATAAAAGACCACTTTTCAATAGGACCCATGTCCACGTTACACCGCACTGTGAGACCACTAGCAGGGGTATTTTACCTGCCAGCAATGAATGATGGATGGATTATTGTAACACCTATTGTTGGTATACAGTAGCATACACAGTCTGATAATGTTATGGTTGAATGATTTCACAGTTGGTGGAGGAATTGTACTTCATCATAGCTATTGATTGAACCATACGTAACTAATGAAATACACAATACAAAGACCTTTCACACATTGCTCTTTTGATGAATTATGTGATAGATAAACAATTGCAGACGTGTTGAATAAATGTAGGTCAACTTGTTCAGGGTGATTCGGACATAAAGGTCTGTTTAGATGTTTCTACCACGTAACCCCTAAGTATAATATTGAAATAATAGTTGATTTATGGTACATTAGATTCATTTCAATGTGAATTCTCGTGACTTCAGTGTATCACATGATCTAGTAGTTTGAGCATTCATTATAATTATACAATATAACCTCTCCATTAAAACTACGCCATTTCAAATGGACTTGCGTCACGTAGTCTCAATAGAGAGGTGGTTTCTGTATGAAGGTTCACTGCAGTCTATTAATGAATGTTTGAGACGACGAGAAACGCTCTTATTACAGAGGTGGTCTCCGTGTAGTTGTGGTCTTATTGGAGATTCTACTGCATAAAACTCCGGGTATTTCTCATTGTTGCGATGGATTGGCTATGCCTCTGGAAGCATAAGCAGATCTGGGGGGGGGGCACACATTTTTCAACCCCCCACAATTCATTTTCATATGGTTTATGGGCATCTCTACAAGCCTTGGCGCACGAACTCCACTCCACACCTCCCCGGTTTAAAAAAAAACATGGTACGACCCATAAACCGTGTGGGGATTATAAATATTGTGTTCCTGAGTCCCTTTATTAAAAATAATCTTGTCATTTGTCAATATGACCTCCAAGAAATGTCAATATTCCTTTGAATAGAAATGAGCTTTTCATTTTAGATCTACGAATGCTTAAAAAACAACAGAAATTGACACTTTTAACCCATGTAGGGACTTCTGTTGCTCCAGTGAGAACGATTACAAATTAGAGCATTGGCAGTGGAGATAATAGTGCCGCATTGGCAGCTGTGAATGCAATAGCTGCTGGATTTGTGAGCGAGTTTGTCTAATCGCTTCCAGACTCGCAGTGGAACAGGTGTTTTTTGTGGACTGCTGTGGTGGATATTCCAAATGTATTGTTGTGCAATGCTAAACAAACAAACTTATTGGAGTTGTGATTATTCATGTGCATTATAAAGTTTATCATCGTATTAAGACCACCTTTGTAAGGAGAACAGGTAGTTGAATGGTTGTGGATATTTCAAATATAAAGTAAGACCTACATGTACTAATAAGACCAACTTGAGTGCTTGCATCATTGTGGATATTTATTGTTGTGCAAAGCCAAACAAATTAAAAGTATTGCGTTTTACAGGATTTTACTGTAATGCCAGCTTATGACAATGACCCATATGTTTGCTGTGGATATTCCAATTGCATTGTTGTGCCATGCAAAACAAAACAACATTATTGATTTTTATGTTCATGCAAGTACAATATAAAGTATAACATCCAATTAAGACCACCTTTCTATGGATAACAGGTGCTTATTTTGTACCATTGTGGATATTTTCAGATGTATTGTTGTGTTGTGCTAAACGAACACAACTATTGGGTTTTAAAGGTTGGTTTTTACTGCAATAACAGTTGAATACTCATTGGAAACAATGATATATGTTTTTACACATTTAACCATCAACGAAGAAGTGCATTCCAAGGGATCAACTCATCAGTGAAATCAAAAACAACGTATACACACTTGACCACCAAAAACGTAATTTCCAAACATTGATACTTATTGATAGCAATAATGAGCTATGCAAACCAGACCACTATCAAAATGTGATTTCCAATGGGTAATGAGGATGAAATATGTTTCTGATGATAAGTAACAGGCCAATTATAGGTCTCAGAGTGCAAGAATCACTAATGCTTGTTGGCAACAAGTGCACAACAATTGGCTACTGATACCTAGGATAATACAATGCCATGGGTGTAGTGAAATTCGTGGTCGCTTCTCATCATGCAAACTTTAGCATTGATCAGGTGGACGAGGTCTGTATCCTGTGCGACAGCGCAACCTCTGTTATCGCTCACAGCTCTTACTGTACTAGTATAGTAGTTAACCTCTATTATCACTCACCGTTAATTGGGCTAATAGTATTTACACATTGTCGACATGTGTTATACTGATGTTGCTTATGAAAAAAGTAAACAAAACGTTGAATATGATTGACATCAATATTTAAAATCTCAAATTTCAATAGTTTTCTGCACGACAACTAGTAACCTCACCAGAAAGAGAGAACAAACTTGTTATGTTATTATAAATGTTGTATTATGTTTTCACTTTTAGACTATTTGTTTCTTATAATGTGAGGATACTAATTGCATAGAAAACTATTGAAAGCTGAAGTCAAAAATTCTATTGCAAATGATATCTTAAAATATTGTATTTGAGTGGGAAAATCACAGACATATAAAAACACACAATTGCAGTGTAGAAATTTATCAACAATGAGACCAGATTATTAATTTATGATACTCCATAAAACTACATTTAGTAATCTAGTATCAGCCGTAGTATCACACATTGTTTCTATTGAATATAGTATTAACTAATTGCCTCAAATCTGTATGGATAACTGTAAACTGCACGAAATAGCCGATATTTAAGATCAACAACTTGTATCTGTTCATAACAAATGCAATTGCATCACCGATGGGATCTTCTTTTGACAAAACTAATAATTAACTAATTCTTATTTTCATTCATTGTAATCCTCTTTCAAATGAAGATCAAATCAATAAATGCATCTGTCTTTCGTTCCTAATGTCGTTGACGGGAAACGAACTGACCTCGAGATAACAGAAAATTCCACATCGCGATAATGCGATACCAGCAAGTGTGAGCAAGTGCTAAAGCCATGAGAATGCACAATGAAATAAATTCATTATACCATAAAACAAACTAATTCAGTTTGGAACTTTTAGTTGTATTATAGTTGTATTATAGTATAACCAGCTAAATAAGCAGTTGTATTGAGTACATGTAGTAAAAGTGTCCATTTCCGGCCGTTGCCCCGTACCATACCGGTGTGTTTACCACCAGTGTGTACGCTCACGCACGTGACTCCCACATGTGCCCCATAGTAATGATTTCTGTGTCCGCGTGTACATACCTTCTAGAATCAATTATGATAATCACTGAATCAACAGACGACACTTACAACGTGGTTTTACGAGAATCTGTTGTGCTAAATTGAACACGCTTTATGTTCCTGGCTGTGTTGGTTATCACATCTCACAGAGTGACCACTCATGTACAGAAGTCATCTCCCAGGACTCTACTATTCATTATTACGTAGGTACAGGTCAGGTGAGCGAATGCTAATGTGAGTGATTAGCACGTAGGTAGCGATGTTCTGTATGCTCCCCAGGAGTTGAGAAAGATACAGTGTGACAGGGATGCTGCCAATGACTTGGTGTAGAAGTAAATTCGTGAGAGCACGGCAAACTGTGAATTGCGACTATAAATAAGCACATTTATATTTACATTTACATAATCCACAGGGGCAAAAACTCAACTTGATTTCTATTCTATTTTATTTTTCTTGCGGGTGGAGGTGGGCGTCCCCACAAATTGATAACAAACCGAGGTAGGGGCTAAAATTTAAATGCAAAATAGGCGGAATCCCTGAAAATCATACCATTATGGCTTCATTTTCCCACACGCCGGCGCCATAATGAACGGCGGCCCCAGTGGAAACACTGTAATCTAGGTTTCTGCAATCTACAATCCGAGCTCTAGCTAGCTATTTCTGGCCATTGACGATAGCGGCAGACGGCTGATGTCAATGCAGTACAACCTCACATTAAGGCCACATCTATTCACAGACAGCCTCAATAATAATTCATTTTAGAGCTTCCAATAGTGGTGGTGGTGGTGGTCGTCGTGTGTATGTGTGTGACCACAAAACGTTGGCGGAATTTGTATGTAGTTAAATTCCAAAGCATTATCAGATACGTATGTGTCACGTACACTGACCACTGACCTCTGCTACTTCAGCTTCTAACTCCGCCTACTGACCTCCGACCTTTCACCTCTGGCCAGTCAGGCTTTATTGGAACCACCTCACTCTGGTGACAATGTTGGTCCTAATAGAGAGGTTCTACTGTATATTGATATCACCTGGTTCCGTCTCTCCCGCTTCACTGACCACACCCTCTCTCTGTCCGCTAACCTAACCATCTCCCGCCCACAACTGCCTTGCCATTTATCACGGCTAACTGCTTCACCCATCATTCAAACACATGTGAAGTGGTTGTATAAGTATTTGCGTTCAACAATGGTCACTGACTGGCACTCATTACGTGAATCCCATATGTGCATTCAATAAAATTCAGCCTTCAAGCTGAAGCCAGGCCCCGTCATTTACCACTACATATCATTACCTCACGCGTATAGTAACAGGAAAAATGAATGTTTGGTTCTGGTAACATGATTTTGAAAAATAGGTTAGTTAGGTAGGTAATTTTTTATATCATATTTAGGTTAGGTAGGGGTCGCTTCTATTTTTCACTCTAGGTCTCCTTTCGATCCTTTTTTTTAATTTCTCAAATTCAAGATTTTATCACTTTTTAAGACATCCACTCTGATGCTGGAAAATGATTGGTCAAACCATGAATTGATGATACAGAACCAGTAATTTGAAATATGTATGACCCTAATACAAAGGTATGCTATAATATCGCTGTCATTATAAAAACGAAAGTCATCGCCGAGTTCTTGTCACATCACGGATCAAAGCGTACAAAATGTAACAACAATCATATATCATACAGTGCATCATTGCAATATACGTCTCTTCGCAGACGACACTTGTTTATTTATTGAAGTTAATGAGAGGACACAGGAAGACTTGTTAATCAAGATATGACAGCTATTGGGTCTTTGTCTCTCGATTGGCTTGTCAGTTTCTCCCCATGAAAGACAAAAGCACTTACCATCAGTAATAGACCTGATGCAGAACTCAACCGAAAGTTATCATTTATTAGAAAGAATGTGGAAGAGTTTACATCTCATGCATATCTGAGTCCGATTCTAATAACCTAAGATGGAAAGCTCACATTGAAGAGAAGATATTACTCTTAAAGCGAGACGCAAACTTAATTTAATGATACCACTTAGAATGAAAATTGATCGTTACACGTTGTAATGTACAAAAGCTGTATTTGGCCATCAATGATGTACGCCCGTATTGTATGGAGTAGTTCATCTGGAAATTAGTGATATACAAAATTGGAAAATATCCACATTGATGCTATGAGTCTGATAACTGGTGCTTAGTCAATAATGTAATGAAAGAGTGTGAAGGAAGCATAATTTGAATGAGTTCTGAGCATATAAAACAAGCAACTCTCATTATGTTCTTTAAGTTTTTTTCACGAAAAGCACCTTACTATCTCAATGATATTTTTGGATCAGATGAATGGCGAAAGAAATTATGTTACAGAAATGAGAATAATGCCTGCATTTAATATTGCAGGCTTGAAAGCTATAAGAGATTATTCTTCTCTAGAGCCATTGGTCTTTGGAAGTTCGAAGGTCCACCAAGATGTTGAAAGCTTTAAAACAAGCTTCAAAATGGTAGCTGGTGAGCTACAAGTTCTATGTTACTATGGGTGAAAGATTGCCCGCAGTGCATCATGGGAGAATGAGAATTGGCTGTTGTAAGTTACATGGTGATCTGGTTGCAAGTCTCCTTGTAATAGACAGTCCAGTCTCTGACTGTGGGGCAAACTATGAACATGCAGAGCATTTCTTCTTATACTGTCCTCTATTCAATGGGATTATGCCCATCACGACATTTTTTTATTTCGATGCAATACTGCTGATAATTCTGCTAATATAGTAGTCTTCAAAACTGTCCACCAGTATATATATTTATTATACTCAATACAAAGCGCTTTGAATAAGTTTTGACTGTATATGTTGGGACCTATGATCTCTTGAACACACTCAAACAACAGGGTACAAGCAAAACCCTTTGAATAGTGTGTAAACTGTTATGTAATTCCTAAATAAATACATATTAAACCAACAATATTTTACAACTATAAGTTCTTGTCTTGCTCTATATGGAGGAGACCATTAAGAGTTAAGTTTACCACTAGATGCAGACTCCAGTGCCTGAAATATTTTTTAGTTCACCGAGTATACAATTTCCTTACCATGTGCTGGGATTTTACCAGTGAAAGAGAAAGCATTTCTTTTTTGCAATGTTCTTATTGTAACATCTTGGATCGCTAAAAAAATAAGATATTATTTTACTTTTGAATCAATAGGTTCGTAGTTTCTATTAAAACCACAATAAAAAGACTAGGTTCAGGGGGCTGAGATGGGTTAGCTCGAATTACCGGAACCACATGATCATTTTTTCTATGCGTAACCTTAAATTCACACATATCTCATCTTTTAACAAAAAGTGTCGTCATTCCACATTCCTAATTTGTTTGTCCTTAAGTCCCACATTTCCAATTTTCCCCACATCCAACATATTCTAAGGTTTGTTTCCCACCTCTCACTTCCTTGAAATCCACCAACCCTCTTTTGTTTGGCCTTTTCCCCACATTGCTATTTTTTTTACCTTCCCCCTCCCCCATATCACTTCTCTCCGATTAAAACCTTCATAAAGCTTCCAGTATGAACCTCCACATAAAGACCACCTTTCTATTGAGAACATTTCATGCCAGCACCCTTATTGTCTGATTACAGAGGTTCTACTGTAACTAGCATGCGCAATTAAAGGCTCTCCAACAACAGCAGTAGCAGCGGCAGCAGTGGTGGTAGCAGCAGCAGCAGCAGCAGCAGCAGCAGCAGCAGCAGCAGCAGCAACAACAACAACAACAACAACAACAACAACAACAACAACAACAACAGCAATAATAGTGGATCACTGCATTATAGGTCCAGTTGGTGCTGTCCAATGACGACGACAACAACAACAACAACAGCAGCAGCACTGTTGCTGGCGTGGACGCGTATGACGACAAGGGCGCGCTTTATTACGTCATCGCCGTCGTCTTCATCTATGGTTTCTCCATCATCCTCATGATTGGCAGCACCGTCAAGCGGAAAGGTCAGAGGGCACGGGAAAGGTCATGGGAAAAACCGGACAAAGTTATGACTCAATCATGCTTTCTCTCCTACAAAAATACCTCCCATTTGTTGTTGTTTTTTGAACGGCGACCATTTTGAAACTTAACATGATGGCAGTAGAGCTTTAAAAACGTTTTAGATTATAATATCGGCATGATTTTGATACAAATATCATGTTTTAATGGGTTATATGACCAATATCATGATTATTTTTAATTATCATGGCGGCCATTTTGAAAATTGCCCCCGTTAAATTCTCAAATAGTTGGTGAATTGAGAACTATAGTGTCTATGTGTGCCAAATGATGTGAAGAAAAAAACGTTGTCAGTAGTCACCATTTCCTGGTTCGATATTTGGCAAGTAGTGATGTGAGGGGCCGGTTTAAAAGGAAGTGGAGTGTGGGGAAAAAGTCTGAAAAATAGGGATGTGGGTAAAAAAAATAGATTTCAATGAAGTGGGAGGAGGGAAAAATGGCTTAAAATTCATGGTGTGTGGCAAAAAGGCCAAACAGAATTTACGAATGTGGGAAAAGGGCAAAAACTAGGGATCTGGGAAAAAGCTTGGAAAATTTCGGAATGTGGGATTTGTGTATCCATTATTAAAAAAACAGCCTCCACCCACTGTGTGTCCTGTTAGCTGTACGCTGGCTTTTGTAGGCACCGACGGAGGCGTCAACAAGTACCTCAAAGATTTGGACAACATCCGCAGGCTCGAGCGGCGGCAGGAGAAGTTCAAAACGAGGCTCATCATGCAGCAGACGGTGTGCGAGAGGATTCTGGGATCGGACAAAGCCGAGATCCAGATTGTGCCCAAATTGGTGTATGCTGGAGGAAAGGAACCCGAAATGCATATTGTCCCTAAAGTCGTGTATGGTGGCGGCAGGTACGATGTATCTAGATATGTGATTTAATTGTGTTGTTGTTGTTGCTGCTGCTGCTGCTGCTTCTTCTGCTGCTGCTGCTGCTGCTGGCTTTATAATGATACTGAGATGTGCGCTGGCAACTGTATGTCGAGTACTGTCTAAATACTATTTGTAAATCAGCTAGATAATTACATAGACTTTGAATAAGCAAGACATTGTTTCACTCAGGATTATGTACGATGTACCCATTGCTGCTAGGCACAGGACCTAGCCCCAGTTATTATAAAATGCACAATAAGCCTGTGTCTACCAATCACAATCATCATTGTATTTATCCTCTGATTCTAGGTCTCCCTCGACAAGCAGACGTGATACAGAGGAGACCTCACTGATAACCCCGGCCAGCCGCCATGCTGACTGCTCAGGCATGACGTACCACTTGAAACACTACCCGCCTGACCCTAATCCGGATACTATAGTCCCGTTACCATCTCTGCTGGATACTGGTGAATCTGTGAAAAGTCTAAGCCATAGTAAACTGCATACTGGCGGCAGCAAACTGAACACTATCATAGAAAGTGAATCGGAAGGTGCGAGTGGTGACCCTACGTCTGTGCTCAGTACATGAAAGTGCGATTATAGAACTTGTCTTGTGGATACTCCCCAGGGAGTTGAGAACGTTGTAGTGTGCGTGGTGTCGAAAGATCGCTGGTTCTACTGTATATGTCTGTGTATGATTTTTTGCACTACATCATTTGAACCTTCTTTAAAGAGACCACCCTTGGGTAGTTTGAACAGTGGTTCTTCTAGAAAATGCACCATCTGTGAGACAGTCATATTACAGAGATGCTCTCAATAGAGAGGTGGTCTTTGTTTAAACTCTACCTTACATGTACATGCCCATGTATCATTTCCATTATCATTTGAAAACACATTCAAAGACAGCCTCCTTAAAAAGACCATATTTCATGACCATACACCTCCATAAAGAGATCACTTCTCTATTGAGACCACATCTATAATACAGACTATTATGTATGTTTCAAAGTCGCAAGCCTTCATAAGGTTATTGCAAAGCTATGTAAAGAGACCACCTCTCTATTGGAAGAGATGGTGACCAGCTCTTTGGTTGTCTAGATAGAGATGTCCTGCCGTACGCCATTCTACTCCATCCCCTGGGGGTGGGGGTCTTACACAGTCGGGTTTGGTATATATGCTCAGCAGAAAAAACAACACTTTTGAGCAAAAAAAACAGACCCACCAATGTCTCTAAATTTCAAAGCAAAGACCCATACTTTACCAGGGGAAGAAAACCCCATACTCTGGCATAAATCGTATTTAAGACACACACCCTCCCCATTTTACAAAAAAAAACTAAGACTCCCCCCCTTTCGAATTCAGCGTGGATCATAGCTACCTAAAATAGATGCTGGTGCCCCCCCCCCTTCGTCTCCACCCACATCAATTCCGGCTGATGCCAAACCAATTGCACCACAACTTGCTCACATTCACCGTAGATGTGATTGCACATATCTAATCCAAATATTGAGTGGATCTTCACTCTCCTGGCTTTTAGCGGAGGCCGTAATCCAGCAATAGAAACTGGAACCTCCTCTTGATCATCTGTCATATTATGGAACCGGATATTCGCAGCCGAGAAATCCCTGTGTGCAGAGAGAGCAAATTGAGAGAGAGTGTAAGAAAGAGTGTGTTTACACTTGCTGTGTTGGTGAATAAATATTTGTTTAATAAGAAAATCAGTGTGAATTGTATGTGTTTTATGTGTACTGTAGAAACTGTTCATTGAGACCATTATTTCCAAGTGTTATGCATTATAATTAGAGAGGTGGTCTCTTCGTGCAGTTTTTCAGTGGTTAAATCTCTTTAATTTATGCATGTTTGTGGATGTGTAAAAATGGTCTTATTATACTATTATACAGGTGGTCGTCTTACCTATAGAGATTGTCTCGTGATATCATGATGGGGTGGTCTTAAAATAAAGACTTTCTTATTATAGAGGTGCTCTTATTACAGAAAACGTCGTATTATAGATGTGGTCTTAGTAGAGGTGGTTTCTATTTCAACACATCTGTTATAAATGTTAACCTTATATTATTATATATATCCTAAATAAAGTATAAAATCTTATTTTTGTACCCGAATATTGGAATGACATTGGGAGGGTGGGCTGTATGATGAAAGGTGGGGGTTGACTTGAAAAATCAAAAATGATTTCAGTGGTGGGGATTGAAAATTCAGCCGCGCATGAGCGAGGGGGGGGGGGGGGGGGCTTATATATTGGCGCCTTCAGGAAAACCACCCGTAATTTTAGTGTGTGTGTGTGAAACCCTCTAATTTCTCCAAAGCTCAATGCAAAGAGCCACACATTTGCCAGAGCAAAATTTCTCCAATACTGACGCATGATGACATTTTATTGTTGCCTTTAAATTTCATATAGATTCAATGTTTTGTTTCAAACACCAAATATTTAAGACCCAAATTGTACAAAACATTAAGACCATGCCACTTTGAACTCGCTGTGAAGCATATCTACCCCAATGCAGATGCTTGTGCCCCACCCCTGGTGGTGGGAGGGTGGTTGGGGAATGGTGGTGGTGTTTTGTCGGCGTGTGTGTGGGGGGTGTGTGGGGGTGGTGGTTGGGCTCAAATTTTCAAACATAGAAAACAAACAGAAGAAAAGATCTGTTAGTTTTCAATAGTTTCCGCCCATCCCCCTCTTCCCATATCCCACTTCCTTATAACCCCACACATTGATAGGTGGGGTGAGAGATAAGGAAATCTTGCACAGATTTGAGTTTGACAGAAGCAGTGTTGTTGAGGTCCATAAGAGGTAAGAGAGTTTTGTCTGATCTCTCACCCACTTCCTAAATCACCCTTTTCTCTCATGTTGATTTATCATTCGTAGGTTTTAACTTTGAAACATATGAGATCATTTGTTTACACTCCACCGTTGACAGCAAAGCACGATCCCCATGCACATATAGTATAAGAGATTCCATAGCATTTCATACTAGATTAGCAACTGCAGTAGAACCCTTTGTTGTTGGCAATACATAGAATAAACAAAATATCCAGATCAGTATATGTTACAGTACATTAACTACATAAATTATTACTTCTTATATTTATATATTACTTCTTATATATCATACATCACATATACGCATTAAAAGAGTTATAAGTGTTAAAAAGGTCAATTTGGTCACTAACATTCCATACAATAATATAAAAACCATTAAAAGAAATTCTAGTCACCATTGTAATTGAAAACTTCAGTGTATGCACTAATTACATACCATATCCAAAATGGTCCATATCACATGTCCACAGGCAACACCATCTTATAGTGCAGGGATTTGAGCATGTAGACTAGATGGAAATATTCTAAAACGTAGTCATTGGATTTTATAAGCACATGTCAATGGGAAAACATGAAGTTGGTATATTTCAGTCATGACATTGAATTTAATTGTCTAGGATTTGCAACCATTATGTTGGTCTTGAGAGTAAAGTATCGCAATTTATCTCATGTTTAATATGGCTAATAAATTAATGCAGTTATATCTAACTGTGCACACAAGTTTAGATTTATTTTACGAACATTAACATTGATTGCTGCAAACATTTCTGTACAGAATTTTATTGTTTTGAAAGCGTTAATCATATTACTAGCTCATACCCGTGGAGAGCATGCCATCACGGGTCTGGCTGATCGAGAAATACAGATTTTAAGATATGTAGCGGTGAAACTAGTACTGCAATGTTAAATGTGGGCTATAATAAATACCTGTTAATCTCACGACATGACGATGGATTACTGCTGCATTACCATATAAACCTGACGGCAAAAAGACGGCAATATGACGCCATTGACGCCAAAATGACACCTATCATCTGCAATTTTTGTTATAGAATCGCCAATAGACAGCCAACAGCATTAAAAGCATAAATATGCACTTCTACTCTGAACCATAAACCATCACCCATAATCAGATAGCGCCTAACTATGGTCACGTCAGAGAGATTGCCGGCCAACACGCCCATATTACAGTAACATATAGATTATTTTGTAATTGCATAATGATGCTTGCATGCATAACATAGAAATGTAGATTATCGAAATGGCATTCTGGCTTATTGTGGTATCATCTCGATTCAACGCCATAACAAGGCCACTTTTACGAAAATCAAGTTCAGAGTGAAGAAAGCTATGCGCGCGAAAAGTTAAAGTAAGATTTGGTATGACCTATAGCACTATAAAAGTTCTTTTTTGTTTTATTCTTACTGTTAACAACAGTCTGGATTAAGTCTCACGCAGCTATCACCTCGTCTATTGAAGTGTAATACCAACAGACTGATATCCTATCAGGACCACACGTCATACGTTACCTACGGTATGGCCATGTTTTTCCCCAACTGCTAACTACCACTTTGTTTTACCTGAATGACTTGCCGAGTATAAACATCTTGATCTGGTTGAGTCAGACGTTACTGGCTCTGAAGGATTGCGGTAGAACCTATCTATTATATATTAAGACCACCTGTGGAACTGCCTTTATTAAATGGTATCCATGAAGAAGTTCAAGGTGGTGCATTTAGGAAGCTTTGAGAACGTGGGTAAGTTGTATAACATAGGGCCTTCTGGTTACATTTGGAGTAGACTTTGCTAATTAGAAATTACTGTGGTTTTAACTGTATCTCGAAAATGATGTATTTAACAAAAGAAATCCCTAAACTAACATGTTACCTTCCTACGTAATATAAACCATAAGTCAAAACTGCACACATGCCATTCTTGCCACAGCATAAAAAGAAAACGTTAAGCGAGGGGCACATTCTACCGCAAGGTGGGTCTACAGCCAGTCTACGACCAAAAACGCACAGAAATCGTAACGATCCGTGAGTGCACAGTGCGGCAACCGTACGTTTTTTCAAGGCCGTACGGTGGCCGCAGAAGAAGTTTGGCTTGCCAAACTTCTTCTACGACCACCCTGCGTCATGGCCTAACCGTACGGAGGCAGTGCGGTGACCCTACGTGAAACGCAGAGGATTTAACCGCACGTTGTCGGCACAGACACAGTACTGGGACCGTACGTTCTATGTACCATGAACGTGCGGATCCCGTACTTTTGTAATCACACCGTGCGTAGAGCGTAAGTTGCACGCGAGTACATCGCACGTTCTATGCAAGTTGATCTCACGGCCACCTCAATAAAAACCACTCCCTGTCCCGCCGCATTCCTAACGCACGGGGCCCGTGCGTATGTGCCCACAACTGTACTTTTGTCAATGCATGCGGAAAACCCCGTAGACGCCGCAGATCTCAACACGCCTTGCGGCGACCACCGCCGCAAGGTGGAATGTGCCCCTCGCTTAAGCAAGGCTTTTCTTGAGAATGCAGGTGGTCTAACTCGAGAGGTGGCCTTAATTGGTTGTCAAAATGTACATGTACTTCTATGACCTGCTGTTTATAAACATCTTGGTAAAATACTTGACACCGGTTAGAAGCTGCCACGAGTTTTGAGTTCGTGAATTAATGATATATATGTGTTTGCCAGTGCTTGCGGATACATTTTCAAGATTCTCTTACACGCATCTTTTAACACCCCACTGCTTGGGATAACTGTATCATTCTGGTCTCACAACATTGGGGTCGTGAGTTTGAGTCCCGTTAGGGCCACTTGATATAGTTAAATGGAAGCGTATGGTTGTAAAACCTGTCTTCAGCTATTTCTACCATTGGTAGAAATATGTTTTGTAAAAAGATACGTGTGAGATAGACAGACGTTTGAAAGTGTAAAGCAAGCAATGGGAAACGCAACTTTATCATTCCAAAGCACTAAAAGTGCCAATAAGACAACCCAAAATGTTGTCCTCAAGTGCGATTCGAACCCACAACCTCTGGTTTGATATAATAACTGATCAAATATGTAAGCTGGAGGTTACAAAGAGAACACCTCTGGTATGTAACATTTACACGGTGTTCAATCAATCTCCAGTTTTTGTGAGGTATAAGCAGAGCTGGTGAGGAAATCAAGAGTTTTCGTGAGGAAAATGTTTACTTTTAAAATCGGCGGTTTGGATTTTCCATTGTAAATGGTCTAAAACCCATTTCTGAGCACAATTTTCGTCGTCCATGCACTATAAGAATACGTCTGGCACATACGGATGCGATTTATTTCCGCTCACATGGGCTGGTTTCTGCTGCTAAGTCTGCAATACATGACCACCCACCTTCAAAATTGAAGTCATCTGATAGAAAACGACGAATATAGTGGCTGTAAAGACGTACTTCAGGCAAAATATGAATGAAAATGTATCTCAAACTTGATACAAAACAGATTACACTAATCCCATGCTTTTTAAAACCACATGACTGGCCAATATTACAAAAGTCGTGGTACACAGTGATAAGCAGTGTTTGTGAGAGCTACAAACCAGCTTTCGTGAGTAAATTGAATATATGTAAGGTATTTTGATTATGTTTCATCTTTCGGATATGTAGGTTGAAAACTTTGGTTTTAAAGATCTTTGGAGATCCATACAGGGGATGGACTTATACAGATTAAGATTGACATGAGTTTGAGTCCCGCCACGGCCACTTGCTATAGTCAAATGGAAGGATAATGTTGTAAAAAAGCTACTGTCCCCAGCTATGGTGACCGTTGGTAGTAATTACTTAAAATTTGTTGAGTAAGGTTCATAGCATAATTCTGACGAGGACAACAGTCGAAAACAGTTAAATAAAGAATTCTTAGATATATTTACTAATTGTAAGGTTTTAATTTTGGAATTTAGGCATATTTTATCACGAAAGAACTCAAAATGATACATGGTCGGTAGTAATATGCTTGCAAAAAAATGAGTGTGAGAGAGAAGTTTGAATGCTTCGAGTCTGACTGGCCAGGTGATAAGTGCTCTTTTCTAATTGGATTTATCGTTTTTTTTTACTAACTCGCACTTTATAATCACGTAGAGGGATACATATATGTCGTGTTTATACAGTGTTTAGATGTGTAGTGTTTATGCTA
Organism: Streblospio benedicti; assembly: GCA_019095985.1. Taxonomy (NCBI): domain Eukaryota; kingdom Metazoa; phylum Annelida; class Polychaeta; order Spionida; family Spionidae; genus Streblospio; species Streblospio benedicti. Next base: position 2,953,149 of record CM032664.1, read on the forward strand.
AACACACTGTATTGTAAAAATATAAAAATAAATTCAATTTAGATATAAAGATAAATTGTGAAAAATGAAATCTAAAAACAACTGGACGCACCCTACATTCAGACCACCCTCCAAAGCACGACCAATTCTTGGGATCCCACACTTATAGGCTTTGTTTCAAATGCCTGAATGTTTTGTACCAGGCTGATTCGTTTATTGTATATACAGTTGATGTTGAAATTCATGAAACAGCCTTTAGATTACCGATCTTGTTTTGCGAATGTGACTTTGCTCCAACTTGTTACTGTGCTACAGAGTCTAGTGTGAAGTGTACATTTTGGACGAAGCTCAAACGTGGCTGGTTTATCAGGAAAATGTCCTACAACTTAGGGGGAAACGCCCCTAAAAGGAAGTGTGGAATTCCAAAAAAGGTGAGATACAGAATAAATGCCTTAAACAGCAAAAAAAACAGCAAAACATAGGAATGTGGGGGGAAAGGCCAACAAAATTTAGGGATGTGGGCTTTTTTGACCCCCATATAACACTCCATCCCCATCGAAAAAAGAACAGAAGAATAGTATAGCGATGGTAATGCTTTTAATAATATTTCAATTGCAAATTATAGGAACACATGTCATTTAACATCCACTGGCTTCGCTGTTCGCACAGATCCAGTCCCTGAAGGCACCTACTCTGTTGTACACGGACGGGAATGTGGTTAGGCAGCCGCTACGACCCCACGAGGTGAGACCATAGATGGTGTTGCCCACAGAAAGGGGGCCGCCGGAGTCACCCTGCAAGGGAGAGGATAATGTCACTGTAATACTCTCGTAAGCAGATCCAGGCGGTGGCGCACAGTTACCTACCCTATCCCCACCAAAATACTTCATTCTTATAATAGTTTTTTTTTAATTATCGCTATCAATAGTGCATACAAAACCAATTAGATCATTCCAGTGCCCCCCAACCCCTTTTGGAAAATCCTGGACGTGTCGGTGAAATATGTACTATAGGGAACATACATATAAGATATATACTATATGCTTTTCATATGATGTATACTTTATACAATACACTATATAATGTATATGCATAATATAATATGCTATATACTATATCTTATAGCCAGCCTGGATGACTTGTGAACACCAATCACATGAACAAGTCATCAGCCAAGCAGAAGCTTTCTGAAGTGCACGTACTTGTACTATCGACAATTTTGACGTCAATGTCAAAGAGAGACAAGACTCCAAATCTTCCATGAAATAACTCTGGGGAGGCATGATTCCTTTAAGCAATGTTTTTTCCTACATGTACTGATTTGCGTTAACTTTTTCTTAACATACATACCAATGTATTCATTTTACACAATATATCATAAAATTAATTAAATACTAGTTAAAGAACATTGGTCTTAGCTCAAGATAACAGAAAATTCTAGATGAACAATATTGAGATAACAAAGCCCTAGTATACTAACATTGCAAGCTCCGGTGTCCTGATCGGCCTCGTTCCAGACACAGATCATGTTGTCAGCCTGAAAGCTAGTACCATGCAGGTCAGCACACTGGGTGTCAGGGATGATGTTGGTCTCAACTCCCTGGAGAGTGATCGGGAGTGCGCAGCTTCCTGCAAAGTGGAACAGGTGTCGGTGGAAAGTGCCATCATAAAATGTTAAAGCAACCTCCACCAACTGGGCGCTTTTGCTTCTCATACACATCTACAATGGAGAGCCGGTTTGTCGAGGTTGATAATTAATTAGGTGTACCAGAAAGTGGATGGAAACGTGATCCCAGTATGAACCTACATGTATAGTTTTAACCAACACAAAGGGTTTTGGATCTAACATATGAGCGGTCGCCTCCTCAAGGCTTTACTTTATCATTATATATTACACTTAAATAAACAGTTTTACTACGACTACTATTAAGTTTGTAGTATAATGGTAATAACATAGTATAATTAGGCTCGAAGGAAAAATATTGATGTTTCAAATCGAGGCAGTTTAACACAAAATCTCAAAAAGAAAGTTGGCATTTTCATTTATATGACATTTCATTGCAATTGCAAATCATTGATCATTTTATGACTCGTTATTGAGAGTTGACGTAAACTATCATTAGCAGTCAAATTATGATATGACAGTTTTTTTTGCTGTTTACATTTTAAACTTTATGAGTAGCTTGATATGTTGCTTTGAATGCTTTGGCCACCAGGTATTGAAGGCCAACAAGTGGAAACCTTTAGCAAATCAGGCTAAACATCATAAACTATTGGAATGTCTTTTCTCAAAGGATCACTTGTATTAGAAGAATTCACTGGATTAATGCCTACTGTAGGTTAGCAGACTGCACGCATATGTACTACACATACTGATAGGTATTTTGTTCATATTTTAGTCTCCATCTCAGAGGTCTATAACCCACGTGTAATCTAAACTCTCTGATGGAACTGCGCTGTGAGGGTAGTGCAAGTATATTGATGAATATTAGTGATGTTCACACGTGATAAACGTCTGTATTTGTTTGGACTGAATGTTTTACTGTAGCTGAAAGTTCCATCATAGTGAATCATGTGATATTAGTGCAAATTTCCATCATAGAGAATCATGAGGTATTAGCGGAAATTTCCGTCATAGTAAACACATGAAATATGAAGCCTGGTTTTACTGCAATGACGTACCACAGGTGCGTCCCCATCCAGTGATCCAGCCCGCGGTCTCGGGGTTGTCAGCGTTCGGGGCGATATCTCCAGCAGCAATGTTCGGCCCTTCGATGGTTGCAGCGGCAGTCACGATGGAGATGTCATTGGGGGTGAAGCCAGGGCCCACGCCGTAATCGGGATGCTGGAAAGGAGTTTGATAAACATTATTGTTGTGTTTTTACGTCGTAACTGCTGGTGAAATTTAAAAACAAAAACAAAATGCCAGTTACATTATAGTCATGATCCGTCCAAACGGATTTTTCTACAGTTGTGTTAATTTTCAATTCAATCATTTAGGAAATCCACTTTGTCAATCGAGCACTTTAATGGTGTCCATTCATATTCAAAATAACAAGATTCGACAGTATTTAAGCAGTTACATACCCTAAGGACACTAGCAACGTTAAATACTAGACCACTAGTACGGTCGGTGCCTCCAAACTCCATTGTGTAGGCACTGAAACAAAATAAAAGCTTGTCATTACTTTTGTTTTTATCTGTTCAATCTAATCATGCATTCTAATCATGCATAGGCAGGCCAAGGGCCATGGATAAGGGGGAGCCCCTACCATTTATCTTCCCCTCCCCCGGCAACAACAACAAAATTAATAAAATAAAAATAAATGAATCATTTATTAGAGCTTTTTGCATACTAATAATGGTAAAAATCCTTAGTTATTAGTAGCAACATGTCAAGCTTATCACAAAACAAAATTAAAAATTCAGTCTGCTATATCTTAGGAGGCATTTGCTGTGCATGTCCCTGTACATAGTTATCTGGTAACCGGCCGTGTACATATCACCACACAATGGACGCTGTCACAGCAAGAACAAGAGAATAATTGTGCTGGTCTTCACACAAATGTTACACTGTACCTGCTTCCTCCGCAGTGACCAGCGGTCAGCACCCACCTAGCACCCACGAAGACACAGCCACAGCTGTGGGAGCCCGTGCCTGTTCTGTACGAACCCTGCAAGGTAATGACCATAGAGAGGTATGCTTATATCATATAGTATTTATCAATTATATGATAGTAGGGCAAGTAGGCAGTGCTTGAGGTTTGAAGTCGTTATCCAAGCATTTTGCTCTCACGATTTTACATTAATGATATGGATAATAAAATACAATATTCATTAATGAAGACACATGTTACTTTTACATCTCTTTTTCATGCATTCATTCCAGGATTATCAGTCCTAATAATGAATGAAACAGATCTGCAAAAGTAACATGTGTCTGCATTAATAAATGTTATATTATATCATTGCTCCGATACATTGTTATGCACTTTGGGAACATGCAAGTGTGATGCAAATTAGTAAATATATACATATAAATATAAGACTGGGTGTTACTTGTGCATTTGTTTCAAATAAAAGATAATGATACACATAAATGTAACATTTGTTATCAATAAAAACAGTCAATAATTAATCGCGGATACAAGCATCGTGAGCGAGGCCTATACTGTGTTTCTCATGCTTTAGCTTGTTCAAGACATATACGTTTAAACAACTTAGAAAGCATAAATGAAAAGAAAAATGCAAAATAAATGAAGAAAGTGAGTAACTGAGTGAGTGAGTAAGTAAGTAAGCAAGTAAGTAAGTAAGTAAGCAAGTAAGTAAGTAAGTAAGTAAGCTCTTACCTGGAACGGGAAGTCGGCGATGTCAACATCGGATCCTCCAACGATCCTTCGGTCCGCAGAAGCGGCAAAGGCGAGAGCAGGCAACAGCAGGAGCAGAAACATCTCTGGTGTCGATGGGTGTCGATTGGTGACATTGCTCTATTCCCTGGCCATTTTATATGTTTTTCTTATCTGCTTTATCAGCCCCACGCGTTGCCAACTTGTATGTCTGCGACTGATTAAAATGGAGTGGCTGCAAGATAA
>CM032664.1:2957819-3018914 GCA_019095985.1 Streblospio benedicti
ATTTTTTTAAAAATAATAATTCCAAAATTTTTCCCTTTTTAAAAAACCCTTTTTAAAATATTTTTAAAACCCCTATTAAAAAACAAAATTTTTAAAAATAATTGCCTTTAAAAAAAATAAAAATTAAAATACCCCTGAACCCAAAAAATTATACAAATTTTTTATGATTAAATATAAAGGGCCCACTTTAAAAAAAAAGGTCCCTGAATTTAGGTCCCCACAATTTTAGGGAAGTTGCACTTTATCCAAAATACCGCTAGAAAGGCCCTATTAAATATTTTTTCCCGAACAAAGACAAATTAAAAAACCTGGGGAAAGGTTTTTTAAACCTTAAATTTATTTTAAAAAAAATTAATAATATAACAACGTTTTTTAAGGGGAATTTTTCCTTTTACATAATTTTTCCCCGGGTTATAAGGGGTTTTCCCCCTTTTAACCTTTGGGTTTTTTTTTTTTTTAAATAAGTTTCTGTCCCTTTATCAGTTATGATGTGGGGAAACTTCCAGACACCAGTTGACCATGCTGGAAACTTTTACATCTTAAAGACATTTAAAAAATAATTTTTTTGTAAAATCCAGTATCACTAAATCCCTATCCATTGCAAGTGTAATGAAAAAAATAATATTTTTTTTTAAATTTTTTTATTTTAAAAATTTTTAAATTTTCTTTAATAAAAAAAATAAATATATTTTTAATATTTATTATTATTTTTAATTTTTTTAAATAAATATAAAAATTTGAATATGGACAGATGTTTTGCTTTTAAAGCAATGGGCACTTTTTGAACTTGCAGGCGTGTTCGCCGCAAGGCGTGTTGAGATCTACGGTGGCAACGGCGTTTTCCGCGCATTGACAAAAAGTACAGTTGTGGGCACATACGCACGGCCTGTGGCTGGTGAGGCAGTCGGCACAGCGAGGGTTTTTATTGAGGTGGCCGTGCGATCAACATGCATCGAACGTGCGTTGTATTCGCATAACTTGAGCGGCTTGCGCACGTTTGTTCTGTAAAATCCAGTATCACTAGACGATGCCCTATCCATTTGCAAGTGCAAGCACCAGTATATATATATATGCCGACAACGCGATAAAAAATATATAGAAATATATATGCCGCAAGTGCTGTATATATATATCTACGATATATATATACCGGCCATATATATATATATATATACGTATATATATATAGCGCGAGATATATATATATATATATATATATATATATATATATATATTTGTGCGTGCTACGTGCTATAAATATAGCATTTTATATATATATATATTCTCTACGTTTATTACTTATTTCACCTTCAAAAATACCATGCTGTCTTGTGAACTAAAACACAAGGTCACATGATATTGCATATAATCGAATGATTTCCCCAGTCGTACCTTGCATTTTTAACTGCAGGCGTGACATTTAACATCCAGAATATGGACAGATGTTTTGTTTAAAGCAATGGGCACTTTTGAACTTGCAGGCGTGTTCGCCGCAAGGCGTGTTGAGATCTACGGTGGCAACGGCGTTTTCCGCGTGCATTGACAAAAGTACAGTTGTGGGCACATACGCACGGGCTCCGTTGGCTATGAGTGCGTCGGGACAGCGAGTGGTTTTTATTGAGGTGGCCGTGCGATCAACATGCATCGAACGTGCGTTGTACTCGCGTACAACTTACGCTCTGCGCACGTGTGATTACTGAAGTGCGGCATTCGTACGTTCATGGTACAGAAAACGCACTAGCACCAGTACTGTATATGGGCCGACAACGTGCGACTAAATGCTCTGTGATTATACGACGATTAGCGTAATGCCTAGGAAACATTACGCCACAAGTGCTGTATTCAGCCAGTCTGCGATTAGACTCGACCAGCCAGCCTCACTTTGACGAGGCCACGTGTACGTTGGTCTGTGTAGCGCGAGACTAGCCTACCGACCAAAACGCACGGAGATCGTAAAGATTTGTGCGTGTTACGTGCTATAAACGCAGCATTTTTAAAGGCCATAGGGTCGCCGTAGAAGAAGTTTCTTCTACGACCACCCTGCGTTATGGCCTAACCGTAAGCAGGCAGTGCGGAGACCGTACGTTAAACACAGAGGATTTATCTGCACGTTGTCGGCACAGACACAGTACTTGGACCGTGCTTCCCTGTACCATGAACGTGCGGATCCCGTACTTTTGTAATCACACGGTGCGTAGAACGTAAGTTAAACGAGAGCACAACTCACGTTCTATGCATGTTGATCGCACGGCCACCTCAATAAAAGAAAACACTCCCTGTACCGACGCACTCATAACGCACAGAGCCCGTGCGTATGTGCGCACAACTGTACTTTTGTCCATGCATGCGGGAAAACGCTGTAGCCGCCGCAGATCTCAACACGCCTTGCGGTGACCACGCCCGCAAGGTGGAATGTGTCCCTCACTTTAGATCTCCACACTGCCTACTTATATTACGGTAAGACCACCGCTGACAGTGGTCGCAGAAAACTTCGGCCACCGTACTGCCTTGAAAAACGCTGCGTTTGACGCACTTAACACCCACGGATCTTTACGATCTCCATGCGTTTTTAGTCGTAGACGGAATGTAGACAGCCCTTTTGGCGTGATGTGCCCTACGCATAACATTGGGAAGATAGGCCGCTTCTTACATGCACAGGAAGTTAGTCTGAAGAAATATATTTTGCGCCTTCGCGTGTTTTGATAGGCTTTTAGTCGGCCTTTTTGGCGTGGTATTCAAATTGCTCTATATATTTTTATATGTTGTTTTAATGAAAGTAATTTTCAGAATGTACAAAACACATTGTAATGTTTCTGTCCAAGCATTCTTGTTGAACCACTGAGCATAAGTTACTGTACACGACGTGTTTACCCCATGACGTTCAACGTATCAAGACACATACACACCAACTTTAAGTATATAATATCAAGAATATATCAAGCATTAATTTGATATTTCTGAACATTGCTAATATACATGTATAATTTGACAATGCAGCAGCAGGTATCGTATAGCCAACCCATGGTCATATAAACAGAGAAATCAAAAAGCAAATATTTTATTTATCAAGTACAATGTCCGGTCTCGTTTAGGGTTCATTCTTGAAGGGATCAGAAAGTTCGGGGTCATTCAGAAGTTTTCTTCAAATCTATATACGTTGATGCAGGTCGAAAAACAGATAGTCCCTCAGACCAGGATCAGCTAAAGCACTTCACATACATTCCGTATTTTTTTAAAACCATTGTAACACATCTTTAAATGAACCAACAATAGTGTTGAGCTGTCAAAATGAAGCTGCTTACTTTTAAGACAAACACTATGTTTATGATTCACCAAAATTACATGATCTATGGTGCATTTTGTTATGAAATAACGTATTCACACACATCCCGTAGGTGGCGATAATGCTTGAACATGTTTATTTACAAGACGATTTCTTTTTTATACTTTGGCAATCGAAAACCAATCGTGTTCAATGTAGTAATATTATTTGGTACTTGTTTGGATGCAACATAGATTTCTTTAACTCCTGCGGAATGTGTGTGACCTACGGGCCGTGTGTGAAATTCTCTAAAATCTGGTGCTGGGACTAAATAACAAAATCCTCATAGTGAAATTAAAATTGAAACGCATTTCAATTTCCAATAAGTACCAATACCACAGACCTATACTAGTAAAAATTTATTTGATGATAGCATAATTTAGTTGATATTAAAATAAGTCAGAATTAACAAAGCTACACGTGCATGCATGATCTTCAGTTTTCAGTATCAGTGTTTACGCTATGTGGTTGTACATGTGCGCTATTCATATGCATGACTTATTCAAACATATTCAAACACATATAAAGCAGTTATCAACACACATTCAGACATGTCAATTACCTATAGGCGGTCGACCTTATCATTTTATTGAGTGTATGAATGCGAGTACGAATGGCTCGCATTTTAACAGAACTTTATTTTCAGACTTAAGTTGTATTAGGTCATCGCGACACAGTGTGCATGAGGTCATTATGGAGACATTTATTTTAGACAAAAACAGAGAATAAATGCAATAGGGTTTTCACATTGAGTGGGTCAAGGACTGACACATAATAACAAAATGACTCATTCACCTTCGCCTATATATGTTTATCAGTAGCATACCGTTGAAAAGGTCTATACCATTGGTCGTTGCACCCCGTGAAACATGTAGATAATTGACACGGAAAATCGAGGTTCACTAGAAAAAAGATAACAGCAAGCATTTGATATTTCTGAACATCACTAATATACATGTACATGTATAATTAGACAATGCAGCAGCAGGGATCGTGTAGCCAACCCATGGTCATGGCAAATATGTCTTTATAATATGTCTTGATGAAGTGAAAATTTCAAGGTGAATTTAAAATACGTTTTACATTCCAACGGAAATCCGAACACCAACGTTAAAAGATTCCATTCTGAAATTCACGGTGTAACATTTTGATCTGTATTCTGACTGGTCGGCAAGAGTGTACACTAAAACGTGGGCAAACGATTTTCTAGATTAGTTATTAGATTAGTGGTTTAATGTTAACAGCACAGAGAAAGGGCCAAGATAATTTTTTTTATCGGACTGTCACAATAAGAAATAGAAATTTTACAAATTAATATCCGTCAACACTCAAACAATGCCCAACACTTGCCATTATTAGTTTATGTTTAAATGGTATTTCTTAATATCTGTATATGCAAATGTTTGTAATCTTATCTTGCCCATTATGTGTCAATTTGTCAATGGTCACACAAGTTATTCACCCTGCTGGGTCACGCTGTGCTCATAAAACGAGAAGACGGTTCTTATCAATTAGTTTTGATAGTGCTGATAAAATAGTAGACAATGAAAAGAGACACATGTCCAAGGAGCAAAACTCAGAGTTGCGTTAGATTGGATGGTTTCCAAGTTAGATTCCGGTAGACATATGTCGTTACATATATTGCAAACTATTTTGAAACCCTATGATTAATATTTAAGACCACTCTTTCATGCCCCCTTGGTCTGACATTTACGGATGTTTTTCCGACCCAGCATGAATTTGTAGAGGATTTAATTAGACAAAATGAGTTTTTGTTCTGCAAGTCATGATGCAAAGGTTGTATTTCAGAACAAAAGAAAAATCTATATACATGGGTTTTCAAAATGGGTGCAAACATAACGTATTACATGAAACCATCCTAGCTGCCAAACCAAGTGTTGTTGTTTTTATCTATCTTCCTACCATCTCCCTCCACCATTTCTATGCTGTGTGCTTTCAGCTCCGTATTGGGGACCGACAATAAGTGAAAAATCTTCAATTTCCTGGGCACATGAGTTGTTGTTTACAGGAAGAAACCAGTGTTAATCTATCAATATCCTGAAGAAGGTGTCAAATGTACAGCTCAAGACAAATCCCACCCCAAATTACAGCTGTTGCCAATAAGGTCATCTATAAACGTAATGTACATAAGATTATTGAAATTCGGTATGCAGCATATGGTCGCATTCCATTCAATTCCATTTTCTTTTTCCGCTGGCTATCCTCTAATGTGGTCTAAATAATTAAACATCTGTTGGTCCAATAATACTACTATATTTTTGGAACTACTATTTTGAATTTGATAAGGATAATGTAGTTATTAAAACATGTTAAAAGAATAAATAAAGGTTTATAAACAGTTGGACCAACATATATTTAATGATTTAGACCGTATTAGAGGATAGGCAGCACAAATAGAAAATGGAATAGAATAAACATAATGCAAACTACACGTTCTCATCTTAATCATAATGTAAACTACACACATTCAAATGCTTACACTGCAGTGGAACGTCTAAGACCGCGTGAACAAACGGCTACATCCATAATACACACATATTGTGTTCCAAAGCCATCGTATAGGAACCAGTGCAAACTGTAACAAAGAGACCACCTCTCTAATTAGAACACTTGAGGGCAGGTCCCGAAAACCTTGGATGGAGTCAGGATTTATTTATGATAAATTATCATTATTATTCATTACTTATTTGATTTCTTTTGGGTGGGGGCGGTGGGGGTGGGGGTGGGGGGCTTAGGACACGAGGTGTGTTGGACTTGTGCTGTTAGAACAGTGGTGGATGCTGTCAAGACAGTGTGTACACTGGCATCAAGTACTCTCTACAGAGAGGCGGTCTATTAATGGGGGCTTATGTTGGTCTCTAATTCTCTATAAAGTTTGAAACTGTGTAAAATAGTCTTGTTATAGAAGTTGTCTTTTCATAGAGGTGGTCGTAGTCGGAAGTTCCACTCCAACACTGCATTTTTAATGAATTATGCAAGTGGGAAAATGCTAGACTCTTATCAGTTAAAGCGCATCAGTAAGACCAAATGACATGAAGTGATCTCAATACAGAGGTGGTCTTCTTATGGAGGTTCACGGCGGTCTATTTATAAAGATATGGTGTTCTCGTTTTTATATATGCTCTTATTTGAAAGTTCTACTGTTTGTGCGTGTGGGAATGCATGTAGACTTTTAATGAAGCTTTCCATCAGCTATGATTGAGTGGGCGATATGTTGGTGAGTAGTTTATAGCAGAGACACCTCCAGCTCTCGAGCAATGACAAAACAAGCTAATCACATAATCAAGCCATTAACCTTGTGCTGTGAGGGGTTGAGGTTTATAAGGAAGGGGATTGTGGGGAACAAGGCAAAAGACGCATAGGGGTGTGGTATTGCAAGGAAATGGGATGTTGTGGGAAAAGATTGAAAAAATAGTCACGTGGGAAATAAGGCACAAAAGAGGGGCTGTGGGATTTCTTTACCACCACCTCCAAGCACCCACCATTGCTTAAGCCAAATGGCACAGGTAGACAGATGATTTTGCCCCATAAACATTATGTTTCTGAAACATATAGATTGGGTTGTTTATAGTCAAAATTTCCATTTCTGCAATAAATTAAGGGGGTAACACAGTGTCAGTAACTCTGGGAGTTACCGCAAACAAGATGGAGTCATACTCTGTCGATTAAACTGTTTTCCTGCTGATGTTTTAAAATTTTAAGGACACATCACATTGCAATGGATTAAAGGAGTGAATTTGTCAATAATTATAAAGTCGACAACGACCCATTTTACTCCAATATTCGTGGTGGTCCGATGCTAGCTTTAGATGTCATTTTGTGATGTATGCGTCTTCCAGCCTGTGGTCATGTGCACGTGTGGGTGTTTATATTCGTTGTCAAAGCCGTGACAACTGATACCCACGGTGTGAAAATTCACCTCTGATCAGAAATTCTACTTTTCATACACACTTATTGATTAGTTCATGTTAGGTCTCTATATTATATGTGTTTGTTGCATAACAAACAAAATGATCTTTTTTTGAAGCTTCTACGCCTATTAATAAAGAAATTATAACTTAAACTTTTAATTCAATTTTATCTGCTGAAGATTCAGTCTTGCTAATGATTTTTTGATTGAAACCAGATGTCCGGTTGATTTTTAAAAGTTGCATTAAAACTATGAAATACAATCTTCTGTTTGATGCATATTGTTTATGGTCATTCCACGATAAAAATGACCTTTTAATGGAGATTGTGCTATATATATTGAGAAAGTTAGAACAAAATTCATACTATCAAATTTCAAAATTTCATGATCATATGCATGTATCACAACATTCAACTTAGACTAGATACTACAAGCTACAGGGTATTCGGTATTTTAGTTTATGAATGAACACTAGTTTATTTTTGTAAGATATTTGATGGCATTTGTTACAGGAACCAATCATGTAACCTGTTTAATAGAACCTCTCTTATATATAATTACTCTATTACGACAACTTGTAAGGCCGACTCAAAATGGTTTCAATGGATAAGTGGTCTTTATATGGAGGTTCCCATAGGAATCATTTTGAAGGATTGGGACCGAGAAAGGTGGTCTTATTATAGAGGTGGTCTTAATTGTACACTGTAGGTTCTACTAGATTTATTACCGTTTACAACCATCCAAACAGCCAGTAGATTTTAGGTGAAACATTGTCAGCGTATGCATCTACATTTTTTGTATTTGTATTTGAATTGTAATGGTCTCAATTTTCATATGTTTCAAATTTTGGTGTGTTACGACGTTATCACATATCTGAACAGTTCAAGTGAATTTGACTATTTAGAAGATATGTTCGTGAGTGTTATGCAGTTTGTACCTGGGAGACTGTAGAAGTATACAAACATCTGATTTCAAAATGTGAGCTCCAAATCAGTAATAGATTTTCAGAAACTATATCACTTTACAACTGTTCATGAGATATGACTTGTTACTGTAGGACAGATAACAATGATATATACAACTTTTCCCATGCAAACTCATCAAATTATTGTTTATGGATGAATAATAATGTTGGAATAATATCTTCACGTATGGTAGTTACTGGCAAATATTTGATTACAGGGTTTTCATTATCATTGGTTATTTTAGGATATATTGTTATTCGTAACTTGTTTCATACTAGTCACCCGGAACATGATTTGCTTTTAGGTAAGATGTTAAGTCATCAAAAGAATATATTCTTCATCGTTGATTATTGCACAGTTTATTAAAAGAATGATAAAAAGTTTTTAAGTTCTTACTGAGTTTATTATTCAAAATAGTCTGAGAATCATGAGAAGACAAAGTTAAGTTAGTTAAAAAAAAGCTTTGTGTAAACATGTACAAGGCCCTGATGACCACAAGGCCCATAAACCATGGCAGGATGAATCCTGCTGTGAACACACACGTGCACATACCGGTGGCCAGCATTTTGATATGTGATTCGCGCCCTCCTTTAAATCCATCCGAAAATTTAAGCACTACCCTGTCTAAAATTAATACCAATTTGACCGCTATATGTGCTACCAGGAATTTTACGCCCCCCACCCCCTATAAAAAGAATTAAAAAAAAATCATGATTAGATTTGCAGCCCCCACCCCCCTAATTTTCTCTTATCCCCCTTGGGCCATCGTGAATGGCAGTCTCATAAACAATGATAGCAAATATCACAATTGCTCTTGATAAAAAATCCCATGACACAAGAGCTTCCGTACTTGCACAATGAGCCTCAAAGACTGATGGATCCTGGTGGGTAACTTAAGCCAGATAAGATGGAATCAGCTTCTCTTGAGTACTGCTGTGGGTCACGGAGACTGCCAGTGGCTCAAATGGTACACGTAAGTATGCTTAGTTACCATATAGTAATGGTTTCTTAGCATCTGGATTCATCATGTAGAAAAGGAACAAGCCCACTCAGATGCTTCTATCGTCAGCTAGTTATGGGTGACAAAAGAAGCATCTACGTAGGGTTTTTCCTAGTTTACATGATTGATATTTACACTTGCAATTCATTGCAATTCACTGTTACAAGGTATATCATGCCCCAGCAGCTTAGCATGCAAACCAGGTCATTGACATCTTTGTACATTGTATTTTTTCAACTCCCTGGGGGAGGTTACTACATTTGCTACAATAGTGCATGCTGTTCATCACTCACATTACCTTTCATTGTCCTGATCTGTAGCTATTAGCATCCTCTTATGAAGGAAAAAAACTTTGAAAAATGAAAATTGTTTCTTTGAATTTTGAACTATTGAACATATTAATCCTTTTGAGCTATTGATCGATCTAGTTGTAACAAGGGCAATGGGAAAACACATGATGGTATAAAAAGATATGCTTCCTTACTGCTTCTATGTGGTAAATATTATATTCACTAGCAAAATCTCTTTGTTGTGGTCCAAAACCTTTGTAAAGACCCCGCGATGAAGCTTCATAATAAAGAGACCACCTTGCCATTGAGGCCATTCCATGCCAATCCCCGGGGTTGGATCTCATAGATCAGTTTTACTGTGCATGTAATCGAAAGTTTAGAAAAGATCCATTTCATTCAGATCAGAAGTCAACGCCCGGTTCGCCTAAATGATAGATGGCTACAGCAGATGATGTCAATATGACACGAGGTCTTTGAATTTTTATAATTTCCCCGGGGTAACCGATGAAAAGCCATTTCCCAGGGACTACCGGAGCTCAATGGAGTTTCCAATAGGGCGCCACGGAGGTCATCAAACCGGCATTGGAAAACTGGCAAGTGGTTTTCACTTGAATTGATTTTTACTTTTGGTTTAAATGAACGTTATGATATCTATGCGGCTCAAGATGTCAGTATCGACTATAGAGACGTAGATAGTACAGTCCAGCAACTCTTATGTAAAGAGTGTGCTGTGGTTGGTTGGTATTCCCCACCAACTATAAGTAGCAAAACAGGAACATTGACTCCTGCATTTAGGTGTCAGCACTCTACCTCTCTATAATCTATGAATGAGTACATTGTGTTCGTTGTGTTTGTATGTATGTCACTATATGGAAGCAGCAGCAGCAGCAGCAGCAGCAGCAGCAGCAGCAGCAGCAGCAGCAGCAGTTGTCACGGCTTTATCATTCACACTGCATTTACAAGTCATTGTTCATACCAACCATTGGGTTAGTAGTAGTAGTAGTAGCAGCAGCAGCAGCAGCAGCAGCAGCAGCAGCAGCAGCAGCAGCAGCAGCAGCAGCAGCAGCAGCAGCAATATTTCCTCCAGCATTTAGGTTGCAGCACTGACAGAAGATCATTCCTTATTGATAACGTTTAGTTGGGCATCTAGGTCTATATCATCTACTATGTCAGGCATTCACGAATCTCCACAGAGAATCTAGGTGGTTGTTACAAAATCACCATAAACAAGACTTTTACTAACTTCTGCTGACAAGATTACATGGCAAGTATATGTCAAAGTCACATTACGTTAATCAAGATAAACAGGATACATGTGGTTCTCATGCAAGATTGCTAAAACAATATTTATATATTTGCCAGAACTAACAACATGCTTGTCTGTTGTTAGGTCGCTTCATGAGCTGAAGCAAAGTGCTGTGTTTATTTCGGTTGTGACTAACTAACTAACTAACCAACCAACCAACCAACCAAACAAACAACCTACCAACCAACCAACCAACCTTCCAACCAACCAAATAACCAACCAAACAACAAACTAACAAACTAAAAAACTAAAAAACTAATCAACTAACTAACTAACTAACTAACTTACTTACTTACTTACTTACTTACTTACTTACTTACTTACTTACTTACTTACTTACTAACTAACTAACTAACTAACTAACTAACTAACTAACTAACTAACTAACTAACTATCTTTGTATGTCTCCGGGCGAGCTAGAGCATTTACCGTAGAACTTACTTTGTTCAAATTTTACACAACTATGTGGCATGATGCGACACCAAAGTTATTCCATTTTGAGCACTTTACCAATCAAAGAGTGCTGTCCACATGGCCATTTTTGGTTCCATTGTCAACATTTTCTGCTTTAGCTTTGCTAATGCCCGTAAGAAAACATTTAAACTTGGTACAATGCTTACATGCTTACTGAACATCAACTGTGTCGAATTTAGGCAGATTGCTTGTTACAGTGTACCTTCCAGAGAGGATTTTTTTTCATTTTTCCACTATAGTTTAAATACTGTTAGAAACATTACCATCCAATTGGCATAATGGATATATTAGAATAACAGTGCTTAGAGAGCTCAGTTTACCAGATGAATGTCAACTCATGGGCAATAGATATTTGCTTTTAGCCATGTTTAGAAAGCATCTGCAACCCAATGCTAGGAACATTGATAGGGTGAATTACACATCAAATTGTCTTGCCACAGCAAGGTATCATCTATCAAATATTATAGATAGATGTAAGAACCCCGAATCGGTGAAGATGACATCAAATAATACTTTTTTTCTGCGTTAATGCGTTGATTACAAAGTAAACATCTCTATTGTCCATGCGTCAACAATTTTTCTAGCTATGCTGCGCTCTTTGAACACTTTTGATCCAGTGTGGTTTTTTGTTATATGCCTACTCAGAAGTAATTCTCTATCACCAACGGCGATTTTCTACAAAAACTTTAATGAGATGTAGAAAAAACAACAACACCCAAGTAATTTCCAAGACCATAACTCTCCACCTGACCAAGACACGGGCACTTGTCAGCGCACCTGCTGTCGTCTGCCGTGAGAACCACGTGACTCGCGTGTTGCGATCACGTGGGATCAAGATTTATAGGCCGTTTATCAAGTGCGAGCACCAAATAAATAACGTTTACGTGTAGGGACCATTAAAAAATTATATGGGGGGGGGGGGGATTGGAGGATGGGGATTGATCACATAATTTTGAGGTTGTCGCCAATGGTTTCCCGCATTTTAAAGGTGGTGTCAGGTATTAGGGCACACTGATTTTTTTTTCATGTCAATTTGATAACTCAAATTTTGCAATTGGAAATGTATGAAAATCTTAATATCCAGTACCAATATTGTTCACTTGCCATAGAGCTGCGTAAAAAGGTAAGGGATGGATTTACTCAACACATCGTTAGTGCCTACTAGAACAGACCCAAGGAACCACCTTTCTTCCAGAATGAGCACTGCATGTCAAGTTTTGCTGTGGATGAAATCTACTTATGTAAAGAGTATCTTTGGGTTAGCCTTTTTCAAGGCCCAAGAACATCATTCAAAAGAGTTATTGAAATTTGTGATCATTGCATTCAGAAGCAGACAAATATAAATTTCTTAGCTTAGCGAGATGATGTTTAAAGTCAAGCCTATTAGGGTGAGTCTAGTCAAAGTTGTATTCTGTATTGGGTGTTTTAATATGAAGGAACCTAAATGCAAATAACTAGATATTGCATAGTATAGCCTTTAGAAAGGCTAATTTGGGTATTCACGTTTAGGTAGAAACAAAGTCACCAAACCAATACTTGGAAGGAATGACACTGTTACAGAAACAGTAGCTCACTGCTGTTAATTATACAGAGATTAAGCAGTGTCATTAACATGCATTGGCTCCGGTCAGCACTGTAGGGTGACAAGCTTTAACATGGTGTACACGTCTAGAGCATCACAGGATTGCCACGAGATTTCTCATTATTTCAAATTCACTGAAACTTCCATGATTTTCCCCTGCATTTACGTACATGTATAAATTTACCAATATATATTACCCTTCAATATTACAAAGCCCTTCCCTGGCAGAAATAACAGTGAATTGGTCATGATTAGGGCCCTACAGAAATGTAAAGCTAAGATAAATCTGAAATTTTGATTATGTTTGAACTTGTTAACATGATGATCATTATACGTGGGTGCATGTGTTGATACTGTAAGTAGCTTACATGTATATCTCTTTTATTGTATGGTTAGATACTAACCAGAACAATGCAATGTGATTATCTCATAGGTATATACAGTTGAACCGCTAATTAGGTTCACCTGCATGACCACCTAACCCTGGTCCAAAAGGTGGTCCTAATATTATAATAATATAGAGAGAGCTTATACTGTACAGAGCAAAGTTAGGCCTAAGTAAACACAAGTGTACGTCCGTTAAAGATAGCATCAAATGCGCATTATATAGCTTCATATGCATGATATGGTTAGTCAACAGACAATGCAACAGAGGTATAAATAGAAGACATTTTACTCAGCAACACTGACAGCATTTTCACGGGTTGTAATTATTGGCATCACGGTCTTAGCAGCCGTTCTTTAATGCAGGGATTCGGGAAAGCGCCGCCAAATGCCGCTATCGGCAGCACAGCACCGCCGCCGCCGCCCCGTCCTTGTGGCGGGCTGACGTCGCAGTGTCACTGCCGCCGCAGCCGACAATGAATGTGAGCGCTCGCCGGTGATTCGGTCTTTGTCCCCACTGAGATCACAGCGCTATCGGGGCTTGACTCTTCACCCAAGCAAAGGTTAGGTAGTCACATCATTTTGGTCTGTTCACACAGCCAAGGGTGGTCACATCATTTTGTACCCCTAACCCAACTAAATAAAAGGTCGTCACATAGTCCTTCTGTGGCCGAGTAGATATGGTGGTCGGAGTAGTGGGTGTTGAGCAAACTCATCCCTAAATCGGTGCACATTACTCGGTGGTACTTACATGTAAGATTGGTAAACGTTAGACAAGTGAATATGACAATGTGAGTGATTCGCACGTCTGCGCTCCGACTGCATTGAGCTGTATTCTCCCCAGGGTGTTGAGAAAGACCCAGTGTGTGACAATGACTTGTGGTGAATTCAAAGTCATATGATAATCCTGCGTAGCTGGGATTCGAGACCATGAAACTGACATTTACATCACTTCTTCTCTGTTCACTAAATTACCATTTAAAACAATAATTCTCAGTTATGATATATCTAAGTGACAAATACAAGCACAGTTTTGAAGAAAAAATACAATTGCGCTTTCAGTATCTTTGTTTGGCCGACAGCCCTCTGAGTATCAGATGTCCTGAAGAGACCTCTAATGCATAACTATTCTAATTAAAAATGCTGACCAATCACAGGCTGGTACTCTCAGGATGTGAATGAGGTCAAGAGGTTTCAATGCTTAAAAAAACACAAATAGAAGTATATGTATCTATCCTGCTGGTTTGAACAGTCTACGTATAAAAAATTACGATTTAAAGGTTAAATATAGAATTAGCTATAGGTCACATAAATTAATTAATTATGATAATCCAATCTCTGGTGAAACATTTCAGAGGTCAATTTGACATCTGATACTCAGCGTGTTCGACAGCAGACACCAGTAACTTGCTGTACTTTGATTGTGGCATCGGTGTGTGGCACAGTAGGCTGGGGTGTGGAGGCGGAGGAGTCAATACGCGCGGCGAGTGATTCGGTCTGTCTCCGTATGCTGGGATCAAAGCGCCGCGAGGTCGTCACTCGACAGGGTAACAGGTAACGTGACAGGACAGGCAACACAGGAGTGTGCATAGGTGTTTGGGAGAATTGTGTGGACAGGAGTAAAAATGTTAAGTAGTGAAGGCAGAATACTTGGATTACGACTATAAACCAGCACGTTGAACTTTATGTAACAGTTTATCAGTTGTGTGTTGCGATGCTGATGAAATAACAGTGAGTTGAAATAAGGTTCTGAACTAAGTAGAATTATAGAAGGATAAGTAAAAAAGAGGTGTTTATAGATGTTTGGGAAAATTGTCTGGACAGGAGTAAAACTGTTAAGTTGCGAAAGCAGAATACTTGGATCACGACTAAAAACCAACATGGTTACATTGACATTTATATGTTGTGATGCTGATAAAATAACAGTGAGTTGAAATAAGGTTCTGTGCTAAGTAGAATGAAAGGATTTAAAGTAAAAAAGGAGGGTGTTTCGTAGGCGTTTGGGGGGATAGTTAATGACTAGAACAGTGACAATACTGATGAAATGATCTACAGTGGTTGTGACAGTGAGTGAAATAAAGTAACAACATGTCCTGCGCTAAGGTGCTGTGTTAGAATATGGTATAAAATTTTCAAATGTTCTAAAGAGGTGTTTGTGAGAATAGTTAACAAATAGTACACTTCCGATGAGATGCTCAATAGGCTGTGAAAGTGAGTCACTAACTAGACGTAATTATATACAACAACAGACTCACTTCCGGTGACAATGGTATGAATAATCAGCATGTGAATACTTTAAAAACAACTCACATATACCAAACGATGGTTAAAAGAAATAACAAGCTTAAAAGGGCCTTGCACAGGCCAGGACTTTTTCACAATCAGTGAGACAGTGAATAACAGTTGAGCGCAGACACAGTAAATAAACACCTGGGACTACGAGAAATGGTCTTATAGTAGAGGTGGTCCCAATAGAGAGGTGGTTAGTCCTTGAGAAAGTGCGGAACTAAGCAGCCGACACCCAGGAAATAAAGTCCCGCTTCCGGGTTCACGGCAGACAGGTGCTTCCAGCAGGTGTGTCTGGTGTCTGTTTTTTGTGTTTGTATTATTAAGGATGATATAAAGAGTAGGCGTGACCCTGGCTTTTACACACACACACACACACACACACACACACACACACACACACACACACACACACACACACACACACACACACACACACACACACACACACACACACACACACACACACACACACACACACACACACACACACACACACACACACACACACACACACACACACACACACACACACACACACACACACACACACACACACACACACACACACACACACACACACACAACACAAACACACACAAAAACAACTATGGTTTTGGGGGTTTACACAACATTGAAAGATGTGTGTTTGGCTTCCAAGAAAGCTTACTTAAAAGTGATAATATTCTAGTCAAATCTAGTATTTTTAGTGACTTTTTCATTTATTTATACAAGTGGAATGAACTTAAATTGGTTAGATGTTTCATTTATTAAGTGATTTGCATATTTGCATGGTATAATTGTATATAGAGTATATATTTTTTCATCTATGTTGACCTATGCAGTATGAACTTTAGATTGAAAAATAAAATTGTCATTGTTCATTGTATTTTCTTTGTTTCATCAAAAGTTATACAATAAAAATATTACCATAAGTAGAACCAAGCGAGTAAAGAATGAGACTAAATGCTGTTTTTACAGTAAGTGAATGCAAAATAGAGATCATATGCAATGAACTATTCAAAAACAACTTATAAAGTGATCACACTAAAGTCAATTTGACAACAACTTTATTCGCGTGTTTATCTTATTGTAATCTCACCAGTTCCTCTTTGTGTATATCTTGCCTTGAGGATTAGTGTTGCGAGATATGGTCTGTTTATAGAAGTGGTCTTTATTGACAGTCATTGATTTACTTATTAAAACAACTCAATGGGATATTAGCTACGTGGAGAATCTAAATTCAAAAAGAAACCCACAACCATAATGAATATTGGAAATGAATAACTGGATTATAGTAACCAAGTTTAATGCTGTATCAATACGCCAATTTACGGTAGTCTCTCTATCAAGACCATTCGGGGGGTTGTCCAAGTGGTCTTTGTAGAGAAGTGGTTTATTTATGGATTATCGTGTCTGTCTCTTTTAAAAAACTTTTTAAAGACTTGAATGAGGGATAAATAGTTCTAGTACAGAGTTGGTCTCATACTTAGCTTAGCGGTCTACTGTATCATGGTTTGAAAGACTTGGGCCTGTGAGAAATGGTCTGATTACAGAGATGGTCTCTTTATAGAATGGTCTTACCACGGAGGTGGTCTCTTCATTCCCCAAAAATACTTCATTTTTACACGTTCGCCATCGATCCCTTTACAAAAAAATCCTGGATCTGCCCCCTCTTCCAAAACCTGGATCTGCCATTGGTCTCTTTGTAGAGATTTAGTAGATTATAGCCTCAACTTTTCTACTCATTACCAGGCAGGTATAGAGCATGATAACCACAGAAATTACACATCAATGTATGATAAACGGTCTTACTATAGAGATGGTCAAGTTATAGAAATGGTCAACTTACAGAGGTCGTCTCTTCATGGAGATGGTCTTAATTAGCTGAGAGGGTCTATCGTATCATATTTTGAAAGACGTGGACTTTTTGTGAGGAATGGGCTCATGACAGAGGTGGTCTCTTTACAGAAATGATCTCACTACAGAGGTGGTCTGTTCACAGAGATGGTCCTAATTGTGTTGCCCCCTGTATCAATCGGCCGATCTATGGCAGCAGCCTCCACTATTATGCCGCCGTAATGAATAAATGGACAACCTTGTGTGATTCCAAAGTCGTGTAATGAGGATTTGTGGCCCCGCGTCTCTTCTCCGCTGGGAGCTGATGGAGCCAGTTTAACAGATGTGCGTGCGGCCAAGGTGAAAATAATACCACGTAATGATGTTTTATTTCACTGGTGTTCGCGTACAAGTCGATCAGTCTAGATGTACAGGGTGTGTGGAAATTAGTGCACCTGTTTTTTGTTGCTACGGCAGAACGTTTTTACAGGGTGGGGGGAAAAGTGGGAAATTAGTTGGAGTACAGTGTAAGGGGTTAGATATTAATCACGGTCCACGGGGTCGGGGGTCTGGAAAAAAATAACTAGAGTGTGGGCCTGAAAAGATAGACTTAATTTATCAAGAGAATGGGGTTAAAATCTGTGGGAAATTACTAGGACAGACTGGAAAATTTGTTGTAATTTTAGAAGAGGGGAGAAGGGGGGGGGGGTAGGGTGAAAGTTTTGAAACAAATTTAGGCCAATGGCTAGGGTTGGGGGTGGGGGTGGGGGCTGAAAATTATACTTAACAATTTTATTCGTATACGCCATCTGGGCCAAAATAAATTGTAGCCTCCTACAACCATAATATAGGGTGTCGAAAGTGAGCTAAAACTAATGGTGTACTGCTAGAAATAATATAGATAAGTATACCATATTTATATGCATCCTACATACATGTCAAATATTCATTACTTACAACATGTATATAATATGGAATATTGCAATGCAGTAATCAAGTCAAGAGAAACCAATACTGAACACGAAGCGTAATTGAAGAATACAGTGATGTCTTAATCAAAGAAATCGACTCACTTATTTCTATTGACCATCGTAAAAGCATCATTAATCACTGAAGGTTCTCCAATGGAATCTCCAAGTAAGACCACCTCATTACTGAGGCCACCTCAATCAAATTGAAATTTCCTGTGTTTTGCAACCTTTATAAATAGACTAGATAGATAAGTACACTATTGTACACAATTCAATAGGCCCTACAAGCCATTTAGAAAATGTCCAGCCAAAACTAAAATAAAACTCGTGGAGGTTAGTATAATGTCCGCCTCAGTTGCAATTGGCCGCTTTCATTTGCTCAAAAATTCGGTTCTTTATTTATATTCAGAGAGACCTTGTTAATTTGATATTTTATTATTTTGCTAGTTTCATACCCCTTTAACTACATTTTGGACATATATCAGACTTTGGATATCTAGAACATTGGCTAGTTTAAAGTTTTCCACAAAGCTCCGAGATAAGGAGTCTCTTCCGTAATGTGTTGTGTGTATGCATAGAAAGAACGTTCAATGTATGCCAACACACTGATTTCACAATTATAACAAAACATTTATAAGTGTCCCCTTCTGTGATTCTGTGGCCAAGTGGATAGGGAGTTGGACTAGTGACAATATCTAGAGTTGATGGGTTCGATTCTTAGTTGGATCTGGTCGTTGGTTTTGAGAAAACTCACCCTAAATAGTTGCACACTGCTCCGTGGAACCTACATGTCAAATAGGTACAAGTCAGGCGAGTGAACACAAATGTGAGTGATTAGCACGTCTGCGCTACGGTAGCGATGTGCTGTATGCTCCCCAGGGAGTTGAGAAAGTTATTATGTGACAAGAATTCCAATGACAAGGTGTACATATAAGGCATACATTTACATGTTACTTTTTCCTGATCCAGACTACCCTTGAATCCTCATCAGATGAGCGACGTCGCGGATCCATCTGGCGTGCTGGCTGACTTGGCTGCGGCCGCGTGATGCGGATCCGCGTGGACACAGAGGAGCAGCGGTTCTGCTGGTCGGTGGCGGCGGCCGTGGCCTTCCTGCTGCTGCTGTCCTCCACGCTCCACCCGCTCCCGCCACGCGAGGAGGAGCACGGGATCAGGCGGCACGGGAACGGTGAGGGCTGCTCTGTGTCTGTGTGGGTGTGCTAGAGTTCAAGGATTTATATGTACGTCTGTTTTTCTGTGCTCGTGTGTATGTGTGCGTGTCATACTCACTCCACCTGCTCTGTTTCTTTGTGCGTGTGTGCATGTTTGTACGTGTGTGTATTGTTCACCCTACATCCGCTCCCGGCAGGGGAGGACCATGGGACAGTGGGGCGGCACGGGAATGGTAATCACTTTGTTCCGTTCATCCAACGAAAGATTATGTGGTCACAGAACTATCAGGTCTTGACTCGTTACTTTGTGTGTGTTTGCGTGCGTGAGTGCGTGCGTGTGTGTGTCCGTCGGTCTGTCAGGGTGTCTTTGTGATTGTCTTTCTGTGCCTGTTTGTGCGTATGTGTGCATGGCATCCACCATCCACCATTCACCTGCTCCGAAGGTCGTGGATCATGGAACGATGGGGGTGATTGTCGCTCTGTGTTTGTGTGGATGCGTGCGTCCTTGCTTTATTGAGTGTGTGTGGTGTATATCTACTGGCAGGTCCACATTGTCATTAAAGCGAGTGTGCCCATCCACAGGATTTCATGTTTTGCATGCACAAAGGCTTAAGGAGATGCCCAAACCACCATGACAATTTTGGAGTGAAAAAAGTGAAAAAAGCCCCCCTCCCCAAACTCCCTGCCCCCGTACACCATAGATCTGATTGGCTGAGAGTCGAACACAGATCTATGGAGTATATTCCTACTGTGGGTACAGGTGCTTCCAATGTGATACTGCAGTGCAAAACTAACCACATTGAATACATGTTTAAAGATTTGACCTTGTTTAGTAGTAAATCTGTTCCTTCACAAATGAAAAGCTCGGGGAACATTGATGAATGTGCGGCCTGAAAATTAACAAGTACTCTATGCATACCACTACATAAACATGATGAATATTTCTTCAATAAATTCTAACATTTGATTTCCACACTTGTCGTTCCAGCGTCCGCACACAGCCAGCTGACCGCCGTCCAGCGCCGCCAGCGCCAGGCCGTGCTCGACTCTGTGTACCGCAGCGTGTTCACGCGGCTTGCCGACCAGTTCCCGCGCTTTCTCGACCGGCAGGAGGCGTCCACGGTGTTCCTGCGTAAGGCACGGAGGCGGCCGTACTGCGGGGGCTGGGGCACAGAGGTGTCGACGCTGGTGCTTAGGACGAGGGGGGTGAGGTGTGTGGGGGACCTCTTATAGTGATATCTCTACGGCTCTACGGGCTGAGGTGTGTGGGAGAGATCTCTTATAGACACATCTCTAGAGGGTGAGGTGTGTGTTTTGGGGACATCCTAGGGGTGGTGTGTTTTGGGGGAGCCGGGGCGGGGGGGGCGATATCTTAAAGTGACATCTCTAGGGAGTTAGGTGTGTGGCGGGAGGAGGGGGGGGCGATATCTTAAAGCGACATCTCTAGAGGGTGAGGTGTGAGTGTGGGAGGGGGCGGCAATCTCTTATATTGACATCTCTAAGGGGTCAGTGTGTGTGTGTGGGGGGGGGGGGATCTCTTAAAGTGACATCTCTAGTAGTTGAAGTCTCTGTGTGTGTGGGACGGTGGTCTCTTATATTGACATCTCTAGATGGTCGAAGTGTGTAGGGGATCTCGTATAGTAACATCTCTAGGGGGTGAGGTGTGTGGGAGAATTCCTATACTGACCTCTCGAGCCTGTGAGGTGTGGCGGATCCATTACAGTAACATTTCTGGGAGAAGGACGCATTGCGGATTTGATTTTTATAGGGGGGGGGGGCTGTCAGGTAAAAATAGGGATGAGTCTGAAAAACGTATATGAATGTGTTGTGGGGGTGGGGTCGTGAATATCAAGTGCACTCATAGTACTAGAAAAGTGGTAGTAATTTTATGGTTAGGTGAATGGCGTGAAATTTAAATAGTATGCAAACAAAGACTGATCAGCATAACTTGATTTACTGAGATGGATAAATCACAATCACCTAAAGCATTGACTTGATTTTAGATATACTGCTATTGTATAGCTACATATAGCACTTGATATTAGAAGATGTGAACATTTACATATCAAAACCATATCATGTTGATGTTATCCTCATCATCTAATTTGTGTTACAATTTCAGCTCTTTACAAGCAATTCTAGAACTTTAGACTGTACAACATGTATTTAACAAAATGTTTTACACAAATTGTAGATAATGTTATTTGAAACAATTCATTAAAATAAAAAAACATAACTTAATTAGTAGAAAAACGAAGATTTTGCATGTTTGGTAATTATTCTGTGCATCCATCTTGTACTTCAAAACATAAATAAAGCGGTAAAGATTGACACACATATTTTAATAATTTTGATTTCATTGCTTTTGATGAGAACACTTGTTTACAATGCAGAAAAAATGTCGTTTAACCTGAGTCACGACATTATGTCGTAAACCAAACATTTTCTTGCGATCCACAACACAATTAAATTTGAGTGTAGATGTAAATTTGGCTTTAGAGTAAAAGCCAATGTCCCCTAATATAGTATCTAGAGTCCCCTTATTATCAATAGATTTTTGGGTTCGTAAACATTTGGGCAAAATCTGGGGGGCCCTAAATGTTTGGGCCCCTGGTTGTTGCCCACTTAGCCTCCCCCTTAACCGGGCACTGATAAATCCTCTGTGTAAATGCACAGTGTTTCTTGAGATAGTCTTTTTGTTTACCATACCAATTGTTTCTAATACCTCATACAATTGCAGATCATAATTAATCTTCAGTTTACAATTAGAGTTTTATAACTTAAGGTAATGATTGATAAAACATACTAGGTCAAAAGGTTTCTTAGATTTTAAGTTTTTTGTTTCTCAAGAATACAGAGATTTTAACATACATCCCTCCAAATGAATAAATGATTTTTCAAATACTAGAAATATGTTCCAATGACACAACAGTAAAACCTTGTTATTTGGTATCTGTGGGGATGACAATAAATTGTCGAGATAGCTAATATTTGAGAAAACCAACCAACACATATCAATAATGTAGTTGAATGGAAATGATATGAAACCCACTGATATTAAGTCCACCATGTAGTTGAATTAAGTTTTAAAAACTCGAGATAAGAAAGAACGAGATAATGAGTGCCTACTGTATTACATAAACAGTTATGGTTGCTACCATTTGTCAAGGCCCACTAGAGATAGGTTCTGAACAAAATATGGGGGATATAAGGGGTGGGTGGGGTGGGGGCTGATATTCTCAACTTGAGTGGGGGGTGCTTGGTGCTTGAAAATCTGGGGTACATTTCCAAAATTTGGTAGTAAACACAAGCAGATCCAGAATTTGAGAAAAAGGGTGCTGTGGTCGTACTTAAGGGATCTCATAGATTTGTACGCACGATCAATCAATAAGCGATCAATAGCCAAAACACCTATGAAAATAAGGTATTTTGATGGGGAAAATGGGGTGCGTGGCCCCATTCACCCCATGGATCTGCCTATGGTGATTTTTAGAGAGGGTCTGAAATTTTCAAGCAAATTTAGGCAAGAGACCTGAAAATATCATACCACGTTGGTTTCATTTTTTCCTACGCCCGGGCGATAATAAATGGTAGCCCCGTAATGGCGTCTCACAGTAAATACATGTACAGTAACCAGGAAGTGACGACAATCAGTATACAGATGGCGCCACCAGCAGCCAGCCGTTTCCAAGAATTACGTTTTCTCGGCTGTTGCGTGGCTTTTGACCCTTCTGCCCCACTTTGACCTACAAAAATACATTGCCAGTTAGGTATGTTAATTGTACATGTAATACATGTGATAAAGTTTGACCAGCCTATTTGGAGCACCCGACCACGAAGTCTCACCATAGAGAAGTTCCTTTTATCCGGATTTTACAATGGTCTCATCTATGAAGACTTGGCCCCACGACATGCAGACTATAGGTAAATCTATTAACGGCAGGGCGGCTATTGGCATAATGCTTCTGGAAGGGGAGGCGTTTATAAGAGTTAGGCCTTTGACAGAATACCTGCCAGCACTGGGGGCGCTTATAGAGGTAGGCTGGAATTAGAGGTATAGACCATTATTAGAATATTTACTGTACACGGTCTTTTAATAGAGGTGATCTATTCATTCAGGTGGTCTCTTATCAATTAGAGGCTCAATATGACCTGCAAAAATACATCACCAATTCGTAATGTTATGTATATCACAGTAATACTTCTTTATACGGACCACCCGAGGACTAGTCTGAACTGGTCTCAATAGAGAGGTGGTATCTAGATATAGGTGTAAGGTGGTCGTTTTATGAAGACTTGGAACCACAAAACATAATCTTCTGCTAGAGGCAGTCTCTTTAGACATGTGGGAATTTAATGGAGGTTTAATTGTAGGCTGTTTTATTCTTGCTGTATAAAAACTACATTACCCATTATTTTCTCCCTGTACGGTGTAACCAAAGTGCACATTATTACATTTGTTCGACAAACCAGATTAGTAGCATCAACATGATTTACACAAATCTAATAATATTCTTAACCGTTATTGCGCAAGCTTGTGAGTGAACAATGCATTTAGCTACTCAAATATGTCTACATGGACACATCGCACATGGTGTATGCATATACCTTTTTTGCAAATCAAAGTATGTTTATACCACGGTCATTAATGATGACAGCATTTTATTTTTGACCCCACTTAGAAATTGGATAATTGTGTACAATACAAAACTATATAAAGATAAAAGGAAAGTACACATACCATTTGATATATCTGTAAAATCGTTTAAATGTGTCTTTTAAAATGCATACATGCTGCGATATATCTTAATGGCATTGTTTTTTTAATTTTAAATTTCTCTTGTGTTTTAATTGTTTTGTAGTATAAATGTTTAGTGTATTTTGATATGGGTACATTTTTGCTAAATACTTGTTATGTACTAATATGTACATGCATATATGTCAATGTGATTATCTGAAATAGAGATAATTCACTCATTCGTTCGTTCGTTCGTTCTTTTGTTCGTTCGTTCATTCGTTCATTCATTCATGCATTCATTCATGCATTCATTCATGCATTCATTCATTCATTCATTCATTCATTCAATTATTCATTCACTGTAGATATCAAACAAAACTACACGTATAGTACCTTTTGTGACGTTCTTCCTCTGATACAGGTTGCTGAGTGGCGAGTCTTTCTCTGTGGTTTCCGCTTCCTTCTGCACGTTTGGCAAAGACACGCTTCTTTTAGTCAGATACCTGAAATGTTAAGACACCTGAGCTTTTGTTATCATAATACAAACATATCTATAGGTATAGGAGATTTGTTAAGATTATATGTTAAAAGCCGCTTACATTTAGAATAATGATATATTTCGAATATTTTTTACTGTTCCGGATATAGCACATACGATTAGATGCATACAGTAGAACCTCCCATTAAGACCACCTCTTTATTGAGACCACCTCTACAATAAGACCACTTTACACGGCCCCAAGCCTACCAAATTGAACCTCTTTATAGTGGCCACCTCTCTATTGAGACCACCTAAGACTGGTGGTCCTAATGGAGGGGTTCTACTATATTTATGTACTTTTTAAGAAGGCTAAAAACTCATAAAAAACAATGACTTTGTATTAATATTTATCTTTGCATGGTGGATAAACCAATTTGCTGTTTTATTTTAATAGGATTTACTTCAAACTTGCACATTCCCATTAAATAACACACGTGATTGGTATTCTGTGTGACCTAAGTACTGTTTCAAATTACATTTAGTCTGTTTTACAAATACTAAATTTAGACTGATTTCAAAGAAATATATCGTGATAGCATTGTAAGGGTTTCCAGTGCTGTGCCACTGCAACGTGTGACGGGGCAAAGCTAGTTAAACACGTACTAAACCATACTGTGCGACTTACCGTCTGTACACTGTCATCGTATGTCTGCTGGGTACAAATGTTTGCTGGCTGTTGATTTGGGCAGGAGTAAACAAGTCACTGGTCTGGGTGCTGCATTCTTTGTGCGCCTGCTAGAAACAGCAGACATATCAAGCAGAGAAAGTGATGTATGCTCTCCAATCAATTGAAAAAAAGAACTGTGTTGTGGCAAGGATGCCAATGACCTGGTGTGTGCATGTAAAGTGGTTCGACTAGAGTACGATAGCAGTGAATTAGTGACGGAAAGTATGTAGCAAGTAGATTTACATTTATGTTCAAATCTGTTGCAAACAGGGATAACAAACATGAGGAACAGGCACCAGTTTTCCTACTTTCATTGTCACGTTTATTAACCAATACTGTGTAAATTCTTTGAAAGTAGAATACCCGGTTTGAGCAGAAAGAAATGTGTTTACAGGTGGCGTGAAATATTACTAAAGTAAACTATATCATACTCGTACATTGTACTAAGTTTATCTTGAAAACAAGCATATGCCTATTGCTCTGCTGCTACAGCTATGCGTGTCGATGCTCTTTTAGTGTGAAATGTGAAATGGTAATAAAATTAAGTGGGAAGTGGGAAATTTGCAACAATATATCAATTCTTCAGTGTCAAAAAGGCTAACATTTAGATGTGCTGTGGGAAATTAGCTAAAATTAAAGTGGGAATATGATCCCTCTCCACTTCCCCCATCTAGACCCTCAGTTATATAAATCCAAACTCAATAGACATTCACCTTCTCTGGGGGCCGGTATTTAGTGGTGTAGTCGAATCGCACTGACGAGAACTCCACATCCTGCGGCTTTTGCTCCTGTGCAGACATCTGGGTGGTCTGCACCACGTCTGGAGGCCGTTGTGACGCTTCTGTGAGCCGTTGTGATTCATGACTGCGTTGTGTTGCGATTTGGGATCTGGATCTCACCTTGGAGCTATGTTGGTTTGTAAAATAGTGAGTCATTAAATCGATGTGCAGAAGAAACAGTGTGTATATCCAGGATTGATTGCTGAAAACAATGTTTATTATGAGCAATATGAATCAAGTTGATCATGATATATAACCAAAAGGCAACTTCTTTCGGGGATTTACAGTTATTATTATTCTGTCTTTTTATTTGTACATTGTTGGCAAGACCTCTTGCATATAAAAAAATGTTAAAATGTATAAGACAATCACACTTTGAACTACTAACAGCCGATCTCACACTTTGAAGTACTAATAGCCGACCTCCTTTCCAGACAAATTGTTTTACCATTATAACCATTTCATATGTTCTATGTAATGTAGACCTCAAAATGGAAGTCATATGTGTGATTAAATATTCATCTGCTGTTAGAGCTATAGCAAGTCACAATTCAGTTTTCGGCCGTTTACTGCATTGAACGCGTGTTATTGTCTCAAAATACGTAATATATTCGGCCACCAGATTATTCGTTTGGATCAACCAAACATTGCGATGGCGTAATACAGGTATCGATTTAGTCTTTGTCAATATTTGTTTAAATAATTCCCAGAATGCATTGTAAAACACGTACGTGAAAAGTCGCGTGTTTTGGTTTATCTGTCTAAATAACTCTCAGAATTCATATACAAGAAAACTCATGTAAAACACTTGAACTATCAAATGACATGACTGTTATTCACTCTGAGTATTAGATGTCCTGAAGAGACCTCTGACACATAGCTATTCTCATTAAAAATTCTGACCAATTACAGGCTGTTAATCTATAATCATCACTGGCCGGTGATGAATATAAATGAGGTCAAGTAACCAATCACAGCTAAGTATCAGATGGGTGTGGTGGAATCAACCAATCAGGTTGCAGTATTTAAACAGTTCACCTAAATTATGTTAATCCACTCTCAGGCGAAACATTTCAGAGGTTAACTTGCTTGACATCTGATACTCAGAGTGCTGTTATTGGTCAAGTGTGCTTGACCTAAAACTCATGTGTAACTTTCCGTCGATTCATAGGACCTTTGTCAACATCCACAGGTGAGTTTTAGCTTTAAAAACACTGTTAAAACAGTAATTTAAAACATGACAAAGATAGATTGAAATGTTGTAAATTGTCCTACCGTGTTGTCTCATGTTTAGACATGTCCTCATCTGGATACAGTCTCCGGGGCTTGGGGGGACGGTCCTGGGAAGTCGACCGACTCCTTATTTTCCGCGGAATTGCGGATGGATATGGAACGCGAGTATCCGGAACGTAATATGCCGTGAACGTGAAATTAGTATTTTTATTTTTCTGCATGGTTTGCTATGTATTGGAGTTTGGTAATTAAACTATACGTACTTTAAATAAACACAATGTCCTCAAAAGTGGACCAAAGTGCAAAAAATCTAACCAGGTCTTGACATGTACCCATCGATGGCAAATGTGAAGTTTGGTTATTATCAATTAGATAGCTTTTCCTCAACTTTGTTCACAGGCTGGTACAAAAATGGTTTAATAGATATGATCAGTTTATGCAAGATGCAAATATCGATACAATCCGAACTATTCAGTTTTAATGTATGAGGAAGTTCTTGAATAATTTAAAAGTTCCTCAATGTTATATTGAATTATATTAAATTCACAAACTATTAACAACCATATATTTCATTTGTATGTATAGAGTTCCATAGCACATACAGCTGAATTATCATTTTTATTGGAATATTCCCACTGGGATGCTAATTTGATTGCAATATTCATAAACATTTAACTATTGTCTATGGTATTTCACTGGTGGCATACACTTTGTTATATAATCATGTTCATATTATCATCTTACAAAGTCTTGTTGAATAACATGTATACACCATTCTTCTCAGATAGTTCCATATTCAACGTAAGATTCACATGAAAAACCAGCCTTATACAACATAATGTATCCAATTTGCGTTGGTAAACTTGCAAAAGACAGCCTCAAACCAAATTCTACACTACCTTATACTCAAAATATATTGCATTTCAATATTTGAGTCAAATTAAAATGGAAATGTATAGAATATGCGCCGTAGTCTGACTGAGCAACATATTGAATAACTGGGATACACAGTCATGTTCAACAGATGGACATACCGAGGCATGTTTAACGATTTGCCTGTACACATAAGTTATTGATTGGTGTTTCATGTCTGGTTTGACGATTAGCAATCATGTACACTTTGATTTTGCAAAAGTGCCACCCATGGATGTAGAATAATCGCTGAAACGTTGCCAGAGAAACATAGATGCATAGTAATTCGGTGGGATCTGGTTTGCACTAATATGGGATGGGTATATGGCCTTGATGAAAACCCAGCTACCCACAGTTCTTTCACCAATGACAGGACTCGTAATTGAAATGCTTGCATCGAATTTCACACACTTAAATAAACACAGTTTCCAATTCAGGTGTACACTCAAGATTTAGGGAAAATCCCCAATCACATTTCTCCTCTTTGACCCCCACCCCCAGGTCCCCCACCCCCACCCCCCACCCCCGTCCCAACGGTACTATCCCGATAGTCCGACGACTGGAATCCCTAAAACAACTATTTTAACATTAACTGCTACACCTAAACTTCTTGGTATTCCTAATAGGTGTTAGCATGCCCCAATGTTATATGGGCAAGGCCATTATTAAGTATTGAATAGAAATGCTATAGGAAATTCTAGATGTAGGCTACTTAGTTGCCATAACTTAATTACAAGTGATATGTGTATCTATATATATAAAGGAAGAGGCGATTTTTTGCGTCACAAAAGGCTTTTTAACCAGAAGACGTACACACTTCAAATTATGTATGTACATTCAGGACAACTTGGTGGTCGTTATAATGTCACATTTCAAACCAAAGAAATTGGTTTTAATGATAAAAACAAGAAAAAAGAATTTTTTAGAAAGGTTGCTTACAGGGCCATGTTTGTTAAAGGTACGTAATACATTACACGTTTGTATATGTCAAACGTACGATGCACGTCACATGTACAGTCATACAACGAGGGGACTGGGGAGGGTGGTGATGGTGATGGAGGTGCATTTTACCTGCTCCGGACCTGTGTTGAGGAGGGGTGTTGGCAGAAAGGGTGTGTGTCCATATGGCGGGGGGTGGGGGCGTACATGGCTGGTGGTGAGGCAGGGAGGAGCATTTTATATGTTCCAGATCTCATCAATTTCAACCTGAGCAGCAGCAGAAAGGGGGTGATGGACCTGTTTAGATGGGAATTGGGATGAGCGTGTTGGGGAGAGAAGAGGGGGTGGGGTGGCAGTGGAAGGAAGGGTAGGGATGAGTGGGACATTTAATCTGCTCCAGACGTGTTTACCATGGGTAGCAGTAGCTGGGGGAGCGATATTAGAGGGATCGATCATTGCCATATTTAGTACATGTAGTGTGTAAATGGCTGTGACATATGACGATGGGAGGACGGTGATGGAGGTGTATTTATTCTGTCACAGACCTGTATACTGACTAGAACTGGTTCGAGGGATGTGGGACAAGAGGAAGGATGGGGAGGGAGGAGCATTTAATGTGTTCCGGATCTCATCTGTTTCTATCCGAGCAACGCCGGGTAAACAGCTAGTTATAAATCTTTAAACGTCTGTGATTTTTACTATATGATATGTTTCACATTTTAAACACCCTACTGTGATATTTTACAAATGCGTGATAAACTTATACAATACAATATACAATACGAAATGAAAACAGGTGAGCGTCACAAGAGTTTATAAAACAGGGTTGTTCTATGCTTACGTATTTCATATTTCTAAAATTTGAAAATTCAACATAAGGCACCCAGCATAATAAATATGGATGGTTCGTAATAGAATCTAATACAGATTGCTGTGTCCATGTGAGTTGTGACATAACCTCCTCGTGGTCACCATTTTCAAGTTAGAACCAAAGTTGATCACACTAGTGCAAATGATGGGACCTGTGGAGGAGTAACATACTGGACAAGCGCAATTGATGGTGTAAAAGCCGGAGTGTGGAACACTCTGGAAAACTATCAACTTTTTATACACTAAACGCCTTCACAATAAAGTCTTTCCAAATGCGTATACATGTACATTAAGTTACTGGTAGCCAATCAACATATAGCTCATTTATATATATGGGTGTTAGAAAAAGAACACTCCTATTCAATTCCTTTGAAGATATCATTACTAGGTACCACCCATATCAATAGCTGTCCAATGCTTTACATGGTTACGTTATAGTACACAGCAATATAATGTGATGATCCAACTTTTGTTGGGCCATGGGTGGCCCCTACGTTTAAAGATATAATGCTATCAGCAGGCTTCACAATATAGTATCCTCAACAACCTTCACAATATGGGTAGACAGATCCAGGGGTTGGGGGGCGCCCCCACGCCCCCTCCCCTTTTCCCACCATAATACTTCATTTTCGTAGGGTGCCCCCCCCTTTTCCAAAAACCTGTATCTGCCTATGATATGGTACACTCAACAGGCTTCACAATATAGTACACCAATCGTTTTGCTCTGGATATGTTGGCTTCTGTGACACATAGGGACTATAGCCGGGTGGGGTGGGGAACGCGTCATTCTTCAGGGCAGTTTGAATCGGCGTCTCCGTAATAAACAAGGCACATCCTCCTCCAACTGAAATAGTATGTGTTACATGATATTACCATTATCTATGATATGTATATTTGTATATAATATATTCTTTTGAATGGATTGTCATGTAGGAATGAAAAAATCTTTTATTCAAACTGTTCACCGCAGTTAATAGAGAGAAAAATTAAATTGTTTTAGATTTATATACGTGAAATAAAGTTGTTGAAAAAGAGTTGCTGTCACCAGTCCAAAAGTTTCCTATATATGGTCAAAATGATTTTTAAATAATATAAGAGTCTTGTCATGTAGTGAACAACATGTGGTCTCATTTTTATTTTATTCTATGTTCTGTCTTTGTTGTTCGAATACCAAATTAGCTAAATATCAAATTACAATTAAAATTTCCTAAACATAATATATTTCGCACTCTTCATAGGTACCTTTTCACACTAACTACTGGTACTATAACATTACATTACAAATAGTCTACTGTTTAAGAAATTTTAATTGTAATTTGATATTTAGCTAATCTGATATTTGAACAACAAAGAAAGAACATAACATAACATGAAAATGAGATTTTCAATTAGTAGTGTTGCGCAAAAGTGTATCATTGTGAATGAAAGTAAATGCAGTGGCATAACTTTATAGTTGAGCCAAGATTGCTTCATAAAGTCAAGGCAACTCAATTCAATTCAAGTCAAGGCAAATCAAATCATCAATTGCTTCACATGAAATCATCATAAATCATCAATATTCACGTCCTTAAAATTACATATATATTTTGTTTATCAAAACATGCGTACGTACTTCATTTCTTGTTCTCTATGTCTTTGTCCACAATATATTTTGAAAACATTCAGAAAAGCTGGAAAACAGGAACATGAAAGATAAAGAAAACAACCTATAGGCAGGTAAAATAATTTCATTAAAACTTCCAATTAAGACCACCTCTCTATTGAGACCACCTCTGTATAGAGACCACTTTTCATACGTTCCTAAAGCTATTTAAATGAACCTCTGTACAGAGACCACCTCTCTAATGAAACCACCTAACACCGGTCCAAAGGGTGGTCCTAAAAGAGAGGTTCTGCTGTACATGTAGTTTTAATTATGCACACACATACCAGGGAAGCTTCCGTTCTCGTTGCCCGCATTCGTTGTTCCCTTGTGCACACCAAATTGGTTGGTTGTAAACACTGGTGCATTTGATCTGGTGGGGTCGTTGTAACTTTTGTTGTATTCCCCCCATGCAGGCGGCTCCAGCCCTTGAATGTGAGGCTCATTTATTGGTGTCATACCTAAATTAT
Organism: Streblospio benedicti; assembly: GCA_019095985.1. Classification (NCBI taxonomy): domain Eukaryota; kingdom Metazoa; phylum Annelida; class Polychaeta; order Spionida; family Spionidae; genus Streblospio; species Streblospio benedicti. Next base: position 2,990,133 of record CM032664.1, read on the forward strand.
AATGTCCAGTGGTACTGGGCATTGTCGTTGTTTCTTCAGTATAGCTAGCCATGATTATCCAGAGGGTACTTCACAGCCTGGTTGTCCAGTATAACTATTTGAGATTATTCCGAAGATATTTCACTACTGTATATATGACCATTTATATAGCCTTGACTTTTATAGATATACATGTATATACATAAATATGCACGACTATCCTTGGTATAATGTCTAGTTTGAAGATAGTTCACCAAAATATTGTCCTTTATAACTAATCATGACTGTTCTGAAGATAGTTCACTGCTATATAACTATATATGCCAAGGTATTCTGAAACTTTTTCACTCAATAATGTATACCAATGTGAGTAGTATATGCATATTTTTGGCCATGACAAAGCATACGAGCTCAGAAATCAATTGTTATCAAACACGGCATTGCTAGTGGATCAGTAATCGTGGAATGGGGAAGTTCCTAAAATCATATTCTAAGATTACTTTTAGTATATACTCTGTGACTTCACATTACCCCTGATCCTTCGTTGCTCTTGTCATACTCTTGCCAAAAAGGTCATAGCTTAAGCTCCTGTCAGACAGTCGCAAATGTTGAATCTGAATCACTAGTGGTGGTATAGCTGTCATTGTAACATTAAGACCCCATAAAAATAATAAAATGTTTCTCGCCCCCTCCCTCTTGTGTATAGTGCAGCCTGCTGAACATTTTTATTGCCTCCCCAGTGATAAAAAATAAACGGCCCTCCCGCCTGGCTGCAAACAAAACGGCCCCGTGTCGGAGGCCTGTCATTTGTTTGCTATGCACGCTAAATATTATACTTCAATGATTATACTAGTTGTTTTATAAGTGATGTTTTATGATTTTGATAATAATAAAAATAATAATAATATGACTTATAGAGCGCCTTATTCTAAGTGTTCTAAGGCGCTTAGACAAATAAATATAAATAAATTACTTAAAACTAGCTACCAGCTACTAATTACTAAAAACAATACGGAAGAGGTAAGTTTTGAGTCTACGTTTAAAAATGTTAATGCTATCACTGTCCCTGATGACTTTAGGGAGCTTATTGTCTCTCTGGGATACGGAACAGGCCCTTTGATGCAGAACGAAGGGATCGAGATGGTACATATGCCTCTAACAGCTCTCTCAAGTATGATGGTGCTTTTCCATGAAGACATTTATACACAAGGAGGAGTATTTTGAAAATGATACGCTGTTCTATCGGTAGCCAGTGAAGTTCTTTTAGAAGGGGTGTCACATGATCAAACTTTTTAGCTCTGAATATCATCTTGGCACAAGCATTCTGAATCATTTGAAGCTTTGATAATAGAAAGACATTGTTCACATACAATTGTAACACATGTACTTCATTCATGGCCCAATATTCAACATGAAAAATGAAATATTTTGCACGGAAGAAAAATAAAAGTGAACCCCTCCTCATTTTTTATCATAATATAAGGACGGAAAAATCAGCAAAACAAAAAATAAAGAATAAAATTGACCTCCCTCCTATGTGTAGGAAAATAGGCAGGACGAGAAACATTTTATTAATTTTATGGAGCCTAATTGTGTCACAGATCTAGACGCCTGATCAAAGGATAGATTCATATTTCATCTTTTCCTCCACCCATTCTATTTTCATCTATTACCGCAACAGTAAGTTTTCGGGGATTTAACACTTGTGACTGTGGGACTCGGATTGGGACGAAGAAGAAAATTGAATCCTCTAGCAAACTCGGGGGAAATAAATGACGCATTTGAAAATCGGCATTTGATAGGTATGAGACAAAGACATATTAGTTTTTTTGCGGACAGCATAGCATAACAATACAAGAACCTTGTGAAAAATTTCAAAAACAGACATAGAGACGACTCTGATTTTTGGACGCCATCTATGGCCCCATGTAGCTGTTGAGCATTAATTGCTTATTTCAAAGGTCATACAGAAACATTGCGTAATTGTGTAATTCATGTGTTTGGGTAATGAATATACAGTTTATGAAACATGACGTGTTATTATTTAATTTGAAAATGGAAGTGGATTTGACAAGAAAACATGATGATAAGAATATATACGGCAGAAAAGTTATGATTATGGAAGATAGAATTGTGAAAGAAAACAGAGGGAAATTGTATTCACAAACACTATGATATCCATGTTCATTAGAGTAAATTTGTTCCTGAAAATGGAGCAATACAATAACTATTCCCCTCACACACAGAGATCAATTGATTCACCCAGCCAATATTTCTCTCTTCACCCAGCCTGCAAAAACACAAGTCACACTCTCCGAGGTTGAAAGGTCAAAACTATAAAATAAGTTTATAGAGGGGGGTTTATAAGGGGTCATGAAATGCCACATCCCTCTTTCTGTGTCAGTTTCCACATCCGTCTGCCCTTTTACCACTTCCCACAATTTTCAGTTATAGTGTCTCCTATTTTTTCCACTTCCTAGAAATCCCACATTCCTCTTTGTTTTATTTATTTTTTCTACTTCCTCCTTTTTTACCCCCCCCACGGCCCCCTCTCTTAAAACGCCATATCTTTATGGTTTTTCCCACAATCCCTCTATTTTTAGCCTTTCCCCGTCTTATCTAGCTTCCTTATTCACACAATGTTTGAATGGCCAGTGCTATAAAATGAGTTCCTAGTTATTACTTAATTTGCATTCTACTGAAACCAGGGATTGTTATATAATTTACTTTCATTTAAGATTTATGTGTGTGTGTGTATGTGTTTGATTTGATTGTAGGTTCTCATAATTATAAAACAAAAGAAAACAAAACAAAAGTAGGAGAGGGAGAAACATGGATGAGATTTATTGATACTATTGTCAGAATGAATTGTTAAAAAAGCAATATCACAGTAATGTGCACTCAAAAATGAGCAGTGTACACTTCATTCCATGGACTCATCCAAACAATCAACAGACATACAGTACAGAGACTGGAAAAATCTCAGAAGTCTGTTCTTCCTCCCGTCCTTGCTGCTTTGCCCTGCTTGTTGCACAAACGACTTGATCTCTGGGATTAACAGAGTTGACACCAGCTTCTTGTTGGCGAGGCTGGGAACAACTGGAGCCGTTTCTGGGTGGACTTCTTCAACAGAAATCTCTGGGGCAGGAACAGCAAACAGAATTTGACGCCGACTTTCACGGTTCTCGAATCGCCTTTGACGATTTCTGGTTGTGAGCTCGGAAAGCTTATGAGTGAATTCGTCGACGTTTGATGACATCTTGCGTTTAGAAAGTGTGTAGAATCAAGTAAAGACTTGAAAATAATCGAGTTAGAAGCGAGTGAATGTTGCCAAGTTGTCGATTAACGTTGAGCGTATGATGTTGTTACGATGTACGTTTTACGTGCGACGTGGGTTACGTTAAGTCGTGGGACGAGTTGTTTCGACGGAGAATGTGTTTCGTCTACGCTGGGTGTGGGTGGTGGTGGGTATTGAGTAAATTCATTTACGACAGTTTGTACACTGCTACGTGGCAACTATAGGTTAAATAGGTACAGGTCGGGTGAGGGAACACTAATGTGAGTGATGAACAATATTGTGATACGGTAGCAAGTATGTTGTATGTAAAACCGCATCCCGTGTAAAGATGCATCTTTACACGGATGCACTTTTACACGGTACTCACCCGTGTAAATCTGGTATTATCGCCTACAGTGTGTAGCATTATCTCCCATTTAATTTTTCTAATTTAATTGGTTTGGCAAAAGTATATGATCACATTATCAAATATTCAATAAATGTGGTATTTTTAAGTGATCGGGTACTTTAATTTCCAGTAACAGATAACAAAAGAATTCGATATTACACGGGTGTATGCAGATTATCATAAAAAGATGCACTTTTACATGTGTAAATATGAATCCTTGGTTTGGGATGCTGTTTTACATAATGTAAAAGTGCATCCTAAATTTTGGGATGCGTTTTTACACGTGTAAAATCGCATCCCAAAATAAGGATTCACTTTTACATATGTAAGGATGCATATTTACACGGGATGCGATTTTACATACAACACAAGTATTTGTAAGCTCCCCGTGGAGTTGAGAAAGTCGCTGTACACTGAAAAAAATGCCAATGACATGGCATTAATGTTAAGTCGCACGATAGCAATGGACTGTAACGGAAATAAAAAGTGCATTTTTGCTTATGTTTGTATTGATATCCAGCTGATTATTAAAACATCGCATTGTATAAAAGTATGCCCAAACTTAAGATGCACAAACATTAAAAAAATGATTTCATCCCATTTCTTGATAAACATTTCTTCAGCAAATCTTTGCTAAGTAAAACTGGTGCATATTACAAGGACTAAGAAAAATTGTGAACATATCCAAAATTTAATACTCTTCTCAGCAGTTGTAGATGGAATTTCAGCTCTAATACCAACCGACCATTAACAAAATGTATACATTGCTCACAATTCGACTTCCTGTGAATAAACGCAATGCATTACACACAGATATTGACTCGACGGGTCAGGGATTACAAGGGATTAGTCATTACTCACTGACAAATAGCAGAGAGGCACTTGTCGTGTGGAGAGAGGCACTTGTGTAGGCATTATGAACTGTTTTCTCTTTTTTTGTTCTGTTGTTACTTCAGATACTAGAATTGAAGAGTACAGAGGCCTTGTAAAGTTAGATTCTACCTTTTTTTATAAAGCAAACTCTAAAACTCTTATAGTGGTATGATATTACAGAATAAAAGCACACAGGTGTTTTTCTTCACCTGTTAGGGATCGTTCACAAATTAGATCACCTTATCACCTTGAAGGGGGGCGGGGGGGTGTTCTGGCACTTGGATGATGTCACCTTTTTGGGAGAAAAAAGTTGCAGTTATTTAACAGTATGTACACTTACTCTTTGACATGTTAAGTGAGTTGTGATGTATTTATACAATGGCACAGTTAAATAAATGTTACTTGAGCAAAATGAACCAATGTCTTGAAGGCGGGATGACGCAAAGATGACATCAACTTACCAGGGCGCGGGTGGTGTGTGTGTGTTGGGGGGGGGGGGGGCGGCTTTTGCTTTGATCATAATGATATGTCATATTTATTACATCATTTAGATAGGGGCACTTTTGTTTTTGAGTTATAGCGCAGATTGTTTTGTTTCTAAATCTTTGAAGGAGTACTTTTTGTTATTCCCATAACAAAAATACTCTCATTGCGGTGAATTAATAGTCTTTTTACCCGTTTTAATTACAATCAATTATTCACAATTACATTTATATTCTTTAGATGACTGTATATATATTGTTCCCGAGTTAGCTTGTGAGAGTAGAATTGATTTATATTCTTGTTTTCTGTATATGCAGAACCTGATTTGGAATTTTGACATTTAAATATTTGAATGTTGATTTATAGTAAGTTCGATTTCATTTATTTATGTTTCAGACACAATATTAGTGGTTTGTCTTCATCATAATTCATACGCAGCCTCAGCATAAAACCAAATAAAAACATTTTACAAATTGCATATAAAACCAGTCCCGTTGTCTGACAGTTAAAACAACTCATCATGTAGACACCAGCTCTAAAAACAGAGAAGAAATCAATAAGTGCTCAGGAACTGTAGACTGATGGCAAACAACGCATTTCGGCTTTCTGCTATTAGCCGATGATAACAGCACAGCAGGTAGAAAATGCAAGAAGAAGAACCAGAGCCATGACCTAACTGCCGTGCAAGAATGAGTTATTGGGTTATTGGGGATTAAAGCGTATCCGGTTACGTTAGTAGCCTCGTCTGGTCGTGAGTAATCCTCACACATGACTCAGGTCAGGTACTGACTGGTGGTGTTCAAACTGTACAGTATTTTGTGAACAGTGTTGGTGTTTTTGGCTGTTAAAAAAGTACTCTTGTTGGGGACATAAAAAGTACTGCTCTTTGGGACACCAGCTGGATTGTTGTAGTGTACACTGTATTAGACAGCTGGCAAGGATATCTTGTTTACAAACAGGCGTAATGTCTTATTAGATCCATGTGATAACAGGATATTCAACATCTGGATACGTTTTCATGCTCATTCCAAACGCTAAACTATATTGGTAGGCAGTTTTTTGCAGCAATATATATGTCAGTGTGTTTGTTTTTGTCATTGTTGTGCCATTGTGTATACAATATAGCAGTTTTCATAGGCTACTTGTTGGACTTTTTAGTGTTGTGATGTATTTCGCACTTCATAAAACTGAGTTCAATTGTGTTGAAAACGCACAAAAGGATGCATTTTTATTTGTTTTGTGTAAGTTATTGACATAGCCAATGATAAATACACGTGCCAGTCTTTGCTTTAGAAATTGAGAACTAACAGATCGAAACCCGTACAGTGAATATGTCTTAAGAGTTTGAAACCAGTTTTATAACATTTCATATTAAAACACTTTTTGTGTATTTGGAATATCCACATGCTTAATAGTTAAACCATTTACCATTTCTACATTCAAAAGATCGTGTAAACATTAGAACAGCAACAACAACAGCTACAACAATAAAAGTATAGTAGATGGATACATCTGTAAAATCTACTATGTGTAGGTGCAATATACAATAACATATACACAACAAAGACCAGTTCAATGAATGAGATGTGCCTACATGGAATTCTAATATAGAGCTGTGTTGGATGAAATTTGGTCTGTCATTTGGAAACATGTCATTTTGTTTCATCAGAACGCCAATCATTCGCTCAGAATACAGTAGAACATCTCTATTCAGACAACATTAGTTGCTGGATTCAAGTGGTCTCGATAGAGCGGTCGTCTCTTTATGCAGGTTCCCAAGGGTGTCTTTTTACGGGGCTATATTTTATTATGGCTCAGGTGGATATGAAAAAGATGAAATCATTATGGCATGATTTTCAACCACACATTTTAAAAAAATAGATTTTTGAAAATTTAAGCCACTTTTGAACTCTTATCTGTGGCGCTCCTGTATTATTAATCAAAGTGCATCTCCCATTTTCAAGTCCCCTCACCCCTAACTCTCCCTAAAAATAGAGTTTTCAACCCTTCCCCATTTTTCCCTATTTTTTCATATCCCTAATTGCCATAGTACCTTGTTTATGAAGGCTTGGGACCACCAGAAATAGTCTTATTATAGAGTTGTTCTCGTTTATAGAGGCTGTCTCACTAATCAGAGATTCTACCGTAGTGGAAAATGTAAATATGAAGCTAAATAAAATTTCCTCTGTCATTTGGAAGAACGTCATTTTATTTCATCAGAGTGCCAATCACTCACTGAGAATGTTCACCAGTCTCAACCACAGCCGGGTATCTCTTGTAATCTCCACTTTGCATGCAGTGAGATAAGATGTTTCCACACTGGCAACATACGAGGTATTGAGGCATCTAGACAAAATACAGATTGTTAGTGGAAGAAGATAGAGTTAATAGCGCTCATTCATATAGTCTGGTGACTAACACAACTTTTACCAATAATGCTATATATTCTCCCACGTATAAACTTATCTGAAAACTTCAGCCCTCCCCCACCCCTCTTAAAATGACTACCATTATTTTTGGGTAGTAATCAAGTTTTTTCGCCCCCTAACCTTAGTTTTCCCCATACTCCCGTGGGCCATGGTAAATGGTAGTCAACATTATCTTATGTTGTTTGTTGCACAAAACATAACTGAGTAGATCTTAATGAGAACACAATGGCCTGACAAATAATACAGCAATTTTGATATGAAATTAGAAACAGACTATTTGATTTGAGACCAACTTATGTGCACCAAATATATAAGGCATTTGAAACATTTGCATTTGTTTAAAAATAGACTTGGCATTACTATTAGCAGAATATTACACCATAACACTGTCATCACTTATCATTCAAACAGCACACGATACCACATGACTTCTCTAATTTTGGTAAAATGTTGCATAGCTCATTCTGGATTTGATTAACACAAGTTACAAAAGACAGTGTCCTGTTGGCAAGAAATGATCTTATGTACAGTAGAATTTCGTTATCTCGATATGGTTTACTCTACTTTTCTGTTATCTCCAGGGTAGCTTCATTTCCCTTCAACTACATCATGAACTTTTGTCAGTTGTATATATAGGCTTGGTAAAATGGTGTGAAAAAGAAGACAGAATATGAAGATATCATTTGGTTATCTTGAATATTGGCTACTGTATTAAAGTGAGAGTTGTCGCTAGCAAACGTCAATCACAACCAACAATAGATTCTGGTGTCACAAAAATATATGCATCTTTATACTCTAGGGTTTTTGTCTCCAGCTTAAGGATGTGTGTTATATCACTTGAGAATGTTAAATAATTGGCTTGCTGATAGAGTGGGTTAACAAATGGCATGTTACGCAGAAACCAACTGCCAAACCCACAGAATTTGATAAGACACGGTTTCGTTGTTTTCCTTGGGTTTTTTCCATGACTCAATTTAGTGACTATACGAACACTTCTATCAACATGATGCAGTAATAATCAATGTGGTTAATGCATTCCAATGCGCTTCACATTTCACTGAATTTAAAGGAATATAATCATAGCTTTACAGCGCACTCTTTCCTTTTTTAAATTACGTTTATATGCGGGGGGGGGGTGGGGGTTGGGGTAGGGGCTACCATTATTTATGGCCCAGCGAGTTCTAGAAAAATGAAACCATTATGGTTACCTTCTCCCGCCTTCCACTAAATTGACTACAAATTTTCAATTTCAGGCCTCTAAATGTATGTACGTACTCCCCACATTTTCACCCCTCCATCCAATGAAATATCTCCCACACCCTGCAGTGTTTTGATTAACCCCCCACCCACCCACCCACACACACGTTCCCTTTGGCCATGCTAAATGGTTGGTAGCCTCCAAATAAAAAAAACAACAATCATCCATATAATCTAATGCGATGCTCTGACATTGCAATTCGTGCATTGCACACTTTGCTGCAGTATCACTAAGTGCACTTGGTGCTGATACTGATCTGATACTGCCGGGTCACTTTAGTGTATTGAGTGTGCATGTTGTTCCTGGTCTCCTATCAGCTGTGGCACGGTGTGAACACTGATAAAGCCCGGCTCAACGTGCCTCAGTCTCTGCGGTGCACATTGCAGTAGAATCTCCCATTGAGGTCACCTCTATAATGACGTTTTGTGTTCTCAAGCCACGAATAAAATGACATCTATGTCCATTTACCTGAGACCTGAAGCTCCATTAAAAGACAACATGAGGCCCTCTCCCCCTCTCCTCAGGTGGTCTTAATCTCTTTTTTAAAATTCAAACAAATATCGTGAATGATGATGGCTTGTGACACAAACGACATGCCTTTCAATTCAATAGCCAAATACTGATAATTAATTAGCATTCTGATCTGTTCGTACTTATGTCTACGGTTGAACCTCGCCATTTGACCACCTGTGAGACTGCCTCAAGTGTTCAGAGGCTCATGCCAGTCTCCCTATGACAGCTTGGAAGAGCTGGTGGTGTCACTAGAGGTGGTTCTGAGAGCTACCATTTGTCATACGTTTCACTTGGTCTGCAGTTATACAATTACAATGTTATAACCGGCATAAGCAACCCTGGTTGCCTTTGTATTGCGTGTTAAGAAGCATAGTAGTAAAATTATCACATCAATATATAGAAGATAATATCACAGAGCAAAACTTAACAAAGTGAACTTAAAAAGATTATTTTGCCACTACAAAAATGTTAAAAGTATGTATTTATGTTTTAATGCATTATTTTAACAGGGTGGTAAAGACAAGTATAAAAGACAAAGATAGGAATCCTATATATTTAGCTGCTGCATGCTGTAAACGGTCCCAAGTCGCCAATAAAAACACAACGTCCTCTGATAATGGCGAGCCAGTTGTCCCACGAGACGGGCCAACCAGCCAGTACAAACAAAGATTACATGGCAACCAACAGACAGAGCTGGCTGGAATGGGAGGCAATTTGTAGTGCACACAACAACATATGCATATTGTTTGAGGAGACCTAGGTCAATTGCAGTACAGTTGAACCTCTCTATTAGGACATCCTTTGGGGCTAGTGTTAGGCGGTCTTAATAAACAGGTGGTCTCTATACAGAGGTTCATTTTGGTAGCTTTATAATTTTGGACAGAGAAAAGGGGCCTTTTACAGGTTGCCTCAATAGGCAGGTGGTCTGAATTGGAGGGTTTGCTGTATTTTATGGAAGGGGGTGGTGTTGGTTATAGGGAGTTGTAAGATATACCTGAACAATGTAGACATTCATCAATCAAAATAACAATAATTAAAAATATATGAGTAATATACGACCCCACCCTCCAAACCCCGATAAAATATTAGTTGAATATGACAGTCTAAAGACTTGTAGTTTTTATTATGTGTATACGACCTGTACATTTTCAGGAATGTAGCGAAGTTTCACAGTTATGGAATAATTCTAAGTGCATGTATACGATCCAATTATTTTCATTTAAATTTGGAATTTGTATAGTACTTGGATTACGTGATTGAAATAAATGATTATGTAAACATTTGCAGTCGAGACCCTTGGGGTTTCAGACGAGTTTTAGCTTTAGGTCTTCAAAGAAGATTTGATTCCCAAGCTCATCTGTTTTCTGAGTAATCTTCATTTCAACAGAACTTCCAATTCAGACCACCTGTATAAATATACTACGTCTTTAATAGGACCATATTTCATGACCCCAATTATTCATAAAAGACAAATATAAACCTTTATAAAAAATACCACCTTTATATTGAAACTAATTATAGCTAGTGCCCGGGTTGTCCTAATATAGAGGTTCTACTATATATTAACTCAGCAAACTTATTTTCTATTAACACTGCAAGTCTCTAAGTGAGTATGTCTAGACATTCCATGCACTTGCACGTATCAATAACTTTGAGAGACTGGAATGACTCTACTCTTTGTTTTTAGATGGATCACGACCTTCCCAATATAAGCCACTAGACATCACTGCAAATTCATTTTACAATAAACAAGCACCTGCTCTGCAGATGATGTATATCTCATCTGTAATTGCTTCGGACAAGGCCCCTTTATTGTGTGTTCTCTTGATCTTATTTTTACACACAGCCAAGCCTTCAGAGCTGTTGGCAAAGTTGTCAGAATATACTTCAAATGGGGTCATATGTATATACAGTGAAACTTGTCTTATGTGAACAGTTTCGAAAATAAAAAGTGTCCATAGAAGACAGAATGTCTTGAAAGAGAGGCTCCCTTTATGTACCTAATTAACAGAGAAATTGGGAAAGGTGGGGATTTGAAAATACAGAAATAAAAAAAGTGTTCACATACGATTGGCGTCCTTTAAAAGGAACGTGTCCACATGGACAGGTTCCACTGTATCATTTCTGACAATACCATTTCTGTTTTCTCTATTGTATCATAGCAATATGTACATCTATCAACCGTTACAGTCTGGTTTTGATATCTCTTAATGACAGTTTACCAGTAGCAGAACTTCCTGAGAGTCAAAATGCTGTGAAACATGGCTTCAGAATAAAATGACATACAATAGAGCCTCTGGATTAGGACCATCCGCAACTGTCTCCAGACAGTCTCAATATACACATGGTCTCTTTGCACATTCACGATGCCCTTTCTGCGAAGGCTTGCGCCAGTGCAAAATGGTCTTTCTATAGAGGTGATCTCTTTATATAGGTGGTCTTAATGGAAATGTTTTTCTGTACTTTTCAAATGAAACCACACCAGCTTTAATAGCCCCCAGGGGACAGACTTAACTTGGTCCGCCCCCTTTTGACCTATTCACCAGAAATATAATTGATTAGACAGCGACACCACATGCACATATACAAATACCAGTCTAAATACGCCGTTTTGGCTTCTTTATCAAACCTCTGTAGGCTTAGCAATGAAAGAGTTGCAAGCCTACTGACAAAAAAACCTAGTCTTGGCAAGTCATCCATATTAATAAGTATTTTAATTATGCACTTTATGTAGTATACGTAGTAGGTCTTTGAAGGATAGTAGTGGGGATAGTTAAAAGCCGGATATCATAGAATTATAGGATTCTCGTGGATACTTTTATTGTGGATTTTAGTGAAGCCAGTGCATTGGTATATTAATTATTCAAGGATTTCCATAAGGTAGGTGTTGTGTGTGAATAGGATTATTTATGTCAGTTTATAGGTTGGCTCTGCTTTAGTAAGTCTATTACCTGAACATTGGGGAGTTATTTTATATAGCTTGTGAGGACTGTTGCATTGGTGTATGGAATTGAACACTAATGTAGATTGGGGTGATTTGTTTTTAATTCAATTTAATATTAAATCATTATTTTTGTTAGGTTATGATCAATATAAAACTACATTTTATGTTCTCGTCAAGGTCATAGCCTGCAGTATTACATACACGCATCCCAACATTAATGATCCCAATGTCTAATCATCATTATTTGCCAGCCGAAGTGTGTTTAGTATGTAGTTTCCACAAAAAATGTCCTATACATTCCTACAAGTCAGCCAACGCTATAGGGAAAAGGTCATGCAGTACAACATATAATTAACACCTCCTCTCTATTACGAACACCTCTAAATTGGACCATTTCTCACAGTGGTAAACCTCAGTAAAAAAAACCACATCAGACGTCCATAAAGGGACCACATCTGTATTGAGACCACTTGAGGCTAGTCCCCATGTGGTCTTAATTTGAAGGTTCTACTGTACACATATAAAACAACATCATAAAAATACAACAAAGTAGTTCAGTTTCACCCAGACGAAAGTCATCTATTCGTTTGAAACCTGAAAGAAAAAAAAGCAACGAAAAGCAATAAAAAGGTTTTTACAACCTATGAGTCATTTTCTCACTAAAATTGATTAAGTTCTTTCATTCGGACATATTGGAAGTTTAGCTATGTGATAAAATCGCTTTACAACTTCATTTGCACAGTAAATAATATGCATGGACCTTATCAGTGAAAGGTCCGTACATGGGATAAAAGTGACACGGCTACACGGCCGTTTTTCTGTTAGCCTTTTCAACCTGCAAAAGTGACACTTTTGAGAAAGGGGGTGGGTGGGTGGGGGTGGGGTGGGCATTAGCATCTGTCTATCTGCCTTGGGTAGGTATGCTCCACTGTGAGTTCAAAATATAGGGGCCTTATTTTTTTTGTAAAATGGGGGTGGGGGTGGGGGTCTTACATATGGGTTATACCAGAATAGGGAGTCTTAAATATTGGTGTTTAAAACAACACATTGAATCTATATGAAACGTGATGGCAACAACACATATCATCATGATTCAGTTTACTTTTTTGAAAAGTATGGGTTTTTATTTTGAGATTTAGAGTAATTAGGGGATCTTTGCCTTTTGGCTGCTAAAAATAGGGTTCTTTTGTCATCTAAAAATTGGGGGTCTTGCTGCTGCGCATATATCCCCACGCTCATATTTTCTTCAACGCTGACTTCACAGTAAAAATTACACTTTCGGGAATGGTTTGAATATGGACACAGGGACTTAACACTTATTTGCGGACCTCATGTAGGACCCTAATGATTGCATTACCTGTCTAAGGAAAATATGTACTTGATAAATAGAAGTACAAGAGTGGGCCAATATTGAATAATCTAGTATATGAATCAAAGCGGTGGTTACACCTGCAGAGCATTAATTGAACCTTTTAATTTGCTGTATTGGAGGGATATTACTTGGGGATTACTGCTCTATTTGGTATGTATATGTTATGATGGTTTACGTGTTGTTGTTGTTGTTGTTTTTGTTTTTTTTGTTTTTGTTTTTTTTGGGGGGGGATTAGATAGATATGGATTGTTTACATTCGGGGATCATAGTAGTTATTAAGAAGTCAACCATGACATTGACAGTACTGCAAGCATAATTAGATATATGTGTGGTTATAATTGCTTATATTGCAGATCAGTTATATTACTCTATTAATAACACTTTTTGTCACCAAGTCACCAGCATTAGTTGTATATACCCAATTGGCAAAAAAATCTTTATATCAATGCAAAAATATAGAAGTATACAAAGCATGAAATTCGTGCTTTTTGTTTGACATGACTCGTTAGTTCTGAAACATGAACTATCAAATTAAAAAGAAAAAAAGAAAATAAACGTAAAAAATGAATCTGAGACACTATCCATACACGGATGATCCTTTATTATAACTACAACAATGTACACGTTTCTTTTTGTGTTTTGTGGTTCACTGTGTTTGTGTTTTTAATCTAATCTGTTGTCACTTTTTATTTGAACAACAACATCGTGTTAATCTCTGACCCCAGGCATGCAGGCTTGACACTGAAGGCCGCCATATGGACCAGAATCACATGCACTAACAACTAATACGGCCACCTTTATAAATGGCCCACCTGTATAACTGTTACAGAAGAACCTCCCTATGCTGAATATTCATCTGCTGAAGTTTGACATAATTGTGAAAGGGTTTAAGCACTGCTTTAGAGTTAAAAAATTGAAAGTACATGTACCTCTATAGCTTCAACCTTTTACAACAATAGGCAGATTGGCAGCAAACTGAAGAAAACCTTGTGAAGGGTTGAAAGCTATTGAAGTACTTTCAAATTATTTGGCTTGAAAGTAGTGTGTAAACCTCTTATTATAAACAACCTCTTAATTAAGACTACCTGGGGCCTGCAAGTGGTGCCGATAGAGGCAAACTTATTATGAATGTCAGAAGTGGTCTTTTTATGGGGACACAAGAAATGGTATTATCATAGAGGTGGTCTCAATGGAGAAGGGTTCTGTAATATATGGCAACCTCTTGTCTAAATTGACCACCTGTAAAACATGTAACCTATATATCATCCATTATGAAAATATATCTGAGTGTAATATACAGTAGAAACTTCTATATGCCCACTTCTATAACGAGGCTACCCTTATAATGAGACTTTCTGACGGCCACAAACGTTCATAATGACACCAGCTGGCAGGTTACTTTCATAAAGGGATCACCCAACCCCCCCCTCCCATGGAGAGACCTGTCCCATATGTGGTCCTAATAGAGAGGTTCCACTGTAAAATATAACCCTGTCTTGGGATTGTTCTTAATTTAACATGATGTAATCTGTGTGAAGAACATTTCTGACATGTGCCCATTTAATCAAATGCTTATTCCAATTATTGTTCAACTCATCTGATGTTCTGTTGCAATGTGGGCTGTACATCACATTATGTGATCAGAAGTTTGAATTAGAAGTTTTGATATTTATAATGAGTACAGCAATATTAGAATATTTCAATGGAGGTTCTCCTGTACATTCATTTGCATTATTAGTAATCTATTATTTGGAAGCCTTCCGTTTTCATACGGAGCGGTTCCTATTATGAAAGCTATTAGTCATAATTTTGGAAGTCCTGTGCATAAAATTGCTAGTTGATTGCAACAGATTTATCTCCGCCAATGAGCGTAATAATGGTAGGTCCATTATGTGGATACTGTATTGAAAAGTACACTATCATGTTCTTTAAGGTCACTTCACTGCTTTATATATAGCAAGTGGTCATATGAAACAGGTTGTGTCAAGTGCGATTAAAGTGGAAATATGAATTCAGTTATTACAATGAAATTGTACACGTATGTCAACGATATTAAACTGATTCTATTCATACATAGATAACTTATATTCTAATATTTGATTTGGGTGGAATATAGCCCTGAAAACTCGCAGTATGCGATCATAAGTTTGAGTGATATGTTTTAATATTTATAATATGTGCGTCAATATTATGCCATTGCACATTGGAATAAATAGTGCAAAAAAGTAATTCAAACTGTCAAATTTACAAATCATATCACCAATAATATGCCCAGGATAATAACAGTTTAATAGTATAAAACGTAAGTGTCTGCTATGAAGCAGGGATTTCCAAGAATAACTGTTTTTGTACAGATGATAATATAGCTATTTTACATCTAGGCTCGACATGATCTAAGCAGAAATGTTAAGTAATAATATGATTTACGGTTACAGCATGACCTCCAAATAAGACCACCTCTAATGAAGACCCATTCCCTTGGTCCACCACTTTCAAAAAGAGATAAATATGAACCTCCATAATTATAGAGACTACCTCTATTGAGACCTCTTGATTTCAGTCACATGAGTGCTCCGAATATAGAGTTTCTACTGTACCTCTGTAGGTAGTTTATATAAATCTTCATTATAAATTATAATCCAAGAATTAAGGCCTAAGAAGTAGGACGAATAAGCTGTGTCGGTGAGTTGTTGACTCATGTAACAAAAACGGCAGACCCATTTCGGTGAATAAGATTATAAGCATTATAGATTGCTTGATATGCACGGGGTTGGATGGTTTGCTAGTTGGGAACCCAGGTAGGGAATGAGTCACAATAGTGCTGCTGCTGCTGCTGCTGCTGCTGCTGCTGCTGCTGCTGCTGCTGCTGCTGCTGCTGCTGCTGCTGCTGCTGCTGCTACTGTTGCTGCTGCTACTGTTGCTGCTGTCATTGCTGCTGTCACTGTTGCCATTGCCGTTACCGCTGCTGCTGCTGCTGCTGCTGCTGCTGCTGCTGCTGCTGCTGCTGCTGTCGTTGTATTGATAAACTGTAGCCAAATATTACTATTTATAGAGATTATATTGGAATTTCATGAGTTGGCACACACCAACGTTCACCAATTAGTAAAACATGTCTGCTGCTGTGTGAAATCTCATCTGCTCTCGTGTTACAAAGTGTAATCGATTCAAGCGGCGACGACGTATCATTATTCTTGCTTTAATTTCTTCTACATGTACTTTGAAACTCTTCTATACAATAAAACCTCTCTATTAAGACCACTCGGGGGATTGGAATTAGTAAATGTGGTCCATTCCATTTTTGGAGGTTCCCCACTATCTATTTTATGGAGGTTAAGTACCGTGAAAATGTTTCATTATATAGGGCTTCACTTTATTATAAAGAACGTCTTAAATGTCGATTCTACTGTATATGAAAATATGTTTGCTAGATACAAATCTTGGTTCACTGTTGTCCAAGAAAACATATAGCATTTATAGAAGCAAACACGCAAATTTTACATATATATGAAAACAATGTTACCGTAGTAGCCTGTTTTCTGTCTTCGTAAATCATATACCATATTGGTCTATATACTAAAACCTCCAACTAAGACCACCTCCATATTGAGAACACCTCTGTAGTAAGAACACAGTGTATGGGCTCAAGTCTTGATAAAGAGACCATCGTGAACCTCAATATCAATACCACCTCTCTATTGAAACCACTTGAAGCCACCCCTCCGTGGTTGATAGAGAGGTTCTACTGTACTCTACCATCTACAGTTCAACAAAAAGTAGCGTGTAAAAGAAAGATCCATAACATAACAATGTCTGAGATACTTACACTTTTTGCTTCTCTTCTGAAGCTAAGTACCCGGTATTGTTGCGTAAGTCCCTAAATGGGTCCGAAAAAAGGTACCGTGATCCTTTGTCCATATTTAAGACATTCCAACGCGTTTCTGTCTCTGATTTCATGATACTCGTTTAGAATAAAATATCACGTATGCATGGGTTACATGCTCAAAGAGGATTTTCAAAAGTGTCAACGCTACAAATAAAAGAGTGTCAAAAACCAAGTGTCACTGTGTCATTTTTAACCCATGCAGTGTCCTTTGCGTGTTTCTTGATTTATCACGGAGGCGCCAGGTGGTCTCTGCAGACATGTGTTTTAGCCTAATCCTCTGCTATAAGGTGCACATGATCCGAGAGGGGGGATTATAAGGGCCGACAAAAATCCCACACCCATGTTTTGTTCTTGTCCTTTTTCAAACATCCCGCCCTTTGTAACCATTTCTCACTCCTACAACTCCTATCAGCTTCCTCTTTTTAGGCAATCCGTATTCCCCACATACCACATTTCCCCAGCATTTCCCCCACAGCTCATTCTTTTTACAACTCTTTCTGCCCAACACCCCATCCCCCCCCCCACCCCCTCACCCACACATCCCACATCCCTGTTAACCCCCCTCCCCTTCATATACGGCTGACTCCTAAGGCACTCAATATAGAGGTGGTGGTCACTTCTGGGGTTATCTGGAAATCTATTCCGAAGGGTATGTTTGGCTCTGCAATAAATGGTCTTAGAAAAGTGGTGGTCTCAATATAGAGGTGGTCTTAATCTGAGGATATAATGTATATAATTTCAAAGGTGACGTAGAAACTGTTTCAAAGAAAGTACAGAGAGACGCAGAGAGTTGGAACCCCATGTGTTTTATTCCATACAAAATGTTTTGATGCAAGTATATGGGAAATGATAAATGCATGAAGACTCCATGTACAATGTAGGGTGTTTCAGGGACACATCACGTATTACTGACTCATCCAAACCCAGCCTGGTGACATGAAACTCACTTAATGGTGATAGGAGTAAATGGGTTTGCATATTGGAGTCACAGCAGTGAAATAGGCCCTGCTTTGAAAATGCCAAAGAATAAAGTACAATGAATTGTGATGTATACGTTTATAACATCTCTATTAATATAATAGACAACCTTTGTTGGTTTCTGTATGTTGTTCTTTTGCTTGTTCCTATTCATGTATGGGGTTTCGGACTATGAGAAATTGTTTTATTATATGGGTGGTCTCAATAGAGGGGAAGTGAATCATGAAATAAATTGCAATCTATTGCATATGCACATGCAACCTTAAATGTAAATTAACGAAACAGAGGAATCTTTCTGCGAGTTTTCAGCGCTATGTTACACCCAAATCAAATATTAGAATATAAGTTATCTATGTATGAATAGAATCAGTATAATATTGTTGAAATACGTGTACAATTTCATTGTAATAACTGAATTCATATATAAAGCAATGAAGTGACTTTAAAGAACATGATAGTGTACTTTTCAATACAGCACCCACATAATGGACCTACCATTATTACGATCATCGGCGGAGATAAATGTTTTGCAATCAACTAGCAATTTTATGTGCAGGACTTCCAAAATTATGACTAATAGCTTTCATAATAGGAACCGCTCCGTATGAAATAAGGCTTCCAAGATTACTAATAATGCAAATGAATGCACAGTAGAACCACCATTTAAGACCACCTCTCTATTGTGACCACTTGACGACGGGTGGTCTTCAAAGAGAGGTTCTGCTGTGCCAATTCACCCGAACTCCCAATATGTGCCTGTCATAGGAGTCAGACCACCTCTACAATGAGAAGACCTATATACCAAGACCACCTCTGTAATAAGACCATTTGACGGTGTGTAGCCATTCATGAATACACCACTTTGCACCTCGATAACAAGAACACCTTTCTATCGAGACAGTTGGTTTCAATAGAGAGTTAATACTGCACCCTGGATAATTGCTATGTTGGCGTAAATGTCACAGGAATATTACAGCTTAAAGTTTACATCAGATTTTATTACACTCACAAAGTTTTGTAGTGTTATTAATCAGTTAAAAACATCATTAAACATTTGCCCACTCCTACGTGCACATTTTGTAGATGTGAAATTTCTGTGTGTCATTGTGATTTTAATGTGGGTGTTTGCATGCATTTATACCATTGTATATGGCTGGATTGCATGCCATTGCAAAATAGGTTTTAAGTACATTTAATGACTTTACTTTATGTGGTGGTTTTTAGCATAGATTCGTACATACAATAGAACTTCTCTTTTAAGACCACATGGCTCAAGTGGTCTCAATTCTAAAAAGGTGCATTTTTGGAGGTTCATGCTGGTCTTTTTATGAAGGTGTGGTATTGTGATAAATGGTCTTACTATAGAGGTGGTCTATTTATGAGGACTTTCGACGATAAGAATTGGTATTATTAAAGAGGTTGTCTTGTTTGGAGGTTCTAACATAGAATTCGACATAAAGTAAAACCTCTCTATCAAGTCCACCCCAAGTCTGTCTCAAAGTGGCCTCAATAGAGAGGCAATATCTTTATGGGGGTTTGTTATTGTCCCTTTATTCAAATATATGACCACGATGGATTATTATCGGGGTGGTCTCTTTACAGAGGTGGCCTCTTTATAGATGTGGTGTCTATAGAGATGTATGTCTTCCAATGCTTCTAAAGAGATGTGTGAGAGAGAAGCTTGAAAAGAAGTTTCTACAGAGGTGTTTTTAATTGGAGGTTCTACTGCAATAACTCAATGTCCCACCAAACAAGTTCTTTACTTAAATGTGTATGTTTCTTAAATAGCATAGAATAGGTCACAATTAACATTAACATTACGCCTGTTGGCTAATGTGGTAGTTATTGCTAATTAGTGACTTGCTGCAGACTTCCTCACAAAAGCAAGGCTGACATTGTCACCAGACTGTCATATTGTCATTTTATACACACATTTTAGACTGTGTCAAGTATTAAAACATGTGCCTAGCCTCAGGCTGGGTGATGATGGTACTTTAATTAGCTAATTAAATGTGAACAAATTCAGTATTGTGTTTGGAATGTGGTTTACTATCAATATAGCGTAATGATACATGCATATGGTGATTTCAAAAATGTCAAACCAGATGGAATCCAGAACAAAGTTAGCATTTCAAGATGTGCCAAGTATTGTTTTGTCAAAATCGGCACCTTAGATATAGGAAGTGAGAGTCAGATAGTGTCAGTCGTAAAGTCTGACGTATAGATTGCACTTAACTCACATATGCACACTTCAGAACACCTTTTGAAAGTCAATACGTCTATCTGTTTTACGATTACAAGCTAAGTTTTATGGAGTGTATCTAAATTGCTCGTACATGCAGTATCGTGTGTGCTCCGGGGTAGGTAATTTATACTTTGACACTTAAACAGAAATAATAGAGCGAGTACAGTAAAAAAATCACCTTGCCATTATAGAAATAGCATAT
This sequence comes from Streblospio benedicti, assembly GCA_019095985.1. Taxonomy (NCBI): domain Eukaryota; kingdom Metazoa; phylum Annelida; class Polychaeta; order Spionida; family Spionidae; genus Streblospio; species Streblospio benedicti. Next base: position 3,010,978 of record CM032664.1, read on the forward strand.
ACAAGCAGAACTTAACATGCCATCATATACGGACACTTCCCATTTACTATAGATGCATACGTGATGTCACTAAAACTGCTTAAAAAATAATCACTAATGTGGACACCTCAGGAATATGGACACTTGCCCCTGATAGGAAGATTTTTCTGTCCATGTAATTACAATCATTATAAAAACTATGAAAAGAAAGCAGGTGGTTTTCAACAAGAACAGCATACGTGCAGCTTGGCACTGTCCCGGGGTCAAATAACTCTCTTGTCTCTCTAGATTATCTCGTCACACATGGCTGAGCTCTTATAAAGATAGAGAGATAATGACAGACCGGGCAGGATTACCTGTGGCATTTGTTTTGGGGATACTGTACACCCTCTCTATTAGGAACACCCAGGGGATGATCTCAATAGAGAGGTGGTCTATGTAGAGTGGTTTGTGGTGGTCTCTTTAAAGAGGTTTGGGTGTGCAAGAAATTGTTGTATTTTGGAGGTGGTTTAGTTATAGAGGTAGTATTATTTTTAGGTTATACGGTATACCATAATGATCTGCAGTGTCGGCAAAATTCTTTTGACGTACTTGCGTAGATTATTTACACTGGGACCTCTATTAAGACCAGATGGGGACTGGCCTCAAATGGTCTTATTAGAGAGGTGGTCTATTTTTTGAAATTCATGCTGCTTTCTTTATTAAGGTTTGAAATTGCGCAAAATGGTGTTAATATATAGTTGTTCTCCATATAGAGTTGTTATTAATTTTAGGTTCTACTGTACTTATCTGGAAATCTATCTACGTGCACCAGATGTTGCTGAATGTACCAATTAAAACATCAAATTCACCAAACAGCTTCCATATTATTTTAGCCATCTGTATTTTTATCTGTATGAGCTGTAGCATTGATCAATACTACAACTCATACAGATAAAAATACAAGTTCGGTCTGAACACCCATATGGTGGTGGAATACATTGCTATATCAGATTGAGAGTTTTTTCATGAAGTCTGTTTCCGTACAATTGTATATGTTTGAATATAAGAATGAAATGAAAGTTTTTTTAAAGAACGGATTAAGTGTGTGTGTGTATGTGTGAGTGTGGGGGGGGGGGGTGTATGTCGGGGGGGGGGGGGTGTATGTCGTTGCTATAAGGAAGTGGGGCATGTAAGGAAAAAGTGAAAAAGAGGGATTTGGGGAAAAGGCCAACACAATACAGACGTGAGATTTCAAGTTTGTGGGATATGGAAACAGCTGAGAAGGGAGAGATGTGGGTAATAGAGCCAAAAATAGGGAACAAAAGACAAAATAAGTGATATGGATAAGAATTAGTTTTTTTAGGAATTTAAGTTACACCAACAATAGAGATGTGGTATCACATTTGTAGAAAAAAAGGCTGAAAGGAGGGATGTTCGATAAATAAAAGGCTAAAAGATGGATGTGGGAGGAAAGAAGACCGACAAAAAAGGCAATGTGGCAAAGAAGACCTAAAAGAGGGATACATGATATTTCTTGACCCCCACGTTATCTACGTACTAACACATATGGTTTCTCTCTCTGCAGCTGAGCGTGATGTCGAGTAACGGTGACCCCGCAGCCACGCCGGCCCCGGAGGACGGCATGGACGAGGAGACCGCCAAGATGCTCCTCTACATCTTTGCTGGTCAGTTCCGCCTCCTTTGTTCTTAGGAGGCTACCATTGATTATTGTATTACCATTATTATGGCTCAATCGAGTTCTAAACGCTGTATTTATCTAAAATATATGGTGTTTTAACTTTTGATAAATGTACCTACACTTCGGATATTTTCTTTTCACAAAATATTATGTCAGAATATTTTGTATAATCACTAAAAAGTGCACATGGTAGTCTTGATTTGTGTATATAAGGATCATATAGCTATTCTCATAAAAAGTGTAAAACCGAAAAGCTTAAAGCCTTAGGCACAACCGGCAGTACAACTTATCTGCTGACAAAAACTCATGGTGATGGTGGGGATCAGTTTGTGCTCAGTATGGCAATGGTGCAACAAAAGTATGATTTTGAGGCAGTACGGAGACCGTAAATAGAGTGTGACATGCCAAACTTTCTCTAATGGCAATCAAACAATAGCCTGACCGTAGTTAGGTTGTACAGAGCCAGTAACCCGGTACCTACTTCATTAACTGCCGTAGACAATGAACACACAGAAAAATCATTACTGCCAAAATGTGCACTTTGGCTGGTTGTGCCCATAGCCTAAGCTTTCCTCTAAGGTAGTATTATCATGCGAGTTTCTTCCGTCCAGGTCTGTCTGTTCTCTTCGGCTTCATCCTGTTTGTGATGTGCAGCTGGTGGTGCTGCTGCCGGAACAAGGTGTACTGGGGCGGCGGCCCGGGCGGAGTCTACCCCAAGAAGACAGCCCCACCCCCAGCCAAGAAGACCAAGGGCAAAAAGGAGCCCAAGCCCAAGAAGGTGAGAATAGGCAGATACACTGGGGTGCTAAAGGAGCAGGCGTTGTCTTACGCCCTACCCCCAGCAAAAAAAACAAATAGATTTAAGTTCTAAAATGTCATCATGTAGGTGTTTCTGACCTCATTGATTATTATTAGCCTCCCATTCGAACCAGAAATCCCCAATGACGTGGTGTAAATGTAAAGTTAGTCGGGCACAATTACAGTGAATAAGCACATTTTCATGTATGTTATCGATATCTATTAATGGACAAGCCCACCTCGCCACAGAACCAGAGATCCCCAATTACCTGGTGAAATGTAAAGCGAATGAGTACATTAACATCTATATTAACGACAACTATCACATGAAAAAACTAGCATCCCAATTGAACCAGAAATCCCCATCAACCTGCTGTAAATGTAAAGTTCTAATGTGCTTTACCCAGTTCGCTGATGGATTCAACTCTATTCTTCTCTGACAGTACAATAGACTTTCATATAAAGTTAGTCGACACATTTCCATCCATCTTATTATTGACATACCCCCAAGAATCAGAAGTCCCCCCTGGCACCAACTGGGGTCTATAGACCCCGACATACTACTCCTATCTTATTATTGATAACTGTTCCAGGAGAAGGCGGCATCTCCCAAGAAGCAGAAGTCCCCGGACAAGAAGAAAGGGCAGCCGCTGCAGGCACAGGGTGATGGGCTGTACGTGGCGGATCCCGCAGCCACCGGGGGCCGGGACCCCGAGAAGGGACTGGGCAGTGACAGCGGGTGGAGCAGCGCCCCCGGCTACGGCAGCCCGGGCGATTACAGCGGCGGTCGCTCCGTGCAGGTCTAGAGGGGGGTGGTACGGGGGATGTCTTCATGTTCATTTGATGAGAGTGACACGGGGGCGCGGATTCGTGGTTTTCTAGCCTGAAATTTCATCATTTTCATCTTTATCAATTTTGGAGTTTGGAGGGCATGTGTGTTTTTATGGAAGAACCTCTGTGGTGAGACGCCCAGGGTTGTTTAGTCTTGGTTTAGTGGGCGGTCGTCTTCGTTTTCATCATTTGGTGGTAGAACCAGGGGGAGGGTTGGGGGCGTGGATCTAGTTTTCTAGCTTGAAATTCCATCATTTTGATTATGTGCTAGAAGTGCTGGGTTTCGGGATTTATGTTTTTCACTCGTGATTTAACGTGAAACGATGGCTGTACCCTTCTTAAAAATCCTGGATCTGCCACTGTCATCTGTATCAATGTTGGATTTGGGTGGGCGGGTTGTTGCAGTAGAACGTCTGTATTAAGACCACCCACCACAGAGGACTGCATCCTAATGGTCTAAATGGAGAGGTTGTCTCTTTTTGTCAAGAATAATTACCGAAAGACTTCATATAGATCATCATCAAGGCAGTCTCAATAGACAGGTGGTCTTAATTGGAGGTTCTTCTGTATCATGTGCGATCTTCGGTCATGAAAGCATTATAGAAAATGATGAAATACATTTTGTAGAATGTGAAATAGAATTGTTTTATATGAAGACCTCTTAGTGTTTTATAATAGTTTGAGGATAGAGCTGTTGACTGTGTCATAAAGGAATGGTTGTGTGAGATGAAGTGCTTTGTAAATGTAAATTGAATGGGGTTTATGATTTCTTGTATATTTGGTAATTGTAAAGCTTCCAAATGGTAGATAATAATAGTGACATAGATGCTTCACCAGCTGCTTGTATTTTAACAACTTTGTACATAAGAAAATAGACTCATTTGATTTCATTTTGATATTTGATATGAATACTAATTTTGACTATTTTTGTGATAAATCCATTTTAAAGTTATTGTGCTAACCAATGTGTCATGGCAATATACTTGTTCTTTTCTTTACGATATCATGAAGTGACGTGAAGAAGAAAACTTACCAAAAAGAAGAGATATGATTGGTCAGTTTTTGATTGAACTCTATGATTATGAGTTGTTTTTTTAGTTGATTGTTTTTATTGTCATTAATCACCAAGGGATAACCGTAAATATATCTTTTAGTTTATCATATCATGGATATGGAATAATATTTTATTTTTAATAGACATTCATATCAAGAATACCAGTTTATTCAATCCATGCGTTATGTCATGCAAATACTTGGAAAACCAGATAGCATTTCCAGCAATTCTTTTCTTTTGAAAATTGGAGAAAATTGTATAACTCTTGACATAGTCTGTATATTAGTGTGTACTGTAAAGTACTAATATGTTCTCAACCTTTAACAGTGTATGTACAACGTATATCACTATAGCCAGTGTCTTAGAAATTATACTGTTTCTTGAGATCAGTCCAGAACTTGGAAGTTTGCGTTATAATATGTCTATATAAACCTGCCAAGCCATCCCCTGTCATTTTGTCAAATAATGCACAGCCATTAAACAAATGCCAAAGTATACATGTACATATATTAATGTTTTGTTTTACAAGTGATGAATGAATTAAGGTGCTTCACAATTAGAATTCAACTTGCGCACATGTTACCTAAGTAGGGACATAATTTGTACCAGTTGTTGAAATAAATGCTTATTTTCTATGAGGTTATTGTTAAATCTTTATTTGCACTTTTGCCAATAGAACAAATAAATAAACTGGTACTGTTTCACATATTTCCACAATAAAGGCTAAATGAGAATCATATTTAATAGTATTTGCTTTATCTTTATATTTATTCTACAGGGAAAGAATTTTCATCATGCATTGAACACAAATTATGAAACAATTTCTGTGTTAATCATTGTTAATGACCCTCTAACTATTACGACAAATATGTCATAACGGCACCGCATTATATATTTTTTTTACATATATAAGGTTTAGTTTGCACCGCATTATATATTTTTTTTACATATATAAGGTTTAGTTTGAGGTTTCTAGATCAGAAATAATCTGAAAGATATTTGGTCATTGCAAAAATCTCAAGCACTGAAATATCGAACATTTAATCTTGTTAGCTTGGGCTGTGTGTGTTAAATAAAAGACTGTCCCGGTGAAATAGTCAAAAGCGGAAATGTTTACAGTGACTGCCGTTTGCATTATGTTTCGGCTTCAGACGTTCCCTACAAGAGATCAATGATTTCATTTCATTGAATACATTATTATCACAAGATTTTCATATGTACAAATATCCATATGTTAGAAGATTGAAAACAATACTATTTCTAAGAGTTTTCAAATGACCCAGGTCTTCTTCAAATTTCAAATGTAGTCTTCCAGAATCCTTGAAACATAACAGAGACCCCGAAGTGACGTTGAGAGCATTTTGACTCATACCGACACGAAATAAGTTTGTTGCAACAAACTTTTTTGTGATATAGCATCATTTTCTTTAAGAAAATAGATGCATATATATTCAAGTATCTTTACGGATTACATAAATGGAATTAAGATGAGATTTGAAGAAGTTCTACACATAGTGTATATGAGCTTGGTAAGATGTACTTATAAGTTTCTGTGTCAAGGTGACGCTCTAAACTTCTGAAACTACTACTGACTAGGTGATTTGTTGTATGGAAAAGGGACTTCTAATGGCGCTATAAATGACCTACTAATACAGACTCAAGGCCAAATTTTAAGAGTGCATATTTACTCCACAAGGAAAACCCTAAAACCCACCCACCACTTCCTTAGCCCTTGCACTTATCAAACACACGATATCCGAGCATAAATTGTAAATGCTTCACCGATCGAGTGTTGTTGACCACATGTATAGTTTTCATATAGATCTATATAAAATAGTGTTACGCCTATTGTTGTTTTTAAAAAAAAATGGCGATACAAACATTAAACAAGTTTACATTGATTTATGATTTTTAAGAAAAGTTCAAGCAACCAAACAAACCAAACCGATAAAACAATAAACTAAAGTAATACAGACCTTTTTTCAGCTATAAACCGATTAGGTAGTTTTGGCATTATCCTATAAAGGCGCACTCCGTCGCAGGCTGCTGCGTCTCTTCCATGCAAAGGTAAGCAGCTGTTACAGCAGGCAGCAGCGAGCAGTTACTCCTACATTTCACCACGTTCACTCGGAGCATCAGATGTCAACAGACCTCTGAAATGTTACGCCTGAGAGTGGATTGACATAACTTGTCGCTTTATGTGACCTGTTCAAATACTTCACCCTGATTGTTTGAAATTTTCGGGTTGATCACTTCTGCGAATAAAAGCCTGTCGTTGATCACATTTTTAATGAGCAGTAGTTGTGTTACAGAGGTCAATTTGCTTGACATCTGATACTCAGAATCAGAATGGTCTAACACGAAGGGCGTAAACTGCAAACTACGGCCGATTAGTGCAAAGAGCTGTATTTGCAACCGCTGATAATGCCCGAGAATTGAACCAATTTTCATTGGGAGCAGGGTGGCACTCTCGCTCCGTAGATTTGAGGATCACCCCCACCCCACCCCTCGACATTATGTCAAAAGTGGAAATCGGCCACAATCGTATGTATTTTCATGGCCTGTGAAATGGGGGGTGTACAAATGCGGTCACGGCCGGTATATAAACGTGCATGCCCACTTGTGAGATCCCGGAGTCGATGCATACCAACTGACAGACGAAACCCGGATACGGCCAAACTTTGAGCAAAGCTTCAGGTATTTGTGGTCATTAAAATAAGATTATATTTGTTAGGCTTTATTTTACGTGATTTACCTGGTATTTTACAAGTATTTCTGAACTTATGAATAATAGGCTTAATTTTTTAGGTAAAATAACGCGTCAAAGGCGAGAAGATAGAAGAGTTTGAATATTACATGGCACTGTTTAGTTTCTATCATGTGCTATATTAATAGTTTATATACGATATATATGTACATAACAGATAATATGGCTGTGAATATTATTTCTTTTACTGAATAAGTAGTAATATACTGCAAGAAGATTAAACATTTACGTGAGAAATATATTGATAATGGAAACTAGTATAATATAATATAATGCAAGGTAGCACACTACACAATATAATTGATTGCCTTATGTAATTACCGGTACCAATGCCATTGTATTCATTGTATTGCAAATTTTAGCTAAGTGGATGTCAGAGGTAGTATATTTAAAAACAAAAAAATGTGATTCATTTCAAAATATATTCAGTTAGTATTCATGTGAAATTTTCGGGGGAACCCTGTAAACGTATGGAAGCCTGTGGTTTCGAACACGCGATCTTCTGTTCAAACACCTTTGCGTGCTATTCTTTCTCTTTGCTTTATCTAGGCTTTATGTCCCGACCTTTGTACTACATTATGCTGCGTTCGTGTGCTCTTCCGACCTCGAAAATTCGAGCTACGAGGTCGTACGTACGACTCGGACTCATGTCTGTTCGGCTGCTTGGTAGTAAAAAGTACTGTACTTACTTGCTACACTACTAACAGAATATGGATTTCTGTAAAACGTCATGTGTGATACTCTAATTAATGATGTACACATGTATAAATGTACTTCTGGTGTAGTGGTACATATAAATTCTGCTTATAGATGTTGTCATGTCTAGA
>CM032664.1:3019014-3042659 GCA_019095985.1 Streblospio benedicti
TACAAGAATGTGATGCACATATGTAGCTCCAAAAGTGAATAACATGCTTGAGACAAGTTTGTTTTATGCTCCAATATATAGCATAAAAGAAAATTCTAAAACATAATAATTAATGTTGCTTATGAGAATAACATTATATCTATTAATGATAATATTATGTCTATTGTCATTGTGAAAAATATTTGCCAATTTGTAATGAAATATGTATTTATGGTTATGATAGTACGATTTATAATTCAATGTTTTCCGTATATGCAAAATTTGAATATCATTAAACTTATTTTGAGAATTCTACAATGTAAAAAAGTTCCATTATCTGAAAAACTCATGCATTCTACTGTCAAACTGTCAAACTGTCAAATTCTGACTATCTCCAAATTACGCCTTTTCAATTAAATCCAAGATGGCACCCACTTCAAAACTATTCTCATGGTTTTAAAACATAAAGCACTTTATTTATCTAAAAATATAATGCAGTTTTTAAAAAAGAAAGTTGAATTTGGACCTGGCTTGTCACAAGCGGTTTCCATGGCAATTCATGTAAATCCAAGATGGCCACCACTTTATTGCGTAATGTCTCAAAATCCTCAACAGGTAGACTACAGTCTGCCATCAACTGGATTTGAAATCAGCAGCTATGGTTTGTACAAAAAATGCAATAAAAAGTTTGGTACAGCACAAAACAAGGTCTACTGAAATTCGCCTAGCCTATCTATACTTGTTCCATTTATGGGTCTTAAAAGATTGATCAAGGACGAACGGAGATGTCAATACCTCACCAAGCAGAGGTTTCAAAACCTCGTTAAAAGGCGTGCCCCGTGTAGAGGACAGTCACCCCTCTGCACGCAAAAGCACTCACCTAGTTTGAAAACAGCTAGTGTGATCTCTCCACCCCTGACGCTCAGTTGGTTACCTAACCTGCCTCTGGAGGTCCATGTACCACCATCACATGGCCTCCCTCTGCTATAATCATCAGCAAGTTGATGGGCTGCAGAGTATCAGCAAACAAACAAACAAAGTCATATAGGGATATATGATCCAAATAGTAGAAGGAGGCGTATGGCAGGTTAATGTGCACACTGCTGTTTAACCACAGTCATTATTAACTTTTAATGAGTTCTTTTGCACAGGTCTGTTTTAATAGGCTCACTTATGTCCTACATGTTTGTAATGGCCCCCATCTTACCCTCAGGATTTTCGAAAAGCCTTGATCTGACATTGAATCAGTGCTCTGCCTTCCCTTCAGGACACCGGCATGTTGATTGCTGCCAAGAAGGTGAAAATTTTCACCAATAACATGGAGCGGTGTCTAGCTGAGGCGCGAGCAGAAGCAGAGGCCATGCGCCGCGTGAGACACCACCCGTACTTGCTCCACATACTGGACACCGTGTACATTGATGAAAAGGACGATGAGGACGACGACAGTGGTGGAGAGCAGCATACAGAATTTTGGATTATCACAGAGTATTGCCGATTAAGTATGTAACGTTTGTGTTTTTGCTTTGTCGGCATGTTAATTGATTATAGAAAATGGGGTAACGAAATCATGATTTATGCGAATTACAGAGAACAAATAATGCTATTGTAACTACGTGTAGTTTGCACGTCGATACATAGACGTGTGTGTATGTTTATTTGCAGAAAATCTTAATGACTATTGTCAGACACATGAAGTGAGTCTCGCTGATAAAGTGCAGATTGCGCGCCAAACTTCGGCGGGGCTCGCCTTCCTGCATAATTTGACGCCCAAGGTGATACATTGTGATATCAAGCCAGGGAATATCCTGCTCAACTCACTGGATGGAATACTCACAGCCAAACTAGGTCAGTAAACATATGATGTACAGTCGAAACACATCCCCCTGGTAGACGTTAATTTTAAAACATTTTGATTGCAAATAGTGATCTTTAAATGAACAGAATTTGTTAAAGCAGGAACAAAATGTCTGATCAATAGCTAATAATACCAAATGTTAAAACTGAAAAAAAACAGTTTGTCTAGCTAGATGACCAGTTCGTGAAAGGGAACAAAATTTGTGAACTTTAAACCCATAATTGAAAAATATACATTTCTTGTCTATTTTTGCAGCTGACTTTGGTCTTTCAAAGAATCTGGATAAGTCATACCTGTCCAGCTTTAGAGGTACTTTGAGGTTCATCGCCCCTGAGTTGTGGCTTGTGGAACAGGAGGGCGGCTGCTACTTGCGGTTCGGCCCCCCATCAGACGTGTACTCACTGGGGATCGTACAGGGCATGCTGCTGGAGGCCAAGTCTCAACAGCCACTCCATAACCCAGGTTAGTATGAGATGTGAACTATTTTAAATGTTTTATACATTTTATTTCGCTTTTAGTATATTTGCAAGATTGAAGTGACTGTTCGTGTCTAGGATTGATTCAACCATCTATCTATAGAGATCCAAAATTTATTTCCAACAGTAAAATTATAAGAATAGTGTTCCAAATCCTGTATTAAGTTACATCTAAAGCAAAGTAGGCTGTGATCATTAGTTATTATAGCTAAGTAATAGTTACATGGAAAGAATGTATTGAGAATTTTGTATTGAAATGAATTCTATCAGTATCTCTATTTTTTTTTTTTTTTTTTAAATAAAAAACATTGGTGAAAAGCTCAAACTATTTTAAATAGCGCCATGATTCTTAGATCTAAACATCTCTTATCTGTTCTATGATAGTTTAGTGAGTTGAATGATATTCATGGTTTACTTTTTCTCTCTCTCTTGCTGTATAATATCAGCTTCATAAATAATATTTTTACTATTTTATCTGTTCTATGATAGTTTAGTGAGTTTAATGATATTCATGGTTTACTTTTTTTCTCTCTCTCTCTTGCTGTATAATATCAGCTTCATAATAATATTTTTACTATTTTTATCTAAACAAAATCTTTTTTCATTGTAAAGTATAAACATCTCTTATCTGTTCTATAAATATCTAGTTTAATGATATTCATGTTTTTTTCTCTCTCACTTGCTGTATAATATCAGCTTCATAAATAATATTTTTAATATTTTGTTTCTAAACAAAATCTTTTTTCATTGCAAAGTATAATGTAATTTTTGAAACACCAGTTTTTTTATAAAGGGGTAATTTGTTTCTGTGATTGATGTTTAGTCTGAAATCCTGCCGCTATGCGACACCATGTGTGTACTATTGGCCTAGTTTTTATCATTGCCATTCACCAATATTTTTTTTATCACTCAGTTATTTATTAATGATAAATGAAAGTATATAAACACAGGTGCATCTATACATATATATATGCATATGCACACACATACACACATATACATTCCAGATTGTAACAATCAATATACATTAACCTTTTTTTTGTTATTAATGTCTTTGTTGGATATAACTTATTTGAAATAGCATCTTATTGATGAGGCTAAACGAAAATTCAAAGTATTGTAATAATGTAATTACTAAATTTTGATTCCTTACGGGAGTACTTTGATTAATCATGTGGCTTTTACAAACATGGTACATGTAAATTTACGTTGATATCATCATTTTCAGTTCACACAATTTTTCACTAAACAATCTTACAGAATCAAATTTTGAACTAGAATAAACTGGAATATAGTATGCCAGTTCTAGTTGAATATATTTCGTAACAGATATGACATCAGATGCACGGTTTCTGTCTGTGATATACTTTTTAAATATAATATAGGATATCAGTGAGATTGTGTTATTTGCTATATCATTATCATTAGTGCCAAAGATGACAACACTATGATCAATGTTAATTTTAAGTATATTTTTTACATATATCCAAATATTCTCTATGTGAACACATTCTAACAAAAGATGAAACAAGTTATGATTTTGATCTCTGCAATATATGCATTCTGGCGTGTCACTTTTTTGCCATTTTTTAAGGTTTTTACCAGTTGGTAATAGATCATTAAATATTTTGTAGTTAAATGAAGATATTTTCTTATCGTAAATGGATTTCATCTTATTGTTGTAAAATGTTTCACAACTGACCTCAATTCCAAGGGTAGTGCACCATTTTTCATTCATTTATTTTTCATGACCTTCTTTTCTATCATCAATTTATAATAGCTATATGAACTACGGTAAATTGTCTATATGATTCTGGATGTAATTTTACATCTATTTAGGTAATAATTCATTCATTGTAATTGTTATGATCATATATATCATTTTCTCATTTTTCTACATCAATATGTTTTCTTACACCTTATTATGATTGCATCTATTTGTCCATCTCCCTAGTATTATAACCTCTACCTTGCAATCATCAATCATCAAGGTGCATCAGCATTATAAAGTCAAACGTTATGAGAAATCAGATTCTGGATAGGCCTACATGAAATGAATGTCATCTTGGTTGTATGTGATATATGACCAAACACATGTAATTGTCACATTGGCTGGGTTTATATAATATCGTCCACTGCTCAATATTGTATTCAATACTTTTCTTCACTGAATTTAATAAGTAAAGCTATAAAATTGTAAAAAAATCTGTAGTGAATTGAATCATTCAACTATTGTATAATTATAGATTTGATGTTTTAATATTATGTACATGTTATTAATAAAGTTGGAAACATAAATATACTACTGATAAAGAAGTTCTTCTTACCGAAATCTTATCTATTTTATCATCCACTGTGGACATCTGATGCCATGTTGTCTGGTAACAGAGGCTGCCTCACGGCTTGTGGGTCGTGAGATGATGCGTGCCGTCACCCGGGATGACGTGGCTATGCCTGAGGTGGTCACTGTGCTGTCCACTGACCCTCCTGTGCCCCGGCGGTGGAAGACAATAATTCTGAGGATGACGGCTGTCGACCCGAAGGACAGGCCGCCCATGTCAGAGGTGGAGCAGCTGCTTTTGGCTCTGCAGCGTAAGCAGCAAGCTTGTTCTAACACTCATGGTTAAATACTGTTACAAATAGATAATCACACAACTTTATATTTTATAGATGCTTTATTCTTCTTCTTAAAATCAATTGGAATCGATTGCGTATTTATATATATTAATTAAAAGTGTGATTTAAGGTTGTATTGTACTCTATTCCTCTGCTGATAATATTATAATCGCGATTTGTAAACGTATAGTTTGAATTTATGCTAAGACATGTATCCTCATTGGAAGTCAAACCAGACCTTTTTAAATCTTATGAAATTACAATCCATGTACTATGTAGACCGTGGGAAAATTGCACAGTGTTGTTGCGACCTATTGTGAAATACCGTGGGAAAGTAAGAGATGTAAACAACGCACCTTGATCATAGGAAAGTTCTTGTCTGTCGATCCATAATCATTACTCATAACAACATGTACTTCATTTTAACCATCCTTGTTAGGGATCAGAATCATTGTCAGTTGTAGTCCACGATGAGTGACTATTGTAATAGAGTTAGCACTAATATTGCAGACGATTTACCGAGAGCAGAAGGAGCCACGTCTGCGGAAGCTGAGGTGGAACAGTTGAGACGGGAAGTTGCAGAGCTGAGAGCACAGCAGCCAAAGGCAGCAACACCAGCAGCAGCAGCTGCAGGAGGCGCATCAGCTGGAGCCGCCAAATCATCACGACCAGCACCGCAGGCCGCCAAATCAGTACGACCGAAGGCAGCGCCAACAAAAACCCAGAATGTTCCTGCAAAGCCTAAATTAGTAAGTGAAGCTTTTCGTTATGGCCACATAAATCATTTACAGCTGTATATTATGATTATTTTTATTGCATTGCAAGACAAACTGAAACGACAAATGGAATTTGGGTTAAATAGGTATATAATGCAGAACATTATGCAAGGTTTGACATTAATGGTAGCCCTGTACTGTGGCTTACAACGGCACTCATCTGAATGCTGGGCTACTTGGTTTTGAGCCAGGGTACCTCATTTTCAAACTTGGTCAACCTGCTCTATATAAACAAAAAAGCATGTGTGAAATGCGAATGAACATGAATTATGGTAATCTCTCAGGATTTAAGGGTGATAGATATACCTTAAATACTGATATGTAATTGTCGAAATATAAGCAATGTCAAATAGTTAAATCCGGGTCGGACACATCTTTTAAATTAATAAGATTAACTCTAGTGTGTTATCACGCACAGTAAACAATGAAAGTACATACAGCAGTTACACAGACCACCACTGCACGTGTCCATGCACATGTACACGCACGGTTTGACGTTTGAACTTTTCATTTGATCTTGAAATAGCAACATATGACATTTACTATTGACAATAGCAGACACAAAAGTCAAGTCCCACTGAATACCATATCATACCAACCCAATTGGTTTTAATATAAATCACCCCCCCCCCCCCCCCCCTTCTGAGATCTCTGTAAAATGTGGTCCAAAAAGGTGAAGATACATCATTAGATCCTGTGATACTATGCCCCATGTTGCCCTATCACCGTCCCCCTCCTTGCTGTTGCAGACGGCGTCCCCACACGCAACGCACGGCAGCTACCGTGTGAAGGACGTGAGTGCGAACTGTACGGTTCATCTGTGCGAGTTTGATGGGCGTATGGGAGACAAAGTGAGAGAAATCAGGGCCGATGCCCTTGTGACTCGTGAGTTTGTCTCCTGTTATTATATTACATCTACAACTCCTAAAAGATGTATGCTTTATACACATTGACAGAAATTAAGTAAATAAATCCTATAACTAACGTTAGTGCTATTATGTGAAATATGCATCCTCATATTTCTAATAAATCAAACATACATTGAGTGAGAGAAATCAGTCCGGACGCTCTCGTCTGCCCAACGGGTGAGTTTGTCTCCTGTTGTTATATTACATCTATCACCCATATGTATGGTATACACATGGACTGAAATTAGGTAACTAGTTCATCTAGCTCGTGCTATTATATGTAATGTGCATCCTCATATTTCTGTTTAATCAAACATACCTTTACAATCAAAGTAAAATTGTACTTGCAGTAGAAATTCCAAATCAGACCACCTTTCTATTGAGACCACCTCTCTATTGACGCTACATCTATAAAAGGACTACCTCTATAATGAGACAATTTCTTATGGTCGCAAACCTTCATAAACAGTACACCACACAACTCCATAAACATACAGCTCTATTTAGAGTGTATAAACATTACCCCCCCCCCTCCCTCCCCTCAATGCATCAATGGCCAGAGAGTCACCCACCCACTCAATAACGCACCCGCTATTAAAGCTCCTCCACATCCTCCCCGACCCACACACCCCTCCCTCCCTCAGAATCACCCACAAACACCCTACACACACCCCAAACCCCATTAACACTATTGACACCTATCACTCATACAAGAAGTATGTTGTATACAAAATGGCAGAAATTTAGTAACTAATTTTATAAGAATATTGTATCTATAGTAGAAATTGAGATCACCTATATAATGGGACGACCTCTCTGATGAGACCACATTTATAATAAGACCACCTCCATAATAAGATCCTTTCTTATGTTTGCAAACCTTCATATATATACAGATCATCACAAACGTCCATCAAGCTTATTTGCACATCTCACATCCCCCGCGCACTTACTCAATAACTCACTCACCCCACACCCTCCCACCCTCCCACCTACCCGCCCACACCAAACTCTCAAAAGAATATCTCACCTGGCTGCCCAATAACTCACCCACCCACCGACCCCACGACCCCACCCACTACCCACATGACCACCCTCCTCCCACAGAATACCCTGCTGTATCCTGAACATCACCCCTCAACCCTTGAGAGAAATCAGTGAACCCCCACTAGTAATGAACACATCCCCCTCCCCCCTCCCATCACACACACTCACCCTGCTGTATCCTCTGTACCCCCACTAACTAGAATATCTGAACATGCCCCTTCTGCCCGGCAGCGTGGACACCCCCCCCCCCACACGGACTGGGCCCCCCAATAATTTAGTTTATATATAGTTATTTAGCCAACTGGCTGAAAAAACTTCAATCGGTTAAAATTTGTTTTAGTTGTTTACCCAACTGGCTAAACCCGAGATGTGTGTAGCACTAGCCCAGCCACCAAGAGATTTGTTCAGTGCCCCCACCCCCTCAACACGCCCCCCCCCCCCCAACACACACACTAACTGACCGTGCTGTATCCTCAGTACCAGGCTGGTCCAAGCCCTCGCTGCCCACACCGTGGACCTAACGTGGACCTGTGCTGTATCCTGTGGCGCCGGCTGTCAGCGGCGTGGAGGCCCCGGCCCTCGCTGCGGGTCGCCCGTGGGGCTCGTGGGGGACGTATCTGGGGTGAAGGTGGGCTTGGGGCGGGGTCACCGGATCTGTGTGGGTGGGTGGGTGGGGGTGGGTGGGTGGGTGGGTGGGTGGGTGGGTGGGTGGGTGGGTGGGTGGGTGGGTGGGTGGGTGGGTGGGTGGGTGGGTGGGTGGGTGGGTGGGTGGGTGGGTGGGTGGGTGGGTGGGTGGGTGGGTGGGTGGGTGGGTGGGTGGTTGATTTTGTGGTTCTCTGTCAGTGTGTGAGGTGTGTGTGATGTGCTTTATAATGGAAATATCAGGTAACAAAGTCTACTGACTAGTGCTCATATATGCAACATGCATCGTCATATTTTATTAGAATCAAACACACATTTACAATTAAAATAATATTGTATGAACAGTAGAAACTCAAATGTTGGGTGGGTGGGTGGTGGTTGATTCCGTGGTTCTGTGTGTGGGGGGGGTTGGGAGGGTGCGGGATGTGTATTATAATGGAAGTACATGGATTAGGTAACAGATAAGTCTAAAACTAGTGCTAATATATTCAACATGCATCCTCATATTTTTATAGCGTCAAACATACATTACAATTGAAATAATATTGTGCGCACAGTAGAAACTCTCTATTGAGACCACCTCTCTATTGAGACCACCTCTATAATGAGACCATTTCTTACGCTTGTAAACCATCATAAACTGAACAGCACGATTCTCCATAAACATACCACCTCTATTTAGAGTATTCAAACATCTCCCATCACCCGCCCACTAACTGAGTGACTCGCTCAACCACACACCTGCCCATACAACACACACACACACAACCTCTCACCCTCACACAGTGTGTAGGTGTGGGTGGGTTTGGGATGCGTGGCAGTCAGTTATCATTAACAGCAGGATGAAATATTTAATATTGGTGATCTGTGTGTTCAAGTGTTTCACTGATTATGAGTATGAACCGGTATATTGTTATAACTTGTGAGTAACTATTGACATAAATAGAGACCACCTGTGTAATGAGACCAATATTGGTGGCACGGTTTTAACGTTTTTCATTGAATCAGCAATACCAGCAGGATGTAAAAGTCACCACCCCCGGTGTGATTGTATTTACATTGATTAGTGCTGACAGTGGAATTTACAATTAAAACCTCTTCTAAATGGAGACTGCCTCTGTAATAAAATCAATTTGCGTTTTCCATTAATAAACCTCTGCCAACTGATATAAAAATTTCTCTATAAAGACCACTTTAGACGAGTCGCTAGGGTGTAATCAGCTGTCTTTGTCATGTTATATATAATGTAACCTGCTCATTAATAAACTGCCTATGTTGTTACAAAACCCACCCATACAATAATCTGTCACTGTCTTGTGACAAAATATGAAGCCTCCATAACACTGTTATAGAGACCACTTGACATGAGTCGCCGGGTTGTAATAAGCTGCCTTTGTCATGTTACATGCTATAACCTGCCCAAAAATAAACTGTTTATGTTGTTACATGTTATAACCCACTGTGTAATAATCTACCTCTGTCTTGTTACAGTTGATGATGACTCCATCACGCCACTTGCCGACCACGCTGCCACCCGCCGCCACCACGCCGCAGCACACATCTGGGTGCTGTGGTTGACACGTTCTACCTGAGCGAGTGGCAGCAGCAGCTGACCCGCGACCCGCGTTACCAGCGCCTCAAATAGCCCCAGTGAGTGAATCTATTTCTACTTTACATTTTATGCACCATGATGTAACCCGGGCTATTGTAATACCTCGGCCTGTGACTAGAATAAAGAATTAGGTTTTCTACTATATGTATATATAATTAATTATCTATTCTAACACCCGGACCCCGGCACGTCATGATGATTAGTACATCGTTTGTTTTATGGAAATAGGACCAAAACCTGCAAATTTGCCACACAACTGATTTTGAACATCTAAAGAGAGTACTATGTATTACGTTTATTAATGTGTCAAAGATACGGCGATCATGTATGAAGTTATGTCATGTACGAGTGTTTTGATTAGGGCTCTGAAGAGCCGAAAAGCTTAAATAAAACTTTTTTGAACAAATTTTGACCATATTTATGTGTGGATATTATGATAGCATAGACAGAACAACATAAAATACAAAATGTATGAGGTTGTTATGTCACGGATTATACCCACGAATCACGAGTGAACCGGGGAATCATGCCAGGGAGGGTATGCATTTCATGGTATTATACCGGACCCCGGGTTATGGCGTGGTAGCTCAAATCTATAACTTTTTTTACATTTATCAAAAATGTGTTACATGGTAAATAGCCAATGGAGCATAGATAGGGTGCATAAAGCTAATTATGAGCTTGGAGTTCTGTTTTTGCTACTGTTTTGGTATGAATAAAACGTATCTATTTGCTGCCGTTCGATAAAATGCTTGTAATTTCTCTGAATTCTTTTAACTTCAAAATTTGGCTTGTCTGCAGTTTGATGTGTTGGTATTTGATAATTTCCCACGTATTGAATACTATCACTAATTAGTCAGTTATTTCATGTTATACATAAAAAAAGTTCAAATAAGACCACCCGGGGACTTCTTTCAAGTCGTGTCAATAGAGGTGGTGTGCAATAGAGGTCCATAGTTGCCTCCCTCCTAATAATCCATTCGGGATTATTACTTTGTTCACAAGTTATTGAAAACATTCTCTGATTAAAAATTTTGGTCCGTGTAAGGAGTCATATTATAGATGTGGTCTCATCGTAGAGGTAGTCTTATTAGTGAGGTGGTCTCATTTAGAGGTGGTATTATTGATAAAGTGGTCTATTCATAGAGGTGATGTCATCATAGGGATGGTCTCATTTTGCAAGGTGTTTTAATCATAAGAGGTGGTCTTATTGTTGAGGTTGTCTCATTATAGATGTGGACTTCTTGGTCAAGTGGTCTTATTATAAAGGTGATGTCATAATTGAAGTGGTCTCATTATAGGTGTGGTCTTATTATAGAAGGTTTTAATCATAGAGGCGGTCTTTAATATTGTTGGGATTGTCTCACTATGGAGGTGGTCTTTTAAGTGAGGTCGTGTCATTATAGAGGTGATCATTTTAGTGAGGTGATCTCATATAGAAGTGGTCCTTTAATACAGGTGGTCTAATTATAGAGAGGGTCTTAGTTTGAGTTTTTTTCATCATAGCATCACTATGTCATCATAGCAGCCACTCGCCATACATGGGTGTTGTCATTGTGTAGATTCAAACATACAATTACACACGATGAATTCAAACCTTCAAGGCTACAAATCCCATGTTGCAACCACGTTTGATATGTGAACTTCTATAAAAGCCTAGAGAAAGGAAGCCCTCAAACTATATCCTCTTGTATATCATTTTGTATACCATATCATATCATTAATTCCTCTTGCCAAATCAAAAAGACCATTCAATAGCCTACATATAGGTGATGATGTTTCAGGTTCATCAGAGACACTGTGCACGTCAACAGATCCAGGGATAAACACTTAACAGAGTTTTTCTGTTGACCCCCTTGGATGTTGAATACCGTGCCTGTGGATACCGAGCAAGACAAGCTGATTGAGGACAACAACATCAGCACAGTCAGGGTCAGGACAGTCTAAAAATCGTTATGTAATATTTGTAGAAGGTTTCAATCCAAGATGGCTGCCATTATGGGTTTAACACTTTATCAAATAATAAATATTTTATGAAATATGATAAATATGAACTTTGAAAATGTTAAACAAATATATCAGGATTTCTTTTCATAGAATATAATATTTTATCAATTTTCCATTATAGTACGTTCTGATGTGGTGGCGTGGTTATAACAAAATTGCTGCCAACAGAGAAACTAGAATTGTTAGTATACAAGTAGCAATTATGGATTGTCTGTAATATCCGTGTGATCTGTTGTATCTGGATGCTCAGCATTAGTGCATGTTATTCCTTTACATTGTCCACATGCTGTGGTGCACAAAAGACCATTCTTTTTACATGTGCAAGACATACGATCACACTTTCCCCCACAATTGCATCGTATCATCTTCAGCAATGAAGATGGTGCTGCTTTCAGCTCCATTTTTGTTAGTTTAAACACTTCTTTGCCGTTTGATTTTGTTTTGAACCAGCCCCACTGAAATCAGATTTTTACCACGCCAAGACTGAACTTGATGGTACACCCTTAAACTGTGAAACCTTGCAGCATCATTTGTTGACGGTAGTCGTTCTGGAGGTAAATACGTTGATCGTGATACAACTTTTTCTTTAAACTTTGCTACTCTACCAGAATTCAAATCATTTGAGCAGCCATATAATATGGACAGCGCTTTTATACCGGCACATTCAATTTCTGTACTTGCTTTCCCTTCTTCCACAAAGATTTTTGAAAATTGCTCTAACACTTTCTGTTTAATAAGGGCAGACATCTTTCCAATCCCATACGGCCTTGATGTGGTGTCACAACCGCTAATGCTGTGTAAGAATAATAAATGATCTGTAACTGAACCAAGTTCTTGTTTCATCTTACCAATGTCAATTATTCTTAAAGAAGTCTTCATATAAACGGTATTCATGTGTACAGAAAAATGGTAAAGTAATAGTACAAGAATGTCTGTGTCATCAGCTACTACAACAACTGGTGAAGTTTGTGCTACATTCAATGCTGATATAGCAATGTCATAATCTGCATCTGCTGGTGATTGTTTAACTTCCAAACCATTTTGTTCAAGGACCGATCGAAGCAGATCAATAAACTTTTGTTCATTGTGAGAATTGGCAAAAAAAGGTTTGCTTGTTCATTGTGAGAATCATATCTGAAGTAAAAATCAATGTCTACTCTACTTCAGTGCCGATTCTACGACTGTGAGTGTCATCTTTCGTTGATGGACCCTCTGGGCAACCATCAAAAAACTATTGTACAGTTGCCAAATTGACTTTGGATATATTCCAAATAGATGCAACATAAAGCTTCATACGTCAAAAAACTTGGGTAAAAAGATATTTTCTGCAGGAAGAGCCCCACCATCTAGCACATAGGAAACTGTATTGGGCAAGTTTTTTCTACAACAGAGCTTGGTACTTTTCCAGTTAATCCAGTTTGTAAAGATGCTTTATCGGGCGGTCTCATGAGAAGATTATTATCAAACAATGAAGTTGGGTAAGAACATAGTTCATATTTTAAGAGCTCTTCGACATCAGTTCCTACCCCAACAACCAAAAGCCTTTGTTAATTTTTTTTTTAGGATCTATCTCCACTTTCCCAGCGTCAAAACACATACAACACTGATGTAAGGGTATTGACCTGATTCTTTTTGAAAATTTAAATTCGACACTGATTTGTCACATATTGAGGCTACTATTTGCGAACCAATTTGCTTTTGCAGAGACTACATTAACACTGGTGTCTGCAATCACCCCAGAAGATAAGCTGCACAGTACCTGAATTTAAAGGGATCCCTTTCTTGAAAAAATAAATGATGGACTGCATGTCCTTTGCATCCCTATGTAAACGAGCTTTGGATAAACCTTATGCACATCAACACCCGTGTCATTCGCGTCACATACCTCTTCTATAGCCCTTCAACTTGCACAAGTTGCATGGACAATAACCAAACCAGACTTGTAGAGTCATCAAAAACCTCGCCCCGTGTCAAGCCACCAATATACTTAATACCATTAACACTTGCTCAATGCAGAGATCTGGAAATATTCCAGCCCAGTAATTGTCTGTGTCGAATTACAAACAACCCATCTTTAACAAAATGTCTGTATAATTAGGATGAGTGTTCTGTAATTTTTCCATTTTGTTAAAAAAAAAAAAAGAACTAGAGATTTAACATAGTTGTTATGGTGGCAGCAGCAAATATGGTAACATAGCTTGCAATGATTGAAGATACAATTGAAGAGCCAACTCTTGAAGATCTGTTAACAACTTTAGTATAGCCTCAAATAAATGTACATGAACCACAAATTTGCAGTTCGAAGGGAACTCATTGTAGCAAGCCTCCAACTTAGATTGTAGCTGATATAACAACAAGCTCTCGCAGGATTCATGTTATCTGTGTCACCAGCAGTGCTGCTTTTGTATAAAAGTGGCAGTGTGTTATGAAAAAAATGTGGTTTTTGTGTCCATTGTTCTGAATCAGGAGATGATGATGAGCGATTGCTTTTTTATTTATGCCTATTTATTATCATTGAACATACAAGGGAGATTTCTGAATTAAAACAGTTGATGTAAAATCATGCTATTTTCTATAGTCATCAGTTTATCTCTTTTTCTGAAAGTTTTAAAAACAATAAATTCTATTTATTACTCATTTTATATGGAAAATATCAACTAGGAAAAAAAATGAAAGGTTGGTCAGGTCCTATTGTCAGGAATGTATTTTTGTTTTGACGCTACAAGACATGACGCACTTCAGTGACTTTCATTAAATAAAATATGAATTATAGAACATGAAAATGTAAAGAGTCCATTCTTGTTAGAATTGTGAATGATGTGTATTACTACTTTTTAATTAATTACAATGTCAGTGAAATGAACTTTTGACATGATACTCTGTATATTGTGAAATAGCCACTGCCATCAATTTGTATTAAAGATGCCACTGTACTGCTCTTCACTGTTCAAATATACACCAAAATGTAGTAGGTCTATATAATATTGTGTGGTGATCATTTGTAAAAGAAATGCCTGGATCTTCACTAAATGGGCTGATCTGTAACTCCTGGTATGTAGATATTAAAGGATAAACATTTGATATCACCCAAATAAAAAAATAGCATTATATTTAATTTATGTGCTATTTCATGCACATCTTTTGTAAACCATATGGCACTTTAAACACTCTAACATTATGTAACAACCTTAAACTTGATACAATCTATGTAATATTGTGTACTTTCAAGTACTAATATATGCTCAACGTAACAGTGTATGTGCAATGGTTTTCACTACTGTCAGTGTCTTAGAAAATTATACTGTTTCTTGAGAGCAGTCTACAAAATGACGTTTTGTGCCATATACCAAGTATATACCTGCCAAGCATTGTAGGAGTCAATGACTGGAGTCATTTTGTTAAAGTTATACTGACTTGTTAAACAACGTCCGTTTTGAATAAATGTATTAGTGTTTTGTTTTACAAGTGATGAATAGATTAAGGTGCTTCACATTTAGAATTTAAACCTGTGCACATGTTACTTATCATTGACGGACATCATTTGTACCAGTTGATGAAATAAATGCTTATGTTCTATGAGTCTATTGTTTAATATTTATCAGGTTATCTAAATACCGTTCTATTTATTCACTCAAGGGGTATGCAAAAAATAAACTATTATGATGTGATGTGCAGGTCCTTTGTCTATCCATTCGTTTGAAAATTTCAGCCTTAAAAACTTCTATCACCGGCCGTCCCTCTAAGTGCATTCCAAATTTTCCACCATCCCAGCCCCTAAAAAAATTCAAGTTCAGCTTTTCACGTCTCCCATTATCATGCATTGCAAATAGATGAAAAAAGTCTGTACTACCCGCTGATTTTTTATTATGGCAATATTGTATTACCAGCAGTATTCCATTAAAGTTTTTTTTAAATATTAAGTTAGTTTGTGTCATTTAGATATTTAGAAAGATATATAGATACAGAGTAATAGAAAACTATTGCTGAATATTATTTCTAATTTTTGCATTTGATATCACACTTTGATCACACTTTTGATGGACAATGGGAAACTAGAACACTAATATATAGAACATTTAACCCCGTGTGGGAGACTGTCCCGGTGGAAATATTCAATGTGAAGATGGTTACCTTGACTGCCGTTTGCATTATGTTTGTGCTCCTTACGAAAGATCAATGACTAATATGATCTATTCTTTTTTTTACTAATTTTACATATTTCACAAATATAATAAGGCTTTCATTGTGGATAAATAACTAAAAATACAGTTAATTATACTACTTTTAACATAATTCATATCACGTTTATTTTATATGTAACAGTTTTAATACAAGTTTACACATATGCAACACTAATGGTTCAATGAGTTTGTTATGAACAGAATTAGCCTTAAAGTGTGTTTTTAAAAAATCTGATACATTATGAGAAGCCTCTGGTACAGAGAGTCTCTCCGGCATCATAACATCTGGATCGGCTTGTCAAGCATGACATACACCTACGTAGTACACACACGCTAACATTCCAATCATTGTGGCATCAGCTGCTGAACAACACACACTTTACACACAGTCTCTGCGGGCTCCGTATCGAAACACTTCCCCGCAAACATATTTTTTTGTACCTTAGATACTATCTTAAGGAAAATGACGTTTGCCCAAAAATATTTGATGGTAAAATATATTTTCGAGGGGTCAAACAGGGGTCATCGGGTCAAAATTTCATAAAAATTGCATTTATCTCGATTAATAACAAATTTAGAGTAAAAACTTGTATTGACTTTAGATAGGAACATGTGCATGTGGAATCCAAATAAAACATCAGATTTGACCTTGACCTATCCTTCAAAGGTCAAACAGGGGTTGTTGTCAAAATTTCATAAAATTGCATTTATCTCTCGATTAATAACAAATTTAGGTAACAACTTGTATTGACCTTAGATAGGAACATCAAATTGGAATTAAATTAAACATCACATTTGACCTTTGACCTCTCCATCAAAAGGTTACACTAGTAGGTCAATTTCAGGAATTTTGTTCATTTTTTGTGTTCACCGAAGAAAATGAGCAGCTTTGAATATTTCATTTGTTAATAATCCGCGATAAATTAGTTTTATTGATATAAGCATTTGTATTCTAGATTGGAATTACATTATGTTTTATTTTAATCAATATTTTTACTAAATAGTTTAATATATCATTGGGTTTCACTTTTAATGGTAGAATTTGAGGCAGCATCAGTATCATTGATATCTTCATAAAGTGCATGTTCTCAAATTTTGTTATGTTTTAGTATTATTTGATTGGACATTGGACTAAAAAATGTGTAACTTACAAAAAAGAGCAACAAATTTGATACATCTATATAATACAATGGTCATTGCTAAATCATGGAAAATTCTGTGAAAATGAAATCTAAGAAGCAATGCAAAAACAAGGAAAAAAGGGCAACATAAAATCATGCATCATACGTTTAGGAATTATGCAGTCTTTCAAAATAGATAATTTATCAGATTCAGTTTGGGGAAAATTAGAAACAATTGAAGTGAGACATAGTTTAAAGGATCTAAAACAACATTATGATGAAATTTGCAAAAGTGCCAACTGAATATGGTAGTAAATGCTATGGTTATCACAAAAGAATGCTACAGCAAATTCACAAATCTCAAAATATCTAAAAGCAATAAAATGAAAAATCAGATCAAGATCCAGAGGTTGAACTATCAACAAAGAAAAAAAATCAAATTTATCAATAACATTCACTTGTGATTTCTGCTTTACTCCAGAATTAATTCTTCCTGGCAAAATTTCTTTCTAGTGAAAGTTGGACATGTAAACAGAAACTGCAGGGAAGACCTTTTAAAAAGAGGGTTCAGAGAGACGTGGTTATGAAAGGATGCTGTGTAAAGTGATAGATGTAGATTTGAAGGCAAGAGAAGCTAAATACCATGATGAATGTAGAAACGCATTATAAATATTCTTGACATGTAAGAATATATGCAGGAAAAAGATTCCATCTGTGTCGGTGTATAGTAGTAACAAGACAGATAAGCTTAAGAAAAAGATGATAAACCATTTCTACCAAAGTGAGCTAGTCAACTCCGGGACATATTAAAAAAAGCCATTTAAAACTGCGTTTGAATATGCTTTATTAGATTACAGAAAACTTGAGGATGTTGGATCTTTATTGAATTGTACCAATAAAATAAAGAAATGCACGTCCTGTTTGATACTAGAAATATTTATCAAAATGAGTTTGACAGCCGTATCACCTGTTAAGTCCTGAGAGAAGCTATGTGATATAGTCCTATAAACTTGGAGAAATAATCCTCTGATGTCAATACTTACATCTAGCCAATAAATTCAATATATCTACATATTCTATTCTAGTTGCCAGTCATAGAAAAGATATGTTCAAGGCAAAAACAGAAATGTCCATCACTATTACTCAAGTGATCTTTTTTACAAATGATCAACGTTGTTCAGCTCTTAGTTTCTCTCTACATTAACATAATTAATGTAAGTGATTTACTAACTTCATAAATGATATAAAAATCCCTTTTGCTAATATTTAGTACTTGTAATTACAGGACAAGTACACAGGCTAGGAACAGGAACCTTAGTAGGTCAAGATTAACCTATCACGGTACCATTCACTAAATATCCAACATCCTCAAGTTTTCTGTAATCTGATGAAACATATTCAAAGGAAGTTTCAATGGCTTCTCTTTATGAATATGATCAGAGTAGACAAACTAACTCTATGATTGGGTGTCTAATAAATTAACTGGTTAAATGGTTTTATCATCATTTTTAGTTCAACCTCTGGGATAACCATGGCATTTTACCATCATATTAATTCCGTCCGTATATTTTTTGCATAATTAGTTAATAAAGTATTCATCAAATAAAACATAAAAAAGTAATCCCAATCTAGAATACAAATGCTTATATCAATAAAACTAATTTATCATGGATTATTAGCAAATAAAATGTTTAAAAAAGCTGCTCATTTCTTTTGTAAACTCAAACATGAACAAAATTCCTCCACATACACATGTTCTATCTAAGGTCAAGCCAAGTTGTTACTCTAAAATTGTTATTAATCGAGATAAATGCAATTTTATGAAATTTGACCACAATGACCCCTGTTTGACCTTGAAGGATAGGCTGAAGGTCAAATCTGATGTTTTAATTGGATTCCACATACACATGTTCCTATCTAAAGTCAATACAGTTTTTACTCTAAATTTGTTATAAACGAGATAAATGCAATTTTATGAAATTTTGACCGATGACCCCTGTTTGACCCCGAAAAAATATATTTCGCCATCAAATATTTTTTGGGCAAAACGTCATTTTTTCCTTAAGAGTAGTATCTAAGGTACAAAAAAAAAATATGTTTAAAAACTGAAGGGGAGTAGGGTATATCGGAGCCCACGGACTACACAGCCAGATCCAGATGATGAGGAAAGCCCACCCAACCCCCCAACCCCCTTAAGGCGCACCACACAAACACATTTGTTCTCACTCAAAAGATTTTTTTCACTCTTTCTTGCATCTTCACGGGCCTTTTTGGATTGTGGATAAAACTCATACTATCCAGTGGGTGGATCTCCCTCTTCTCCGGAACATGAATTTGCCAGTGTTACGGTTGAAATAGGATATATGTTCAGTTGGCAGATGTAATGTCTCATTTCAGGGGTGGGGGTAAATTTTCAATCGTGCAATTCTATTTGTATTTGTATTTTGTATTCTATTAGTATTGTGTGACTGGACCATTCACTACAGGTATAGTAACTGTTGTTTTTTTCATATATGACACGTCATAAATCTTGTCGCGTAGGATATACATTTTCATGTCTCTCAGAGATCAGACAATGCCCTCGCAAACATGAAAAATAATTGCCTTAACGCCCATGTTGTTGTTTTTTATATGTGTTTTCCTACCCACATGAGGATATACAATTTTTTCCGCCCGCATTATGAAAGAGTCATTGTGTTAAAAGTTATACTGACTTGTTAAACAACGTCCGTTTTGAATAAATGTATTAGTGTTTTGTTTTACAAGTGATGAATAGATTAAGGTGCTTCACATTTAGAATTTAAACCTGTGCACATGTTACTTATCATTGACGGACATCATTTGTAACAGTTGATGAAATAAATGCTTATTTTCTGTGTCTATTGTTTAATATTTATCAGGCTATCTAAATACCGTTCTATTTATTCACTCAGGGGTATGCAAAAAATAAACTATTATGATGTGATGTGCTGGTCCTTTGTCTATCCATTTGTTTGAAAATTTCAGCCTTAAAAATCCCTCTAAGTGCTATCACCGCCCTAAAAAAAATAAAAGTTAGCTTTTCAAAGCAAATCAGATTGCAAATAGATGAAAAAAAAGTCTGTACTACCCCCTGATTTTGATTTTTGTTACCAGCAGTATTCCATTAAAGTTTTTTTTATTCCATTAGTTTTTTTTTAAATATTTATAAAGATATATAGATTTAGAAAAATATTGCTGATTAGATAATTTTTTATTTGAAACACTTTGATACACTTTTGATGGACAATAGATAGAACACTAGTAAACATTTAAAAATGTTGATTATTATTTGACTGCCGTTTGCAATGTTTTGCATTTGATGATCAAGCTGATTTTTATCACAATTTTGATTGAACAATGGGAAACTAGTACACTAATATATAGAACATTTAACCCCGTGTGGGAGACTGTCTCGGTGGAAATATTCGAATGGGAAGACGGTTACCTTAACTGCCGTTTGCATTATGTTTGTGCTCCTTACAAAAGATCAGTGACTAATTCTGACACTATGATCTATTCTATATATTTTTTTACCAATTTTAAATATTTCACAAATATAATAAGACATTTTTAATTGTTAATTATACTACTTTTTAACATAATTCATATCAGAATGTAACTACAAAAAAGCAACACTAATGGTTCAATGAGTTTTTTAATTAAAGTGTGTTTTATCTGATACATTATGAGAAGCCTCTGGTACAGAGAGTCTCTCCGGCATCTTAACATCTGGATCGGCTTGTCAAGCATGACATACACATACGTAGTACACACACGCTAACATTCCAATCATTGTGGCATCAGCTGCTGAACAACACACACTTTACACAGCCAGATCCAGATGATGAGGAAAGCCCCACCCAACCCCCCAACCCCCTTAAGGCGCGCCACACACAAACACATTTGTTCTCACTCAAAAGATTTTTTTCACTCTTTTCTTGCATCTTCACGGGCCTTTTGGATTGTGCATAAAAAACTCATAAACTCCAGTGGGTGCATCTCCCTCTTCTCCGGAACATGAATTTGCCAGTGTTACGGTTGAAATAGGATATATGTTCAGTTGGCAGATGGAGTGTCTCATTTCGGGGGGGGGATTTTCAATCGTGCATTCTATTTCGGACTCTTTGCCCCACTCAGATTTTGTATTCGAATTGTCAGGTGCTTTTTCTATTGGTATCACATTTCAAATGGGTTATTGTTGCGCTGGTGACCATTGTTATTCTGGTCAAGTTATGTGACCTTTTTCAACCGCTTAAGACACAGGTCAGAGTTTTTTCTCTCTAATCAGACATTCATGTCCGAGTGAGGCTGAGAGATCAGACAAAATATCACCCCATTTGTATAATTACCTTTAACTCTCATGTTGTTGTTGTTTTTATATATTTTAGGTCATAAATTTTGTAGCGTAGGATATACATTTTTCCATTCCGCCTCTCAGCCAATCAGAATCGAGTATTTTCAGCAAAACATGAGAAAATAAATGCACCCCCGCATCAGTTCTTAAGTGTGTTTTTACTACCCACATGAGCTATGCTAAATGGTACCCACATTATGAAACAAATAATCATTGTTTGAAAACATTTGGACTCTAAAAATGTATTCTAATTAGATGATCATTAGACTATAGTTTAACATCTTTAGTCCTGTCTCCTCTCGTGGTTGTCAAGATTAAATGATTAAATGATCAGGTTATTGCTACACGTTTTCAGGTGTTTAATTTATTATACAAATGGAATTAGGTTCAGTCCTTTTATTTTAAATCAATGTTCTAATACCCAGTGCTTAAAGTTCTATCTTATAACTCAACTTTTGTCTTTTTTTCACTGTCAAAGATGTCCTTTAACATATGTTATCTAAATTTAAGATATATAAGTGTTTTTTACCACATTGTTCAGCATCAAGAGCTTGAATCTATGAACGTGATACTTAAAAATAGACCATTATTATTTACAACAAGGCCAGACGTGTGTCCGTAAGAACCGTATGTGGTTTGCCAGAGTCATGAGGTCGAGAACGAGGATAATGGCCCAGAAGCTGGCGAACATAACGACCCCTGTGGTGCCGACCACAATCGCTGAAGGCCGCGTGTCGAAATAGCTTCCTCCGATGGTGCTTTCATCCTTGGGCGGGGCGGCGGGTTCGGACTTCCTCAAGAAATCAGCCACTACAACACCAAGGAAAAATAAATCAAGAACTATGATATCTCCCATGAGGACCACCTCTATAGAGAGACCACCTGTATAATAAAGCTATCTCTTAAAGTCCTGAACATATACAAAATTAGGTAAAAATAAGATGGAGTACTGTAAAATGTTCAATATTAAGCCCACGTTTATGAAGAGACCACCTCTATATCAAAGTTATTTCTCAAAGTCCCAAACCTTGAAAGTGATCAATGAAAACCTCTATACAGAGACCACCTTTATATTGAGACCAGCTACTTTTGTTAGCTTAACATAGGAATTCTGCTGTATTGTGCGAAGAGATTACTATATTTGTGTAATACATTACAGTGCCCACACAGCTTCTCTTGCTGCTTCAAAACTACTGATAGACTTAGCATGATGGAAATTCATTTATCCAGAATCTTATGTACAAATATAATTTTTGATTGTAAAATAGGATGATTAAGTTCAAATTATTACTTTGAGCTTTTGATATTGTGTTCTATTTTAACCACCGTGATGATCGTATTTTGATCAAGATAATTGACACGATCAAAAGCTCAAAGTAATACTTTCAACCTAATTATCTTGTTTAACATTGAAATATAGATTTGTCTACTGATAGTCTTAATTAGTCTTAATTAAATATGTAGGTTTGGGATCTGATGACACTTAGCCTTGAGAGTGGGTGAATTCCGAAATTCCGCCCGTCTTGGGGTTAAGTCAACTAAGTGAATCATGAAATCTAGTGGCATAATTTTAGTATGCAGTAAAACCTCCCATTAGGACCACACCCATACAACGTCTATAATAAGACCACTATTCATGGTGCCAAGTTTCTTTTTTAAAGTGTTCACTAGTCCACTGGATGATCTAATAGAGAGGGGTTCTATTGTAGTTGAAAGACAAATGAGGCGATAATGGTTGAAATTGTACACTTACATTTTATATCGGGTGGGAGTTTTTGAACAACTTTTTTAGAAGATGAACTACTATTGTTATGGTCAGCTGCTCGATTTATGGGGTTGAACCCTTCAACGAAGGTGACATTTAAGTCTTCAGGATATTTAATGGTTTTTGAGCCACTGGTTGTTGGACTGAGAACAGTTGAGCGGTATGCTGATGAAGTCATATTTATTGAGTCAGCCAACGTCATTGGTTCAACTGTTGTAATAGATGCATAAGTTGTTCTTTGTGTTGTAGGTGAAAGTTTAGCGGTTGTTGTAGATTTAGAAGTGC
>CM032664.1:3042759-3098290 GCA_019095985.1 Streblospio benedicti
TAATGAAAAAAATGGTACACCAGTTATAATAGTTTGTGTGCATCTGCGGCAGAATTGAAAAGGGAGTTGAACTCGTGGCTAGAAGGTCGTGGGTTCGAATCCGAGTCTGTTATAGCACTGAGTCACTCAAACTCGCATGACAAGCATGTTTGTGGTACTTTCGTGATGTGTTGTCAATATGCTCCCCTATGAGTTGTGAAAGGACATAGTGTGACAAGGCCTGGTGTGGATGTAAAGTCGCTAGATCACGATAGCACATAACAAAGCACGTTTACATTTACTTTCATCCATGCCCTGCTCCCCTCCAAATATACGTACCAAGATAGCAGTCCTCTTCATAGTCGATCCACCTCCACTGCCCGGCCACACAGTCACTGTTGATGCCAGCCCAGAACGACCCCAAACTGGAACAGAAATAACAGTACAACACATCAATGAGGAAGTGGGGATACACGGGCTCAAGAACTTACGCTATCAGGTTATCAGTCGTGTCCTTTTATTTCCAGGAATTGGCGCATGGTGTAACAAGTTCACTTTTACAAAATTACTTTTAAAGGAGGCACTGTTGTAAGTGTCGGAACTAGGGTGGTTTGTGTAAACAACGTAGATTTGTGCCTTTATTCATAGAACAGCATGCTAATACTACTTTATAATCCTTAGACACAATGTGTGATAAATATAATACCATATTTGTGCTCAATATGTAATATTTGTATTAGGCTTATGCAATAGTCATATCCGACTCGTCCTGTCGGACTCGTTGGACATGACTATGCATTCACCTACCAAAGTTGTATAGTTTAGAGCACTCACCTACTGTTCTATGTTAGTGTATAAAGGTGCTCTCCTGGAAGAGGTGGTTTTATTTGGTTATTTACTGTACACAAATTCAGTGTTAGCAAGGATAAGAACAAGATTAGTGGTATCATGTCTCCAAATAGTCATATTGCTTATGCAATTGGGTAGATCTGTACATGTGAGTATATCATTTTAATACCGTAGATCTACTGAGTCAGTGTTAAAATATACAAGTTTTGACTTGGCTTGACGTCCTTGCACCCAAGCTTTGGGATACACAATATTCATGAATCCAGTGGATGTGCCATACCCCCTTTCGGAAAACCTGGATCTGTCAGTGGATGCGTACCTTCCTAGATTTGTATTGGTCTCTGTAGCATTTATGAAGTCGTCCACGTCCAGCTGATTTTTGAAAGCGACAAGCGTTCCTCGCGTCTTCTGGCAAGTGGCGACTGCGCTGTAGAAATCCAGCTGATCCAGGACGATACGGTAGCAGATCCCATTGGAATCTGGATCTGGACACTCACATGTTCCTGAAAATGGACAAAACAGACCAGTTTGAAGTATAGCAAAACCTTGTTATCTGAACTTTGCTTATCTCGAATTTCCTGTTAACTCGATGTTAGTTTTAAAATCCTTTGACTGCACTTTGAACATATAGCAGTTGGTTATCTGGAATATTTGACTATCTCGAATGTTTTACTGCTATATCTACGGTCTCAAGATAACAAGTTTCTACTGTATGTATCTTAAACATATAGAGACACATTTGCATCCCCCTTTCAGCTGCACAAGTGGACTCCTACGATGCATTTTGAGGGAATAACCTTGCAACAGATCTTAACAATTACTGCGATATACATGTGCCAAAGGATGCGAAATTTTGTCTAGTTTTAGATCCAGCTGCACCCCAAGTGGGAAACAAGAATTTCTGATATAAACTGGTTTCCATGGTAAAGTCTCGTTAAAATGGGGGTAAAATATATTGAGGAAAAACATAAGACTGTGGCTATTTTAGCAATATATATGTATGATGACTCATATAAAGGGTATTAGAATCCTCGTTCTATACCACAATTATGCTAATAAGATAATTAGCATACATCTAATTAACATAAATGTCGTATTGCATAAAAGAGTGAAGATTTTATTACAAAATTTGATTTTGATCACTGATGTATCATAATGGATTCCTATCAACTACAAGACAGTTGAGTATGTCCACAAAAAATGGGAAGCAGAATAGATCGCTAATAACGAAATAACACGATGTCATCATATTGTGCACCCACATAAAATTCGTATTGGTATAAAAACGAACTGAATTCATATATGTTTTAGCTCATTTGAAAGCTAGTGGAATAGGATACTGCTTAACCACAACTTTTATACAAATTAGCTAATTTGCATATACTTAATTTGCATAGATATTATGACTTGGCATTTTATTTGATAACATAGGATAGCTTTATATTTTGTTGATTTTGACCAGTGAATAAATTCCATTGGTTCTCAACAGGCTCAATACATTTGAGCATGTCCACAATACAAATAATTGAAACAAAATAGATTATTATTAAATAAATGCAACAGCATGATGTACATTTACATAAACATAGTTTGGGGATAAGCCAACTGTGAATGTAGAGACTTTCACTCAAGCGAGCATTCATATTTAGAAAACATATATGTTTTATAAAGGATTGAATACGTGGTGGTATGGGTGAATGTCTAAACATACCTTTTACGCAAATTGGCTAATTTGTTTGCTTCTACAAAAGTAATTTGCATATAAATGTTTAAATTTGGCCTGAGTTTGTTCACTGAAGAGTATTTGGATGTACCGTATATAGCCGGAAACTTAACTGAGTATGTACGCCTTGATTTTCTGAATATGATAAGACAATTTCCGTCTTGAATGCATTTTTTAACATTTACCAATCATTTCACAAATGTTTCATTAAAAATGCACAGCACATAAGAAGTGCTTTTGTTATGTAGTTTAGTCTAATAGAAAAATAAAGGATTGATTTGTGGTAGGACAGTGTAAAGCTCCTTTCCTTATACATGCTCTCTAAAAATGAGTTAGCTTATTCTTCAATTTCTATTTGGTAACTAGTTGTAAAATCATATACGAATAATCTTTTTGTAGTTGAATATAAGTTTCTAGGTTATATATTTTCTGCCGCTTTATTCTTGGCCAATTTCGTTCATTTGGTTGTATGATCTCTACATATTAGCAGTTTGTTTGGAAATACATTGTACTTATTTGTGCCCCCCCCCCTTGGGTTGCATTGATTCTTTCCCAGTGACCCCCTCCCCCAGGGGGCTATTGTCAGTAGACAGGCTCACCGGTGGGTAGTTCACACAGACCATATTCTCCTTTGAAGCAGTCTTCACCGGTCCACTTAAGACCTGGTTTCGTCGCCTCCACCTGAGGGGTAGGCAATGGCAATTTGTATTCTATTTGTTATTTCACAATAGTTTGGTTCTATAAATTTTGCAATGATAGTAAACAAATAACAATAACAATTTTTTCAAATACAATACAACATAATACAATATTTATATAGCGCTACTACTTTACAAACAGGAATGTATGTGCGCTGTAGAGACAGAAGTAAAATTAAACATAATAATAATTTCACATTAACTCCCAAAACCATTGGTAAAAATAAATGTTTTTTACATTGTCCTTAAAAGCTTGATAAGTTTCTTTTGACTTTATGTGTGTGTGTGTGTGTGTGTGTGTGTGCGTGCGTGCGTGCGTGCGTGCGTGCGTGTGTGTGTGTGTGTGTGTGTGTGTGTGTGTGTGTGTGTGTGTGTGTGTGTGTGTGTGTGTGTGTGTGTGTGTGTGTGTGTGTGTGTGTGTGTGTGTGTGTGTGTGTGTGTGTGTGTGTGTGTGTGTGTGTGTGTGTGTGTGTGTGTGTGTGTGTGTGTGTGTGTGTGTGTGTGTGTGTGTGTGTGTGTGTGTGTGTGTGTGTGTGTGTGTGTGTGTGTGTGTGTGTGTGTGTGTGTGTGTGTGTGTGTGTGTGTGTGTGTGTGTGTGTGTGTGTGTGTGTGTGTGTGTGTGTGTGTGTGTGTGTGTGTGTACGGGTAATGTATTCCGCAATTCAGGCCCTGCCACACTGAAAGACCTATCAGGAAATGTGGATTTCTTTGTAAAGTGAACATGTAACGTATGTTCATCACTCATAGACAATCGAGTCTGTCTAGAGTACGACCTATATTGAATATTGGCAGTTCTACAAAATGTCCCCATTCTGATTTGAAATGAAATAAAATCAAGCAGGGAATATTCCTAAAAAATGCAAAACCAGATGGCATCTATGTTTTGGTGATTTTTTGAATTAAACTGACTATGTATATTTATAAAAGGCTCATTTATAAATGTGTATGTTCACTATATAGTCAGGATATGCAGCATATCTTATTCAACTTTCTTCCACAGTTGATAATAAATATGATATAGTGCACCTACATAACAATAATCATCTAATATTTCTGCACCTCATACACTTTGTGAAATGAAAATTAGATACATCACTAATTATCGTTTCGTGCTAGTCAAAAATATCGGCGACTCCACAAAGACTGAGAGGCAGAAGACAAGTCAATAATAAAAAGACATGGTGTGATTTTGTAACGTTTCACATATCAGAGCTGAGTGAAGTCCGGTGAAGTCTGTATTAGTCTAATTAAACGGGCGAGGAGGGGGTCATCTTAGTTGATGGTCATGGTTGTTACTTTGGTTAGATGTAATGGCCGGTTTTGGACGGTGATTTTCTTACCTGTATGCAGCTGGTGGTTGATGGGGGTGAACTCAGCCAGTTGGACCAGGTCAGAGCAGAACCGTCAGCCCAGCGCCACTCCCCTGAGGTGGCGATCGTGGCCTCCAGACCTATCCAGTATTTGGTGACGCTGAAGAAGGTAGAATCATATACGCTCTTGCAAAATAAATTGTCTTTGCCTGCAGATCCAGAATTTCATAACGGGGTAGGGTGCACCGGACGGAACTTATGGGTTTTGTACGTGCGATCAACACCGATCACCCCACAAACCCCATGAAATAAATGTATTTTGGTGGGAAAGCAGGGGTGCCCCCTGCACCCACCCCTGAATCTCTAGAGTTTAACCAATTTCGACTCATAATTACCCACGTACAGTGGAACCTCCAATTAAGGTCGCTTATATACAGAGACCACTTCTGTAAGAAGACCATTTCTCGCAATCTTAAAAAGTTTCAATAAATAATGATAAAGGTTCTAATAACCGTATCCATAAAGAGACCACCTCTCCGTTGAATCGGCTTACGTGTGGTCTTATTAGAGAGGTACCACTGTAATTGCAAATGTCATGTGATTACAAGTTGCCAGTAGACAACGGGAGCATTTGGAGCACTTCAAAGTGAAATTGGCGTTACAATTGTCGAACAAACAAATGTAAGTGACAAAATCGACGAGTTCTATTATGCATATTGACTATCTTGCCAAGCACAAGCTTACATACAAAATAGTGTTTATAGGCAAGAGAACACATGCAGATACATAAATCGTCAAATTCTTTTCTTTTCACCCACATTTTTGAAGAGTTCCGTATCTGTATGGTCAATGCACACGTTCAAGACCAGGGAGCACATGTCTTGTTATTTCTTCCATGTTTCCTGAAATACTCAATTCTGATTGGCTGATAGTCAGAGCGGGAAAACAATGATACCTAACACTATAGATACATAAAACTTCAATATTTACAAACATTGTTGAGTTAGGCCTATATATCTATCAATACGACCACAACATGCACGATTCAAAGTCAATGGAGCACGTGCAGATACCGTAAGTCTTCAAATCAGTTTTTGTGTACATCTTTGAAGAGTTATATATCTGTCAAGTCATTACGACCACAAAGCACCCATTCAAGGCAAGGTGCACGTGCTTTCTGCCACGTCAAAGTGCCTCTCATACGCTCCCGGGAGTGAGGACACTTCCGCCCAGGATGTCCACTAATGCGTATCCATTTCTCGCAAGCGGCAAATCAACAAACGCTTTAGACTGTGGCGTTTGAAAACGATCGGGTTAAACGTGACACGTACGTTGTTTGAGTAATTTTACCCTATAAAATGGACACCTTTGAAATATGTAATGATGGATGCAAGGCACACTAATAAGACTTCTTCTTCATCAATATTTTGCATGTATTTTCATTCGTTATCAAGATCCAGAATTGCCTCCTAAAAATAATTTGTCTCGGCAAGGTCTGCATACAGTTGTCAGTCGGCTTACTTTTAATCCAGTGTCAACATGGACTGATTCAAATTCATCAGACACAGGAACAGTAATGTCAGTACAGATACATTTCTTTATTAGGGTGTGCCTATTTTGTTTCATTCAATGTTTCATTTTATAAAAACCATAAATACAAAATAACAAGGTCTATTTTGTATTTACGCCAAATCCACGCATCTCAGGGGTTTCGTACGCGCGATCGATGGCGAACGTGCTAAAAAAACCACCATGAAAATAACGTATTTTTGTGGGAATATGATCTGCCTATGGATTTTGCCCCGGTCACCTTTAAACCGTGCTGTCGCTCTGGCTATTAATACCATGGGCCCACTGCCGCCAGTTCCTTACAAAAAAAACAATACCTGGCGAAGAGGCTATTGTTCGTCACGTGCACTGCACACTAAGTGTCAGTGTACACAGTTACTGTACACGGCTGACCAGGGTACGGGGCCCACCATTGTTTATGGCATGTAATGGGGGTAGAGGTGCGGACAAACTCAATTGATCTTCTAAGCTGCTTTTAAGTTGGCTTTTAAAATATTGGGCAGCTTGGGGGTGGGCGCTTGGAAATCTGGGGTACACTTAAAGGGCCTCTAGGGGCGGCCAGGAAAATTGGTAGTAATTTTTAGAGAGGAGATGGGAGTGGGGTGCGAGCGGGGGGGGGAGTGGAAATCTTCATACAAATTAAGGCTTCCCGTGAATCTTAAAGTTCTGCCATAATGATTTCAATGTTTCATACTTCACCCTGGCAACACAAATGAAAACACACACCCAACCCGCCCGCACCTAAGGGGTCAAGAATTTCAGTAGCACTGATTTTAGAGGTCTTCTTTCACTCATACCATAATCCACATGCCATGAAGTATCAGCCTTTTCCATAAACATCCCACATCCTTGAAATAATCTATTTATTTGCAAATGACTCTTTTCCCCAACATCTCTCTTTTCAGGGTTTTCCTACATCCTACTTTCCTTATACATCTAACCCCCTACAGTATTTTTACTTTGCGCATTCTACTTTGCTCATAGGCCGATAGTTCTTACTATTCCGTTTATATGCACTTTTTATATGTATTGTTTATAATATAGCTACTGGTGGGACTCGAACCCAGGACAGCCACCAGTATAATGGTACCTATTCCATTATCCACCAAGCACGGGCGCATTTAGACCACTCGACCATGACTTATCCTTGTGTTATTACTTTTAGCAGAGTTCAATGAAGTGCATAACACTCATTTTAGATAACAGGTATACATTGTTGAATACGTGCCTATCTGGCAGATATTGTATGGGCCTCGTGTGTTTCCGTAGATTCTATAGACTGTTTCAATATTGTGTCATCACGTGCATACGTAACATGTCTATATAATACATTTCAAACAGCGTGTAGTCAACAGTGTCGACGCCGTATGTTCACGGGATTTAATGTAAGCCACTTATACGGGAGGCCTATAGGATGGGGTCTCATTAAAAGAACATGTCGTTTGTACGTTTTACTAAAATGTATATGGGTTCAGGTTGATATTTCAAAGAAACCCCATACCTAACCCCAAATGCACGCTTGAGCGTTTCTTTCTAAGCTTCGTTCCAGGCAAGTATGAACATTGTTTTGAGAAAAAAAATGTTCTAGCTTAGTCGAAACACAGAGATTAAAGTACTACAATTTTAAGTTATCAGCGACAAGCAACTGTTTTTCAACTAATCCCTTTATGTATCATTTTTGCAAGTGATTTTTGCAGTGAATCATACATATTCAAATTTCTTTACCATTGCAATACTTATCTATACATGTATGTTATTTGTATGATCCAATTTTAGAGGACAGTATTTCGCAGGGCATTATAGAGTTATTCATGACCGCTGCTTCTGGTTCTAAAACCAATCAGAATGCAGGATTTAGGGGCGTATCCCTGATAGAAATATAATGTTATTAATAGACTCACAACTCCATGTTGAATATGCCCGCCCGTTTGACCTTGGCGCGCTTGTGTTCGTCCTTCATGTAGGCGAGGTGTCCACCATATTGTTGACAGGTGCCCGCAGCTTCAGCATACGTCATGCGGGTCTCGGTCAGCCAAAAACACGACTCTAAAAGGCAACTTTTTATTTGATTTGATTTAATTCATGTTGCTAAGCTAGTATTTGAGCCTCTGCAGTGCCTCTCTCTTTGTTTAAAAGCCAAATCCTTCTGTCGACATGCTATTTTGATTAAATACAAAGTTTTTTTTTAAAGATACATGAAGAATAATTGAAGATGATATTTGTAGTGGTACATATAGCTATATTTTGAAAACTTTCAAAAAGTTTTGAGTTCATGACAAATAACACGTAGAAAGTGTTATTTATGTATTATCGGTTGTTTGATATAATCAATATCACTGACTAAGAAATGAATAAGTAAATATACGAAATGCACTCCCAGATTATCAATCCCCCACCACAGATTATTTAACTAATCTTTGCCCCCACCCCCATTCAAAAGATCAAGTTGGGTTTTGAGCATCCCACCACTGTTTTCATAACCCCTGATGTTCAAGCTGATCATGAGCATAAACACTTTTTTA
Organism: Streblospio benedicti; assembly: GCA_019095985.1. Lineage (NCBI taxonomy): Eukaryota > Metazoa > Annelida > Polychaeta > Spionida > Spionidae > Streblospio > Streblospio benedicti. The sequence continues at coordinate 3,051,410 of CM032664.1, forward strand.
TCAACTTCAAAACTATATTTTATTAAAGTAATAAACACTTTAATCTAAACCAAAAGTACTATAGATACTATCTACTGCTATTACACAATTAAAGATGACCTGCAACCGCCCCCAAGAAGATGAAACCAAGCAAAATGTTATTAAAACTTGAGATACAGATTCAGGGTATAAAATAAAGCTACAAACAGCAGACATTTTCACTACAATTAACACTTTCTTTATCTGCACATATGCATGCATTCAAAACACAAACATTTAAACTACTAAAACATTACCTGCATCTACGCTCAGCAAGGTGCCAAGCAGCAGGATTCCTGTTGTAATCCTCATGGCGCCCAGAGACCGTCTGTCTGGGTGTCGTCTGCTCGGTCATACATGTACTCTTGCCATCAAAACCACCCCACGTCCAGGGTAAAGGCGCCACTATGTGAATCTACCCTAGTCTGACAGTCTCCACCCAACCAAAGGTGAGGTCGTCACATCAGTTTGTTGTGTACTAAACCTAACCAGTTATGATATATTTAAGGGATGGAATACCCGAGTTCATTTTTAGTGATTGGTATGCAAATGAGCTGTTCTGCGTGGCTGCAGGCACCAGTAACTTTGTGGATTGTGATTGTGGCACAGATTAATATGAATGGCGCAGTGGACAGGGTGACAGACTTGAAATTGTAATATACCCAATTTGTAGTAACTACTTAAACCAGTGTTTATACCGTATATTCATAGGTCGATAGAGAGATATACACTGATTTATTGTAAGATTTTTAGATATATAGTATAAACCTCGGCTTCAGACCATGGTGTACACTCGAACTTACACACAAACAAACCCTCATGACATCCACCGGTAGTTGCTTGTCCCTCTTCCGACATACTGGATCTACTATGTAATAAGTCATTTGTTTCAGTCCCAAGCCTTTCTAACCAGACCGAATTGTGAGACCAAGACTTGGGTCACCACTAGAAACCACCACATTTACATTTACATGTATTGTCCACTTTCATATAATTTTAAAAACGACCTCAGAGAGTACCCATTGGAGCAAAAAGTCGAAACAACTGTGAGCATTACCTTCAGATTTCAAAAGAAAATTATAGGTTCATTTTGATTTTTTTTCAGAAGACTAAGCCTTAGTCACGTTATTGCTTATAAGTGAGAGTACAATATTATAAGCAGTTAGTATATCTAAGAACAAAATGTGATAGACAAACTATGATGTTCACATTGTATTTTGAGCATTTGACGTCTAGCTTAATTTTAATCAGGCTACACGACATAAATGGCAGAACTTACACAAACTGTCATAATCTACACACACTAAAGCAGTCTGGTAATATTATGCATAATAATAAGTTTTATCATACATTGGCGCATCATAATTGCTTGGATTATCATGCTCTATCAGTGATGGATCCAGGGGGGGGGGTTGGGGGCTTCAGCACCCCACCCCCCATGCAATCTCAAGCTCCGTTCCCTAACGCGTGCGAGCCTACCCTCTTTCCAATCTTTTGTAAGTGTCTGTTTACCCCAAGCTCTATCCTTCTCTCAAGTCAAGTACCCCCGACCCCCACCCATATACTCTCAAGCCCCTGCATTCTCTCAAGCCAAGTCCCCACCCCGCAAACCTAATCACACAGGCCCCCGCCTTCTCTCAAAGTGTCCCCGGCCACTACCATATCATAAGCTCTCCCCCACACTCTCAAGCTCCTGCCTTCTTTCAAGCCAAGCCCCCTCCCCCTCAGCCATGTATTCACAAGCCCCCCTTATTTTCTCAAGCTATCATCTTGTCTAAAGCCCCCCACCCTCATATTCTCACAAGCCGCCCACTCCCTGCCATATACCTACAAGCCCCCTCCCCCCATTCTCTCAAGCCCTCAATTTCTCTCAAGCCACACAGACCCCCATTCTCTCAAGCCAAGCCCCCTCTCCAGCCATATACCCTTCATATACTTACAAGCCCCTCATTCTCTAAAGCTCTCACATTCTGTCAAGTCAAGCACCCCCACCACCACCCCCAAGCCATATACTCAGAAGCCCACACTTTCTCCCAACAAACCCCAGCTTTCTCTGAAGATACCATTTTTCCCTCGGGCTTATGCTCACAGGCTCCCATTCTCTTCAGCCAAGCCCCCCACCCAGCCGTATACTCACCCCCCCCCCCACACACACACACACTCATTATCTCAAGCCCACCACCCACCCCAATACTCTCACAAGTAGCCACCATTTCTCAAGCTTACTCCGCGCGACATATACTCAAAAGCCACACCTGCATTATCTAAATCCCGGATGAAAATATATCATGTTTAATTGGTATTTTGAAAATGTTGTTCTTCTGTTATCTATATATAACTACCCCTTCGAGCCATTAAAATCATCATCCGCGGGTCCCTGCCACACAAAACAAAAATTTCAAGCACCGCATTAATCTTATGCGAATGGAGGATAAGACAATGCGTTTGATATACACCAGTAACGTTCTGACATATTCACACTCACTTGGCATTCTATATGTATAGTTGTTATAAACACACAAAATAAACCTCAGACTCACTCTAATGGCCATATGAGCCTATTTGTGCATCGTCTTTGTCATATGAGTGCAGCTTTTTATCATTGAGTTATAAAACCATAAGCACCAGACGACTTATGCCCATTATGTTATAGTAAGTTACATCATATTACTCACATATCAATAGCCATTAACAGGTTGCTGTAAAATGTTCAAAATCAACCCAAACAGCCACTATGTTTCATATGGATTTAACTATTTCCTCAGTCATACTCAGTCAGTTAATGGATGAAAACCGCATACAGTAGAACCTCTATAAATGCGAAATTCCTCACCAAGAGTTTTTTGCGCAAACAGGAAATGAAACCTTTAAAGGGCCGACCACATACTATTGCGGCTGCATCACGGCTGTAATACGCCCAAAATGTTTTTAAAATCTAGTGGACGTGGTTGTCAGTGGTAATTTTTGTCTGCTTAAAATCTTAGACGTGCTTTGTACGTGATGTAGCCGTTGGCAGTTGCTACACTGGCGTAACACTGCCTTAGCACTGCCTTAGCACGGCTAACCACGTCCAGCTAATATTTGTCCAAATAAGCAGTTTGGGTACAGCATTGACACGTATATCACAACATTTAAACCCATATTTATTTTAATGAGCGATCATGGGCGAACCCGTGCAACGCATCATACGTATGATGTCACGTCGTCAACTTGGGCGTATTGTGGCGGCATTAACGTAAAAAATGCATGGTACGACAAGTTGCTGAGGGTAAAACGAAGTGTTACTGGTAATTGCGAATGTTCTGCGATCCCTAGACGCAGCAAAACTATTTTTACGAACCTAAATTCAATCAGTAAATTCGTCAACAAATTTTGAACATGTTGACGATTTGCCTGCACATGTTCACGACACTGCACGTCCAAGCTACGTAGGTGGAATTCTGCTATAGTGTAAAAGCGGGTTTTAGCGAACGAAACAGCCATATAATGGTATTTATAATGTATTATGTATGAGGCTTTTCACGTCTGGATGCGTCCCCCCATGTATCGAGCACTGCCGTAGCTCTGATTATATCGTCTGCTTCACGTGCGTTGCACGCCTTCATCACGTGTACTGTCCGTGGTTGGACGGGGAATAAACAATTTAACAGTTCAAACCTTGTTTCCACGTCCAACGACGTTCTGCTATGCTCCCACGTCCTCTCGCGTGCATACGTCAGCTGTAGCACGTCTTACCCACTGACGATTACGCCCACAGGATTTTCTCATTAGTGTTTTGGACGTGATGTGGACGTGGAAACCAGTGGGACCGGTCCTTAAATAGCTCTGGAACGATCCAAGCGACAAATAAAAATGACACACAAGCTCATGGCGCTAAGTTAGGAATTCATGGCTAAAAGCAGTCATGTGCATGAGAGACTTTCAACTACGTGCACTGGCAATGGCTATTCATGTCAGACAACTAGTTCCTGTGTAAAAACATGTTCATTTTTATTATACTTAGTTTTAAAAGTTATGTTGCGTCTAGGGAGCTCAGAACAGTCGCATGTATAACAGTTTATTTGACTAAGGCATTCATTGCAATATTAATTAGGCATGAAACTTTCTTCTCATTCCTTATATCATTGATTGTAGAATCATAACAACTCACCTGATATCTATACTTTTGACATAAAATGAAAGTTGAAAGGCCCCTCCATTTTTAAAAGGATATTGTGTGCTAATAAGCTGATGAACATGATTCTAATTAGCGTAAATCATAATTTTTACCATTTTTCTTTTCAATTATTTGCTCATTTCCACTCTGCCTAGTCTTAAGGTATATTAGTTACAGCACATCTAAATCACTTTAGGGTACAGTAATATAACATTTGGCTATATAAATAATACAAATGTTACCCAGAAAAAAACATTTGGACTTTTGCCGTGGTCAGTTTCTATGGTACCCATTTATGGTCAGTAGCACCGTGTGTTAAATAAAAAGATACAGCTTTCTAACTATAGTGAATATTTCCATGATAAATATATCAAGTTAGAGGTTTCAATGTGTCTGCTGTGATGAGTATAAACAATATGCAAATGAACTAATCAACATAATTATGATTTGCATATTGTGTCGAGTTTAGCGTGTTTATTACTTCTACTATTGAAACTGGTACTCTTATTTGTTTGTATATATTATGACAACTCTAAATGTATCATAATATGAACACTGTATTGGCTCTACTATATTGCTGATTTTCAATAACTTGTGAATTGACTAATACGACTGAAATAGATGATGATATGAGCCAAGAATCTTTAAAAGTACACATTTTTATTCGGATAATAAACATTCAAATGAATCAAATGATGGATACTTAAATCAATATTAAAACATATAACGTTACAAAATTAGTCCACGAGCTCACAAATTACAACTAACCAGGCTCCATATCGTACAAATTTCTAAAATTTACATCACTTCACAATAACATTTATAATTTGCTTCCTCACAAAATTGCAACAAATATACATCACATTAGCAACTATATTTTGCCTTATCACAATATAATGCTCTTCTCATAATTACGTCTTTTGACAGTTCAAGTCCCAGTCTGACAGTCACAACTCTTTCTCCGTAAAGTTTAAAGACAATTCAGACTCTATGACTAGAGTATGTGGGGTTTATAAAGGGCCATGATATCCCCCCTCATTTTGCATTTTGTCTAAATCCCATATTTTTTCAGTTTTTCTTTGCACATTCCACAATTTTGCAGCCTCTATCACGTACCATCACCTACTTTCTTCAGATGTCACATCCCCCATTTTTAGCCTTTTTACCCCATCTATTTTTGTAGCCTTTTTCCACACCCAACCCTCTAGAAACCCCCAACCCTGCAATCATTCCCACACATCACATTGCATGGTTAAAAGAATTGGCGTTCATCCGCTATTGCCTACAGTGCATTTCTGATGACCACATGTTGATATTCATAATTCTCCTGTCATGAATGTCGGTTCATATTGTCCAAGTTCTCCTCTCCAGGACTCAGCTCATCATCCATAAAGTGCTTCCCCAGCGTCCGCCCAGAACTCAACTCAAAATACTTCGGTCCATTGTCCAACTTACGCATGGCCTTTGGCGTATCATAGATATGTCTATTAATTATTGGCTGCTGTAGTAACACATCATCCTCGTCATTGTCATTAACACCACAACCATTCACAACCGACTTTGGTCTTCCTATTGTTGCCTGGTGGTTGTTCGACGACACCCCGTAGTTCGTGTTTTTGTCGTTGAGTTTGTTGGCCCGGCGCGGGTATGTGCTGGTCCCTGATATGATGCCCGGCGGCGGGGCCATGGGCCACAACTCGCGCACCAGGTCGTCGTCCTTATTGATGTCCACCCCCGGGATGCCGCCGCCGTCGTCCAGCTGCTGACAGGTGGCCAGCTGCTGCTGCTGCAGAGGCGGCAGCTGCTGGTCACGCACCTGAACATATATACATATATATAATTATAAAGGCTATAACATGTATACCATCAAATAAAAAGACCCCTGACGATCGCTGAACGCGTGCAACAGATCTGTAGGGCAATGAAATAACTGTTGTACATCTCAAACTACACTTATATATAATTATATAGATTCAGATTAAGATTGAGATTGATTTTGTTCAATATCATTAATATGGCAAACAATGATAAAACAAAATATCTGTTTATACTGTTATACAGAAAAAAATAGCAATGTTATTGTACACTGCTGTAAGTATTTCGTGATTCATTCAACAATGACTTTTTATTATTACATAAACCAGCACGTTTTATACCCTATAATAACCGCGTATAATGCACTTAAGAGCCATCCAAAGTGAAGTCCTGGTTTTCTGAAACAGCAGCATGGTTTTACCTTGTCAATAATGGTGCATTTAGAGAGTTGCTCTTATGGTCTGGCCTCTTGTAGCAGAGTGATATAGATTATGTTTGCACGTTTGGATGGTTGCTTTTATTATTGCTATTAGGAAACAACAAGTAACATTTTACCTAACCAAATACATTTTGCTCAAATATCAAATAATACAGATACTTTACTTGTAATGACACAACTCACGGTTAGGTTGAACAGTAGAAAACTTGTTACCTCGAAGATGTTGGTATGATAGTAGAATGCTCGAGGTAGCCAATATTCCAGATAACCAACAGATTTATAAATTCATAATGCCATTGAAGGAAAAAGAAACTAACTTCCCCAAAACAGAAACTTTTTGATAAACAATATCAAAATAACAGGGTTATACTGTATATTCCTATTGTAGTTGGAGTGAACTAAGACCGACTCCAGATAAAAGAAATTTCGAGATAAGCAACAAGCTCGATACATCGAGGTTTCACTGTGTACCCTGTCAATAAACTGTGTATACTGTGTAAACAATATCAAGGTAACAATGTTCTACTGAATTTTCAAAATATAGTTGGAGCAACATGAAATTTAACTTCAATAAACAGAAACTTCGAGATAAGCAATATGCTCGAGATATCGAAATTCCACTGTACATTCAGGTGACAGAAACTTCGGGCTAAGCAGCATGCACGATACATGGAGGGTTTACTGTGCACCTCGTCAATAAACTGTGTATACAATGTAAACAATATCAAATAAACTCCAAATAACAGAAGCTTCGAGACAAAGCCCCACACTCGAGATATCAAGGTTCCACTGTGTACCTTGTCGATGTTGGTGCGCTTGAGCGTGTTGTTCTTGTGGTCGGGCGAGAAGTTGTTCCGCTTGGCGCCGCCGTTCTCGTGGTCCGCCTTGTGCAGCTCGTGCTCTGACGTCACGGCGCCGGCGATGGTGGGCAGCTCGGACGCGTGGCGGCGCATCTTCTTCCTACGGGGACACGGGAGTTGAGTTGACAGAGCAGTGTCAATTTTCAGCACAATGATGGGCCATTGTTTAACAAGTGTGCGTATAGTACGTGCCTCTTAAGAGAGGTATATGGATTACCATTAGAGACCTGCCATTTATCGTGGCTCAAGGGAGGAGCTGGGGGGGGGGGGTTGTAATGATTTTAGGGGGTGTGGTGGGGGGCTGACATTTTCAAGTGATTGTAGGGGTTTAGGCTGAATTTTATACCATAATGGTTTCATTTTTTTCTATCTCCCCTTGGTCGTTGTAAAGGGTTGAGTAAGAGTGTTAGCATGCTTAATAGTTTTTGTTGTTAGTGTGACTTTTATAATCACTTGTATTCTATGATAATAGTGAAAATACAGATAATGGATCCTATGCACTGACAGATCCTATTTTTTGAAGGGGGGGGGGCACTGAAGTAAACTCCTCATGCTCGTGGGTTTTGTACTAGCGGACACCCCGTGAAAATGAAAAATGTTTTGGTGGTAAAATGGCTCCCCTTGTGCTCCCCATCCGTGGATCTGCCTAGTCGATGTGACCTTTATAGTAAATACTATAGGAAATAGTTTATAATTCAAATATATATCTTGATCCAGTAGTTCTTGGGAGGTTCTAATCTTGTGCTTACATATTTCTCTTATAATGTCGGGCTTAACCGTCTGTGCAACCATCCATCCAATTTGTTACCCATCTGCAGGTTGCAGCTGTTTGGATTCTTCAATTTGGTTTGTCAGTTGGTAACGACATGGCACTTATTCACATGGACCCAAATTGTCCATATTTGTACTATAATAGTGCATCAATTAGTTCATTTCTGACTGTTACCCCTCTACAGACCCTTGAATGCATTACGCTAAATACATTTCTACGTAAACCTTTCTAAATTATATTTACATTCAATGACAAGTGATAAAGAATCACTGGTATTTGACCTCAAGTTTTCAATACATTATATTCCATATTAAATGAGGTTGGAAAATAAATTCATAAACAAGGTAAATACTGACCATTCCATACAAATCAGTCCGACCAGCAAGATGATGACGCCGACTATGAGCGCCAAGCCGCTGATGATACCCACGGACACACCTACGGGCAGAACGAAACAATCATTTTCCACTTGTGTATTAGAGGTAACAGTTAATGCATAGCCATTGTAATAGAGTCGTATTGTATAGAATTGTTTGAGCGTAATCAGGACAGTCGTCTTTCACATTGTAAACTTCTGTCATAATGCAAACTCTTTGTAATTAACTTGGTCAGTGTGACATATATAGATGAACGTTACCTCGGCGATGGGTTATCTTAGAGCCTATATGACCCCACCTACCCGCACACGCAATACCGATCCACCATGCACCCTTCAGAAGCATTAGTATATTAGTACTCACCATAGGGGAGTGAGATGCTGCCCCACTGCATGCCAGCCACCTGCTGTTCCGCTGAAACACAACGTACACGTCATGAAATAACAGCAGTGGTGCACAGCGATCATACGTCCAGCCAATTAGAAATAAGTCAGAGTGGCGCTGCACACGAGCAAAGCAAATATTGGTCTGAACAAATATAATGCGGCTCAAATCAAATCCAGTACAACGATTTTAAGATCCGTCTATTATCGGCACCTTGTATTTCTGTTAATGCCCGCACATTTTAGAATTGTAGATTTTCTCATTTTAATTAACAGCAGAGTAAGCGTACGCATCGCATAAATTGATTAAAATTTGAAGTGCATGCTGTGATTATACCATGCTGAGATATTCAATAAAACCGATAACAGTAAAATCTCCCTATCTGGACCACAGGGGTAGGAAGCAGCCTCCCCATCGATGGCATGTCCCAATTTGTGAAGCATCTTGAGTAACACCGTTGGATTTGTAATGCTCAGGGATGGTGAATGCAATTTGCATACTACTTCAGTGACAGAGCTGCATAACGTCGGCAAATGGGATGAACTTTAGAAATATGTTATAGTGATATTGAACTTCTGTTTGAAGACCACCTGTGGTAAAAGTTCTCAATAGAACGGGGGTCAATATATGTAGGTATTAGAGTTCAGGAGAAAAACCTCGTGGCCCCACATAGGTCATTTATATGTGTAAGAAAGAACCACTCAAACAGTTTCATATTCTTGCTCTAGAGTTTTTATCTCTTTTCTTCCAAGTACTAAACTGAATGTATTGTCCGGCCACATGGAAATGGCTTTTGGAACGTGTCCCGGCGCTGATAAAACGAGTGTAAATCCTACAGCAATAAACGTGGTCCAGTGTAAACTGCGGTGTGTCTGGGCATTAAGTCTTATGCAGTTGGATCCCCAACTAAAACCACTATTGTTAGTATGAATACATCTGTAATAAGACCGTATCTCAATGCATTAGTATGTAAAATCGCAGTGGATCTTGGGATTAAGCTTATACATTAGGACCTTTAATTGACATCACCTTTTTAATAAGACCAATTTTATAATAGAACCACGTTTCCGTATATTACAGTATAGCCTATAATCAAGACAACATCACCTCTATAATATGGCATTTTTGCATGGTGCCAAATCATAAAAAGCGCCTCTATCAGCCTCCATAAAGCGACCAACTCTCTTGCAGCCAGTCCCGGTGGTCCTAATTGAAAGGTTCTAATCAGCGAATCAGTGTGGTAAACATGGCGAAGGTACATTGTTCAAGTCAGTACGGAAACAGTAGCAAATATTTGTCATGCCAAACGTCTTCTATGATCAACTAAATTGATCGCAGGTAGGCTGTACAGTGCAGTTAACAAGCCCCAGTATGTACACTCCACCCTAAAAACAGTACTACCAAAATCTTCGCACTGCCAGTTGTGCCCTAGGTTTTAGAAACCTGGATTTTATTCTGAAAAAACATCAAAATGAAATAGGCCTCTGCACGCGCCCCCTGCATCAGTGGCTGTAATTTAGACCATGGGTCAAGCGAATGTGTCAAACAATAATTGACCGGGGAGTCTATATCGGGGTCCTCCCTTCAATGTTGTCGGAAATGGTAACATGGATGGCGTGCGAATTATTCCTTTTGTGAAAGCTGTTTGACTAATCACTTAGAATTCATAGGGGGCTGGGGGTGTTACATGGGATGGAGAGCTGAAATAGAGGGGTGTAGAGAGATATCAGGAATCGAGATGGGGGACTTGGTTAAAAAGGGGGACATGGGATTATCTCAACCCCTTATCCCCTTATAGTCCCAAACCCAAATTCAGTCCCTTTTCTTAGGGGCTACCATTTATTATGCCTCAGGGAGGTATGAAAAATGTAATTGGTATGGAACGGTATTGTATTGTATATTATAGCATTCTCGGCGCCACCCATCCTAAATCTTATTTGTTGTTATTTTAAAATTTCAGCACCTCCCCATCTCACTAAATGCATCCCAGACCCCCAACCCCTTTCCACATCAGAAAAAAATGTTTTTTCAACCCCAACTCCTTTCCATGAGTTTTTTAATACCTTGCCCCCATCCCCGCGTGGTACATGGCAGATGATAACGCCCTTAATATGCTTGTTTTGTTGCCTGGTTTTCCTTGATATGTCAGCCAGATGACAAAATGAGCCCCAAAGAGACACCTGTGACGTGTTTCCTGTTATGTTCGTGGTGCACGGTTTTTGTGTCTAGTTTTGTGGGATTTTTGGCGTGTCTCCTATCGATCATGCGCAGGAAACTTATGATATAACTAATGTAAGCCCCTTTTCTGAAATGCTGAATTTGCTAGTAGACTGTGATGTACAGTAGAACCTCCAATTAAGAGCACCTCTTTATTGAGACCACCTCTATAATAAGACCACTTTTTCCAAACATTCATAAAGCTAGCAAAATGAGCCTATGTAGAGACAACTTCTCTTTTGAGGCCACCTAACACTGGTCCTAAAGGTGATCACAATAGACAGGTTCTAATGTACATGGGAAAACACTCATCAATAATCTCATCAAGAATCCAAACATGTGACTGGGTTGATGAAAAAGGTCAAGGTCTAAAAAAGTAAACTTCCTCTTTGGCAGGCAATGTCTTTAAATATGCACAAAATCATGAATTCCTCGGTGTATAGTAAGAGGCACAGCAATATGAAGCTAGTTTATGAAAAAAAACTCTAAATGAAGATTGAAAAAGACAGCAAATGTTTCAGGCTATGGCTACAGGTGAATATCCCTTTTTTACCTATTCATTCTTTCATTATTAATTTTCTCAAAACCCCTTTCCAAAGACACATTCCATAGCTCACACCCATTGATGTAGTTGCCTTTGATGCACTTTGCTTTCATGCTCAAAAACAGACATGAACCTTGCCTTTGTTTTTGCTTATTTTATTGAGTATGGGGCACCACAGCAGGGAGAAGTGGATCATCACTTACAGGTGACGTGTGTTCTGAAGTAAACCTCGGGACCGGGCAGACGATTTTTCAACCACGCGGGATTTAGAATCCAATTTGTAATGATTGTTTGACCGTGTAGACTTGGCCAGTTGTGTGCAACACTCGTGAAGTTAATTACGTCTCACAAGTTCAAGGGGTGTACAGGTCTTGTTGGATTTTACGTGCCCAGGAGGCCCCTTCAAAGTGCATGTAGTAGAATCTGTCTATTAAGACTTCCTCATGGATCAGTGGCGAGTGGTCTCAGTAGAGAGGTGGTGTCTTTATGAATGCCCATGGTCTCTTTATGCAAATTCATGTTGGTCTCTTTACAAAGGTTAGGGACCATGACAAATGCTCTTATCATGAAGATGCCCTTTGTAGAAATATAGTATCAAATGTGTGATGTCATACACGTCTATAAATAACCCCTTAATCCTTGCATCTTCATGCGGACGTTATGGACACCCCGCTGTGTAATATCCCATTACAGCAGGAGTCCGTTATGTCTCTTTGGGGCTAAACTCCACTTTGTGAATTGCAATTTAGTTGCTCATAATTTCCTTATTGCCACTCCCCGCTTTGATGCGGCTTGTATTCAGCTTGCATACGAACGTCTTCAACTATAAAAAGCTAAATCAAAGGAGCTCAGATGCTCTCGCAAATCTGGGTTTGTGTGCACATTCTGGATTGCCATTGAATTAAAGGTATTGCGAAGTTCGCTAATGAGTTGTAATTCTTGTAATAAGAAAGAGGTTCTTCTTTCTTTGTATCAACAAAGGCTATGACGGATTGTCGTGAGGAGTGCTTTGAAATAGATGTTAAAAACAGACTTTGGGAAGCAAAATGTAGATGTGTTGTTACACAACCGTTGATTTTGAAGTTCTTTATTTCTAAAAGCATTGTCCAATGGATTCTGAATTAGAACCACATCAAAAACACCACCTCTATAATGAGATTATTTCTTGGGGTCCCAAACCTTTATAATGAGACCAACATGTACCTCCATAAAGAACCACCCCTCCATTGAGACCGCTTGCAGCAATCTTCAGGGTGGTGCTAATAGAGAGGAGAGGTTCTCTCTTAACAGAGGTGTTCTTGAGTGCACATTTTACTGTAAGTAACGAATGGTCCCCAAGTTGACAAAACAATCTTGCACGAGTTGAGAGGGATGCTTCAAGAATTAGACAAGTCCTACGGGCATTCCAAGAGTTGTAAGTCGGCAATACCGTTGAGACCTAAAATGGATTAGCCCTCGCCCTGCATGTAGGGACCGAATGTTCTTTTTAGGTGGAATGTGAAGCGTTGACAACGTTGTTTGTGACTTCATTTGGTTAGAACTATCCATTATTGCCCTTTCATGTGCCAATCAGATTTGGGTATCGTCTGTTAGTCTGATTATGACGTAATACCATCAATGAAGGGGGGGGGCGTGGCTCATAAAGTACCAGGTAATCCCACATTCCTTTTAGTATTATTTCCCTCATCCCTTTGCGTTTATTTCCCATCTCCCTTTTTCTCTAATTTCCCACATCACTCTTTTATTTTGATTTTCCCACATCCCTCTGCGTTGCCTTTTCCCCATATCCTCCTGCGTTAGCCTTTTCCCTAAATCCCCCCTTTAAGCCCTATTTCCAACATCCCTCTTTTTGCTATATTTCCCACATCCCTCTTTTCGGCCTTTTCTCACATCCCACTTCACCCAAATCCCACACCCCTCTCATTCAGCGGGCATCTTTTTTCCTACACCCCTCTAGTTTGGTATTTCCCCCACCTCCTCCTTTAGACACTTTACCCCACATCCCCCACTCTGAGTATCACATGTCCTGAGGAGATCTCTGGCGTATAACTATACTCATTAAAAATGCTGACCAATCATAGCTTGTTAATCTCAGGATATGAATGAGGTCAAGTGATCAATCCAAGCATTGCTAATGATTTACAGACTGTCAATTTGCACGTTTCTAATCTTATAACACAAATAGAAGTATATCTACCCAGCTGGTTTGAATAGTCTACTATAAAAAAATCACTATATAAAGCTTAAATTAAGCATTAGGTCACAAAAATTAAATTATGATAATCCAATCGATGATGAAACATTTCAGAAGTCAATTTGACATCTGATACTCAGTGACATCCCCCTTCTTAGAGCCCTATTTCCCACATCTTACTTCCTCATAACCCCCATGATGATGTAGTGCAGTCAGTCCCTAACAGTGAAACATTAGATTAATGAGCATGGCTCTTTCACATGATCTGGCACATCCTGACACGTTGACAGGCGTGCAGCTGACAGCTATGACAGGCAAGTACAGGATCGTATGTAAACATGTGAAATAAAATAGGCAGGTCATGTGGAGGAGACTTATGTTTTACATTTGAAAGTGTTTGGGCAACACAGATATAGGTCAATTTGTCGTATGGTCGTGGGTTCAAATCCCACAAGAGACTAAGTGATATAGACCTACACTGACTTGGAGTCATAGGTCCAAGGACTTAACTACATACAATTGCAGATGAGAAGAAAATCTAAATCATTTAAAAGGTGTTTGTCTTAGATGAGTTGTCAACTTGGTTATACTGGAGAGATGCTATAGCTGAGTGTTTCTGTTTTCAAATTTCATGAGCACAGTCCATTATATGAATATTACTCGCAGCAGATCCATAGAATATATGTGTATGATATGCATAACATACCAATTTAGACATATGGTCTCACATTATTTCTAAAAGCACTTCCCCAAATAAACAGCAGTAATGTGTTTTATCAATATTTCAAACATTCTGGACTGTTACACTATTATGTATTTCACCAAACTATATAAATAGCCTCTTTGGAAATCTGTTTTTGACTAGAGGAACTTATGGGACAAATGGTGAGTTTGATAACTTTATGGAGCCAATTTTAAACATGCCCATGATATCAGTTCATCCAGGAGATCATGCTCTTTTTGATAATACTTTGTCTATAACACACATTTTCAAGGTCTATGCAAAATCATTATCAAACCTCCCTGCTCAACAAAAATGCAAAAGGTACCGCACCAAAACCCCTGGAGCTATTTATGTTTCCACAAAACTCAATTATCCCGCATACATCACAGAGTTAATCCAGCATTGGTTAGGTTTGAAAAATCATCACTCATCTTCCCCGGCAAACATCTTCAAACCATCCATCATCGGACTAACACGCCACAGATGCTACCCTGATTAGCAAAAAAACACAGTGAGGTGTGAGCGAAAGTTAAACATGCTATTTAAGGTCGTTGCTGTTTTTGTTATTGTTTGATTTTGATAGTGTTGCTGCTGCTGCTGCTGCTGCTGCTGCTGTTGTTGCTGCTGCTGCTGCTGCTGCAACTGCTGCTGCTGTTGCTGCTGCTGCTGCTGCTGCTGCTGCTGCTGCTGCTGCTGCTGCTGCTGCTGCTGCTATTGTTCGTTAATGTTGTTTGTTATTGTCGTTGTCATTATCACCATCGTCGTCTTCATTATTGTTATTGTTGTTGTTTTCCAATGTAAAGCGGTAAGAATAGGCATGGTAGAACTTCCAATAAAAACACAACCGTAGACAACCTCCATTTCTATGTTACTACCTGTATTTTATAAAACCAAATTTCATGATCCCAAGTCTCCACATAGAACTGTGAGCCTCCATAAAGAGACCATATTTGAATCTGTAAGACTTAGTTTAAAGCCCATAGCACTCACATTAGAAACATCAGGTACTTCACAGCATACAGCACAATTTGCATTCAGAACGCGCTCCCTGGTGATAAATGTTGTCCTAAAAAGCCGGACACATTTTCACCCTCACAGAATTGGCTGTCGTGGGCAGGATGGTGCAACGTTTGAAATATGCAAATCTGAAGAGGAGCTATTCATCAGATACTTGATCTGGTGCCACTATGGGGAAATATTGCAATCAAAAATAAATCCACACTTAATAGTAATGTCATTCAATTATCAGTGTTTCTCCACTCGTTCTAAGTCATTAATTGCTTTTGTCTTTCCATCCGTTCATCCAGTCGTTACGCCTATACACGTTGCATTGTTCGAGCTATGGTGATCTACATCAGATTTTCAGTTGGAAATAGTCATCCCTTGGAGCCTAATTCACATGGTTCCAAGTGGCCCATTCGCTGGGCCCATTCCAGACCATTAGTTGGTCTATTTCTGACTGTTGCACGTCATTAGGTGCATTAGGTTTAAAGAAATAAAAAGATCGCACACTATTGATTTAGAAACGAAACCACGTATGAAATGTGCTCAGTGGTCTACATTAGTACAGTTAAAAGGACAAGAGCCATTCTTTCGTTTTGATATAACCTATCCATAACTATCCAACGTTTTCTAGCCTTTATGTATGCAGTATATTCATCTTAGTCAATGCCAAAACAAAAAAGTAACAGGTATCTGCAGCCAATCCGACCTGGCTACTTTGCATATGTGTAGTTGAAAAAGAGTGCTTATATTCAATGCTTTGAATACATGATAAATGGGAAGTCCTTTGGTCACCATCTCAATATGTTAAAAAGCTGTCTTTCGCTTGGAATGGGTTATATAATATATACCCAAGAACAAAGGGATGTGACTACCTAAGTGTTGGCTGGTTTGCCTACTAGATGACATTGTAGATTATCTATTTTCAACAATGCACCTGTATACTATTATATCCGCAACATATCTGCAACACAACCAACATTGCTATAAAATGTAGAAAACAAACAAATAAACATTAACAAATTGCAATTCTACATTTTACAGGATTTGTTTCTCATCCAATCGTGAGTGATATGACAAAGATCAACTTCGGTCTTTTCAAAAGTAATCACATATTGAAGGATCACAGTGGCTTTTTCATGTGAACTTTCACCATGAAATGTTACATAAGATCTTTGAGATGACAGACGTGGGTTCAAATAGATAGAGCTTGTGATGCAGCTTAATACAACCAGTCCGCACTCGTGACAGAGCGGCAGATGTGGAAAATGCAATTGGCGGCCTTTTGACACAGTGGCGCCCTCACATGCATAACAGGATTACACGCTCCCCATCTGAAAGAAAGCAATTCTGGCAGCACCACGTATAGAAGCATGGGGCTTTTTTGCTCTATGTTAGTTTCTGGAAAGTGTTAATGTAGACCAAGTCAGTGTGTACTCTATCAGGACATAGCTACTCTAACAACAAGAGAAGGGGATGGGGTATAGGTGCCCTTCCGTTGCCGAATGGATAGGGAGTTGGACTCTGACAATAAAGTCGTGGGCTCGATTCCCGGTCGGGTCTGGTGATTGTCCTACCACTAACGGGTTGCACACTGCTCCGTGATACGTGATACCTACACGTTAATTGCGTACAGGTCATTGGGCTGAAAGAGTGAATGAATGATTGTGAGAGCGATAAGCATTGTGCGCTGAATGTGCTGCCATTGCAAGTTTGGGACAAATGATGAATTGATGATCAATAAGTGTGCCAATGACCTGGTGTAAAATGCTAAGTCGTGAGAGCACTAGAATCATGGCTATAAACCACCACATTTACATTTACATTTTAAGTGGTTAAGAAATGACACATCCCTCTTTTTTTGGTTTCATTTCCCATACCCTACGTTTTCAGCTTTTGTACCCATATCCCATTTCCTTATAACACCACGCACACACTTCAAGAGGTTAACGAGATACTAAAGATCTTTAATGCTAATTAAAACTGAACATTGATGGGGTTGAATGACTAGTCCACTGTAAATATTGTTTTAACTAGGAACTCAAATTTAGTAGTACCTGCTTCATATGCATGAGCAATGGAATTTCTTACATGTGAATATTAGAAAACAAGAACAGTAGTGCTAAAACAGTGAGAACCATCAGAACGACCATTATAAGTACAGTAGAACATCTATATTAAGACCCCTACCGAGGGACTGGCTTCAAGTGGTCTTAATAGAGGTGGTCTTGTTTTGAAAGTTCATGATTGTCATTTATAATGGTTGTGACTCACAGGCAGATGTCCGGGTTGCAAGCGGTGTCCACTCCATTTTCCCACCGAAGTATCTTTTTAATGAAGTTTTTAGGCAAGACGGTTTAAATTGCACGTACAAAACCCATGAGATCATTTCAGCTTCCCACTCCCTTTTCAAAAAAACTGGATCCGCCAGTGGAACGTCTTTTAGATATCTGTGTAAAGCTTTCGTTACAGAGGTTCTTTATAGACTATGTTATTCTGTAACATTATGACGTTGGGTAATGGAGTGTGGTTGATCTATTATAATGTCTAGCTGACAATTCAAATCAACGTGTGTTCAACGTTTGACATACAGTAGAAAGGCTATCTAGAGTATGTAGATATAACAGGGGAATATTCGAGAGAGACAAATACTCGATATAACCAACTGCTACATGTTCAAAATGAGGTTCGAAGGAAACTTAACTAACATTGAGGTGACAGGAAAATCGAGATAACGAAGTTCTATCGTATTTATAGTGACTTTACCAGCTGGTTAGTGAGTCTGGATTTGTTGACTGGCAGCTCAATATAGAAGGTATTCATGTCTCTGATGGGTCCTCTCTGCCTGTACAGTAAATGTAAAGGAAAATGTACCTATTAACAGTCACAATTCACTGATATTGTGCTCAAGCCACTTTACATTCACACCTGACCATTGGCATTCTAAATTGCCTTTCTAAACTACCCGGGGGGCATACAACTCCTGCTACCATAGTTCAACATGTTATTCACCACCACATTAGCATTCAATCATCTGACATGTACCTACTTAACGTATCTGTACTACACAGCAGTGGGCAGCTTGTGGGGGATGCTTTTGCTGTATAACACATTTGCACTCACCTGACCCGAACCTACTAAACATGTTGTTATTACAGAGCAGCGTGCAACTTATATGGAATTAGTTTACTGTATAACTTATTTGCACTCGTTTGCACTCACATTACAAACGAATTTGCACTTCAAAGAGCAGCGTTTACATGAAATATGTAAGTGTGAAAATGGGATTTCAAAACTACGTTCATTCTTCAAAATGTAATAATGCTTTGTACAAATGGTGATGTAAAATTGTCTACGATCATTACAAGGATGTTCGTTAAAACTATAAAATTAAAAAAATTACCCTATACTTTCGCATTTCTACAGATCCAAAGAATTTGCTTGTTAAATAAGATGATTAATAAACTCACACTATGATTTAACAATGGAAGGAACAGTGGGACATATTTTATCATGTACTAACAGAGCATGATGGCAAATCATTTATCATGTTTACTGTAATATAAAACGTCCATTACTAGTTATTGCAAATAGAGTGCTAATTGTTTATTTTCTCTTGAGAAGTAGAGATACCCCACAATAACCTCCAATAACCCTTGTGAGAATGGTAGTGGTGGTGGGTTTTCGGCCTTTTTCAAGCGATGTTCAATACTGTCTGCTGTACAGATTGACAATGATGCAAATGATCTGGTGTGAATGTACAGTAGTCTGATCCTGCATAGCGCGGATTTAAGACCATAAACCAGACATTAAACCTTATTTTGTGTGTGTGTCGCCGTGGGGGAGATTCATAAGGAGGTAAAGAAATCCCATATCCCTAATCCTGATTACTTTATTTCCCATATACCTAATAATTCACCATTTTTTCCATATCTCACAAATGTTAAGGCATTTTTCCGACAACCCACTTCATTGAAATCCCACATCCTTTTTGTCTCGCCTTTTTTTCCACGTGCCATTCATTTCGCCCCCTTTTCCTCATATCCCACTTTCTTATAAACCTGTCCCTTTTGTTGAAAAATATCTGGTCAAGTACAATTCAGTAAATTCTCCCTACGTGTATTTTGTCTCTGAGATCAATGCGCTGTCACCTTAAATCCATTTGGCGGGTTGTGCTGAGTTCAATAGGCCATGAGGGAGTTGGGTCCGGCTCTGTAATTGCGTCATTGCCAGTATACCAGAGTAGTGCAGAGTCTTTGTGAGTTAAAATAAGTACTCTGAATGCATTACATAAATAACGGTTAGATGCATAAATAAATGGGGCACTTGTTATGTGGCAGCTGTAGAGAAAACAGTAAAATGTTCGAGATAGCTAATAATCGTGATAACCAAGTGATATGTTTTCATGATGCAGTCGAAACTAACATCGATATAACATAAAATTCGAGAAAGGCAAGGCCGTACTGTAATTGTGTTGGATTTATATTAAAAGGAAACATGGAGTACATGCCATCTTTAACTGCAGACACACTTTGGATTTGTTCATATCAGTGGTATAAAAGCCATATATTTAATCGAATTACTATTTATGTACGTGTGCTAGTTTTGTGCATGTTCGTTTATCCAATTAAGGATAAACACACGTGAAAAAATCCCTCCTAACTTAGTTTCAGTTGCAAAGACCATTCAACTCAACATATCACAAAATGGAATTATAAGTCCTATACCCGTTTATCATCACCCATTCTACACAAACCAATAACCAATAATGGCTGGAACATGACACCCACTCAGTAATTTAGATATAACAACTGAAAGTTTTTACTAATAGAATTAAAATATTAACTGAGCATGTTTGCTTGAAACATTTCCCAAATGTGCCACCAGATCAAGTATCTGATGAATAGCTCCTCTCAGATTTGCATATTTCAAATGTTGCACCATCCTGCCCACGACAGCCAATTCTGTGAGGGTGAAAATGTGCTCGCTTTTTAGGACAACATTTCTCATGTGATAGCGTGTTTTGAATGCAAATTGTACTGTATTCTATGAAGTACCTGATTTTTCTAAAACCTCACATGGTATGAGGGTATAAGCAATGTTTCACAGGTTCGAGTATAGCGTCATTTTTTAGGTTCACATTATACTGTATATGAACTCATTATGCATACAGCTTCTTAATAAACATGGTCTTTATTCTTTATTATGGGTTCTACTGAAAATATTCTTATCAATGAAAATTTTAGATTTCAACAAAAATTTAGAACGAAAATCTTCGCCTTGACAAAGGATATGCTTTGTTCCAACTGAGAAAAGAGCCCACCTTTGTAACATAACTTATTGCAATCTAAAAAGATTTTTCATAACAGTTGTAAAGCTTGATAACCCAAGAAATTACACGTCAATCAGTGATAAAGAAAGCGTTCGTTACCTTTGCTGCAGTTCTCGGCACAGTTCTAGCTTGATCACAACGGGCACATGCATCGTAGAGTGTAGAAGCCAACTGAGACTAGTCTAATGAGTGGCTATTCTTTTCCCCTTCATTGTTGATATATGCTAAGCTTTAGTATATATAAACAATGAAGGGGTAAAGAATGGCCACTCATTAGACTAGTCTCAGATGGCTTCTACCCTCTACCGTGTTGATAACCCAAGAAATCACATGTCAATGTGTGACAAACAAAGCCCGGTTACCCTTGGTGCAGTTCTCGGCGAGCGGCCCGGTCCAGCGGTTGCTGTGGCACACGAGCGTCCACTGGCGGTTGCTGGTGTTGCAGCCCATCAGGAGGCTCGTGCCGTCCTCACTGTAACGCTTCCACCCCAGCGCCGGCGCCGTTACCTCCGGGCACCCGATCGCTGCAAAACCATATATATAGGGTAAATGTAACTGTGCTGGTTTATAGTCGTGATTCTAGTGCTCTCACGACTTTATATCTTACAGCAGGTCATTGGCATCATTGTCACACTGTATCTTTCTCAACTGCCCGGGAAGACCTCATCTATAAAGAGACCACCTCTATAAGCAGACTATAAGGAGGCCAATGTGAACATCCATAGTGAGGCCACATCTTTATTGATACCTGGCAGTTGAGCCCAACCCTTTAGTTTGTTGTTAACTATAGAGACGTTTCACTGTACTCTCTGCTTCATACGTCAGCTGCTTAATTAAGACAACATGACATCTTATGATGCCACCATTTATAATTAATCATCCACTACCCAGGCATTTCGGTGGGTAGCAACAGTCGGGTGGGTAAATATATGGTTGGCACTATCAGTCAACTCATATGCAGGCATTTCCGGGAAAGGGGGTGCAGGTGTAACATAAATCCTCTGTCAGCTTGCAGAGTGTACTCGGAAGGGTTGAGGAGTTGTGTGATGTCACGCCAACAGATATCATCCCATATCAGAGAAATCGTCCCATGTTGGCTATATAATCAAATGTCAGTTATATAATCTCCTGTTGGTTAGTCATATAATATCATGTTGTAGTATAGGTGTACCATCCCATGCCAGCTGTGAGCAAAGTAGTTGGGGCTGTAATGTATTGGTATGACGCAAGTGTACTGTATTTATGCATGGTAGTTGAAGAATTGTTTTAGCTGAGGCTACCTACCCTCACACATGAGCGTAAACTAGGTGATGATGTGATGTATTGGTTAGCCAACAACAGTTGGTAGCCTCTGAATAGTGTACCAGTGTATAGACCACGTTTCACCTTCATAAAGCTACCAAAAGGAACTTCTGTATAAAGACCAGCTCTCTATTGAGACCAACTAGCACCCCAAAGTTGGCCTTCATAAGTTCTCATTTTAATGATAAGCAAGAATCAAATGATGATAACAGTTGGTAGCCTTACACAGAGTATACTGCATTCATTAATGTATGATACAGTGACCGAGGCTACCTATCCTCCCACTTGAGCCCGAAGTAGTTGTGATTTCACCGATAAGCCAGAATAAGATTAGGATAACAGACTGGCAGTTGGTAGCCTCACCAAGAGTATATTTCATTAATGTATTGTACTTAAAAAGCCTTGGGGCTACCTACCCTCCCACTTGAGCGCAAAGTAGTTGAGGCTGCTTGTCGTCTGCTCGTCCACGTTGTCGCGCGTGATGACACGCACCTCCACGCTGTTGGTGCGTGACGTGTACACGTGCCGCACGCGTGCCGCGCCGCCGCACACACGCACATTACGCGTGGTTGACGACTTCTCCGTCACTATGGCGTACCTGAAATAATCGAGAAAGTAGTGTTGCGCTAATCGGTGTACTGTAAAATACACGTATAGGGTGTTTCTGTGGATAAGGAGTTGGACTCGTCACCAGAAGGTCATGGAATCGATTCCCTGTTATGGTTGTGGGTGTTAAAAAAATCCCTATACGTGTAATAGTTGCCCACTGCTATGTGGTACCTAAATGTTAACAATAAACGATTTTTGACTTTTTACTTGTTAATTAGGTACGGATTATTGGGTTAATAGGGTGTGTGAATAATTGTGAAAGTGGCATTGTACATGCGCCAATGACCTGGTGGAAAAAGTCCTAAACCAGGATTCTAAACACGGCTGAAATCTGCCACAATTAGTAGGTGATCTAAATGGGGAAGAGGGGTGTGTGATTTCTTGAGCCCTTATACCCCCACCCCCCAATTGATGTCATGCAGACACTGCAAATTCAGACTGAAGCAATGCAATGTGTGTATCTTTTTAAATGTTCATGTCATGCGGAGGAAATTCTTGTATTCAGCTGTGACTTTCAGCTGCATGATATTTATAGTAAGGACGCTACATCATTCCGCACCCCATGAAACTCACATTGCACATCATATTTTTCACAAGTCTGCACTAGTCTAAATCTGACATTTTGACAGCCAACCGGATTAGGCAGTAATGTGCTCGGCGCTCCCTACTTTTTAAAGGCCAGCTCTCTTGAAACGGAAGAAAAAAGTCCAAAGTGAGTTGATTGCTCAATTTCAGTTTGTCTTGTAATCACTGTACTTCTGTGGCCGGGTGGTTAGGGCGTTGTACTCGTGACCAAAAGGTCGTGGGTTCGATTCGCGGTCGGGTCTGGTGGTTGGTGTTGAGCAAACGCATCCCTAAATAGTTGCACACTGCTCCATGGTACCAACACGTTAATTAGGTAGTGGTCATTGGTTTGAAAGGGTGCGGCTTTTCAGTTTCAGCTGTGTATGTTTTTTAAAGTAAGAACACTGCTTGAATAATATATCATTCCACAGCCCATGAAACGCACGTACACGTTTTTTCCACACAGAACGAGTCTACATCTGACATTTGACGAGCATTTGACAGGTAACTGATTTGGCCGTAATGTGATATACACTCGCTACTTTTTCAAGGGCAACTCTCTTGAGACTGAAAGAAAATAGTCCAAAGTGTAAAAATGCAATGATTGCCTCAACCAGATTACAGCCTCGTCTTGTAGCTAGGGACATTTTTCAGTACATTTTAACACTTCCCTTGTAAATGTTGCCTTGTCGATGTTTTCTCCCCAGAGTAACTCACACCCACGCACCAAAAGTCACCTGTCCTCACAAAGAATTATACCTCATATACAAATGGGTTTTCTGCATCACGGTGCTCAATCATGCATATATCATGGAATTCTGTCTGGTTGTCTGACGTCACACCACATCATGTTTCTGTTACTCTGAGTATGACCCCCTTTTTCAATAAATATAAGTCTCTGGCAGTGTAAGGGTGAGAACTTCACACCCACCTGGAACTCATTATATAGACCCTCTAGATGAATAATCAAGAGAAAAAAAACTTTAACTCTCGAAAAGGGGTTCAGCTAATTTTTGGCCCTTGGCTGCCGGACTAGCGGATGTAATAGTGGAGGCAGATGGGGGGTGTCATAGGTGGTCATAGCTTATCCCTCTTATTTCCCATATCTCATTTTTGAGTCAGCCTTCACCCACACACCCCACTTCCTTTAATTCCCCAAATCCCTCTTTTACGCCTTTTTCCACGTCAAAAATCTTTATAACCAACCCACGTCACCCATACCCCCAAACATCTGAGATTGACATCCCATATTTTTCACTAAATATGAGTCTGCCAGCGGATACTTACTGGTAGCAAATGCCTGTGTCTGCTAGCAGATACTTACTTGTAACATCTACCTTAGTCGGCTAGCGGATACTTACTGGCAACATATGTCCACTTCAGGTAGCAAATACAGTACCACCTCTCTATTGAGACCACCACTATAATAAGACCAATTTTTAATGGTCCCAAACCTTCATAAAGTTAACAAAAAGAACATCTGCAGAGAGACCACCTCTGTATCAAAACCACTTAGCACTGGTCCCAAAGGTGGTCCTAATAGAGAGGTTCTACTGTACTTACTGGTAGCTTATGCCTGTGCAAGTTAACATACTTACTGGTAGCATATGCCTGTGTCAGCTAGCGGGTAGTTGTCGTCCATGGGCGTGGCGAAGTCGAGCAGCGTGATGTTGATGCGCTGGCCGACGGGCAGCACAATCCTCCACGGACAGCTCAGCGAGCCGTACTCGGTCTCCTCGGTTATCAAATTTGCTGAAACGAAGATAAATAAAAACTATTTATGTCTAGTTAGTAAAGCACGCAAGAAAGGCAAGTAAGGCAAGTAAGTAGGTAGTACGTAAGCTATTAGTAAGGCAAGAGTAAGTAAAGCGGATAACTGTAAGTAAGTAAGTAAGTAAATAAGAAAGTAGGTAAGTAAGTAAGTAAGTAAGTAATGTAAGTAAGTAAGTAAGTAAGTAAGTAAGTAAGTAAGTAAGTAAGTAAGTAAGTAAGTTGTTTATCAGTCTATTGTAACTAACAGATAATGGATAGCAACTTCTACATGCGGCACCCCAAAGAACCGTACTCAGATTTGCTCTTATATGGAATGAAAATAGCCGGAGAGCACATTCTTGAAAATAAAATTGTTTAAGTTGTATAAGATTACAAAATATCCCATTGACATAATGTCATTTATTGTATATCAAATTCATTTCGGTGTGAATTGGTCATGCCTTCAAAAGCACTTCTTCAAACATTTTGACCGGCTGCAGTTCAGACATAAGGAAAGTCTATATTTAGATATTAAGTTGTAGCCTGTTGAAATATATCGGGAAGTGCATCGAAATATCTCACAGTTGACAATGAACGGGGACTTAAGTTGTAAAGTCAGTGTGAATGAGCCGTCAAACCCACGATGCAGGAATTGCTGAAGACACAAAAATGTGCACCAAAATAAATCTAATGGACAATACCAGGGAGAAATCAAAGTTAGTTACGGTCAGTGGAATGTCCAGTGCAATTTATGGTGATTCACATCATCAGGTTTATGAGGTGGGACTTCGCAAGTAGAATTTAAGAGGGGAAACTGTAAAAAATGGGTGTGGAATACATTGAATACATGGTGGGTTATTTACAGAAAAAAGGGGGAAATGTCCCTAGATATGGTAAATCGGAGTGTTTATTTTATTTGTCAGTGCATATAAATATAATTTTGGAAATAAAAAAATAAAAAATAACACAATGCACTCAGCTACTTGTAGAAAGGTATCAATCAGAAATGGCCCTATTATAGGTCTGGAATGAGCCCGAATAAAGACTGTTTAGGTCCATGTGCGTGTCAATCGTAAAATTTAGCATGCTGAGGTGCGATTGAGACAAACAAAGTGAGTGTTAACAAAGCATCAGCATGCTAAATTTCATGATTGTCAGTTTGTCACGACAATAGTCTAATACCATTCTATCATGAAGAAAATAAGATTACAGAATCTAGTACATGACTAGATTTTAAAACACCTGTACAAGATACCTTCTTTAATTATGTTATAAAGCAAGCAATGTCGCGTGCAGGAAATCACAATAAGTCCTTTATTACCAACATGCAGTCAATCATTAGCAACCTGTCAATCGCACAATTGAGAACGCCGTTCGACCATTCAGCGAGGGTTATTGGCGGTGATTTATGCACAGAATGATAGAATGTGAAATTGAATTTGAACACTCCAGGGTCCAACGATGGGACCTGTAGAGGAGTAACAACCACGCCGGAATGTTGGACAGAAAGGCGTAATTATTGCTCTATAAGTCGGAGTGTGGAAACACTCAAGAAAATCATGAACGATAGATTGGGATTTTTTTAATCCAATATACAGAAGATGTAAACCAACATAAACGTATTCTGGGATACTGGGAACAGTTTACAAACCTCATCATGTTTATAATATAACATATCATAGAAGATTTATTTCAACCTATTTTCACGTCATGCTTTTAAGGGATAATGAGAACAAATTTCAATTGTCCTTTTTATATTTTATCTACCATATCATAGAGTTTCAACCCATCTTTCCATTTCATGCTTTTATAGGGTACTGAGAAGAATCCTTCAAGTGTTTTTATTCATGATGCAACACATCATAGACTTTTTAAAGACATCATTTCATGCCATGCTTTTGTGTCCATGGCAACTAGATGGGGCGTGATTTGATAAGGACAGATTTACACTGAGCCGGGTGACTCGCTCGTGGATTTTGCCATTTCCACTGTCAGCGTTGAGAGGAGACATTATGAGTAGCTCCACAGACAGCCATTTATTGTCAGCGTATCCAACATATGATCCCCCAATTTGAATATAAGTCAGACAGCTACTAACATTGATGAAATGACACATTTTAGGACTAGGAAGCTGACATCTCTTTGAATGTACAGATGTTGTGTTTTATACAGTAGCCCAGAATGCGATATAGCCTTATTATATAGACTTGAATAAAGAATCTAATAGATAACAATCAACTCCTTTAAATACAATCTTTATAAGAGTCCTAGAAATATTGCAAGACACGTGGGCTCATGATACAGGCACAGATCTATGGGGTGCAGCCCTCCACACACATACACCCGCTCCACCCCCCCCCCCCCCCCCCCCCCCAGAAGAAGAAGAAGAAGAAGAAGAAGAAGAAGAAGAAGAAGAAAAAAAGAAGAAGAAAAAAGAGAAAGAAAGAAAACATCACATTTTACGCACTTAAATATGGGATATTCACAATTCACACTGAAGATTTATGGCAAATCACCAATCACAATTTTTGCTATGTGACCCCCTCATGCATGGTCACCACCACCAGCCCCTGCTCCTCACCTATGTAGCCAGACATGCCGGTCAGGGTGATGTGGTCCGTCATGGGGCAGCCGTGCTGCTCAGGGGTCGCCACTGAAATGTATGAATGATGAGAATATAGTGTAGTTCATTATATCCCCCTCTCTCTGTGTGTTCTAGCAAACCCGATCCTACCATTATATTAATATAGCTGACGACCCTACGGATTATCCTGAATTTGCTTAGAAGGCAAGGAAAGCAGTTGATATTTTCTTATCTTTCTTCATATATGTTTTAATATGATACTAATTCTCCACTTTAAATGAATGAAAATGTTCTTTTTGCAATAGAAAATATTTTTAAATTATCAAATGAGAACGTTTATCAAACAAAACCGTGTTCTTATTATAGAGTTGGTTCATTAACAGGCGTGAGGCGGGATCTTAATTGGAGGTTCCACTGCAACCATTTTCTAGTCACATTATACAAAGGTTCAACTTTCTCTAATACAAAAAATGCTGGCAAGTCATACATCCTACTCGTGCTTTCTGTGTTTCCACATTAGCCTACAGTAATAACTTAAGTCAGTGCAAGGACAAAAAAAAATAAAGATTCAGGAGAGTAATTTGAAGTTGTGGCCCTAGCCTACTAAGAACAATAAATACGGACAACACAATATAGGACTCAACATGGTTTAAATGTGACACAGTGACACGGCCGTTTTGAGCCACCTTTACGCAGCATGTAGACGTGATTCAACTCCCTTGATATTCACGGGAGTTGTCCTCAAAATCGAACCAATCACAAGCCTCACTGCTGAAATGTTGAGCAGCATTGAAAACAACAATAACAACTTGATTTCGATTTCTTGGCACCAGTGTCAAGTTCCGCGGATTTATATTGTGAACATGGACTTGTAAATGCAGTATGAATGCTAAAGCCGTGAAACCGACGATGTAGGCACAGTGGTATTCGTTCGATACGGACATAATATCAATGTGAAAAAGGAACACTCTCTGGAAGGTCTTCAGAGTGGACACAGGCGAACACACTTTTTAGGACCTTATGTAAGAGTCTCGTGCAACACCCCAGTGCATTATTTTTCTCATGGCCTCACGTGGTCAAGAGAGGCACCGACATGATTAATTTCTCACATTCTTTTAATGCTCTTTTCGCTTTTTGAAGACTCTATATTTAAATAACCATAGTTTACCGTAAGTTGGACCAACTGAAAATGGCGCATTATGTAAGAAATTCCATCCTTTCTCTTTTGGGGGTTTAATGAAACATTCACAAATTATTGAGAAAGAGAAAAAACACCATGCAAATCCTACGTTTTATCTAGATTAATAACGACTTCAATGATTATGAGCGCAATTCTACTTCAGCTGTCAATCACCAGAGTTAAACCAGGGGTAACAGAGGTGTACGTCAAAAATATATTTTGCAATCTTCTAATTTGTTGATATTTTAATGTGTTTTAAAGTGACGACAGCACTGCTCCAAGTTTTATAGAAGTTCTAGAGAAAATGTACTGCTAGCCCCACAAGTCTATATAAGCATGTGAAAGAGATACCCGTGGATAGGTGGTCAGTAATTCCAAACATTGTAAGCAACTAGATGCTAGTTTAAGCCATGACTGTACAACAATGGAGGCATAAGTTTCCATCGTTCACACACGATCATAAAGTACATCTTGAATTCTACGGGACACGCCTTATTTGTACTTATAAAGAACAAAGGACACATCCTAACATTATACTGTATGATAGTTCATAGTCCTCAGTTTCAACTACTGAATACAAGTGCAGCGGTTGTGGACACGTTATTCACCTTACTTGTTACAATAACAATGCGTAACTCATTTTTTCATACATATAAAAAGAAGAAACAAGTAAGTGTGTGTGTCTTAAATATCATGAGGCAACCTTTCAAGCATTTGTACGTTGTGCTGAAATATTAAAGGAAACAGTCGTACCTTTCAGCCATACGTACACATGCTGAAATTTAAAAATAAAACAGACGTACCTTTCAAGCACTCGTACATGGTGCTGAAGTACGTCTTGAATTCCACGGGACATGGCTTGGTGGCTTCAAAAGCTGCGTCTGGAATCCGGATCTCACAGCGGTGTCGTCCGGAGCAGCGCCGGTCACTGAATCTGGATCAGAGAGATATGATACAATCCAATACAATAATGTTTCTATATTACAAATTACAAAAATATGTTCATGTGCGCTTATACACGAGTTGAATACACTTGAACGATTCTACAGGGCCTTGAAAGCACACATCACTTTCATTTGGTCTCAGTTCCCAAATCACTATTTTTGTAGGATTTTGTCCATTATCCCACACATTGTCAACCTTCTTTCCCACATCCCATTTCCATGAGATCCCACGTGACGCATTTTGAAGCCTCAATATATTTCACACAATATTCTTGACTATAGCAAGTTAAGAGTCTGAGAAAGTGGGGAGTAGGGAAAAGGGCTAAAACAGGGATGCGTAAAAAAGCGAAAGAGAGGGGTGCTGCATTTGAAGGAAGTGGGATGTGGGGAGATAAGATTGAAAAAGTAGAGATGTGAAAAATGGCCAAACAACTCATGTGGGAAAAAGGAAAAAGAAAGAGGCATATATGTGGCATCGTGACGTTTGATAAACTGTATGACCGTAGTCCGCTTAGAGTGAACAGTCATAGTGAACATAGTGCACAGTCATAGAGGACAAAGTAAACAGTCATAGAGAATAAGTGAACTGTCACCGTGAGCAGACATAATGAACAAAGTGAACTGTCGTACAGAACAATGAACAATCATAGTGAACACAGCAACCAGTGACGTCACGTACTTGAGCACGTCCGCCTGGCAGCCCACGTGGCCGTAGTCGGTCTGCACACAGCGGCCGATGTTCATGCGGCCGTACTGCGCCGACTGCACGTGGATCACCTCGTCCCGCGCACAGTTCGCCTGGAACATCTCCGTCTGGCAGTACTCCTGCTGCTCTGCAACACATATATAGTATTATGTAGTATAGAAGTTGGCCATGTACAGTATGGTATATTTAGTCTGGTAGCATAATCCATCTTTTCCAACGATAATACCTTATTTTAATAGGATTTATGGAAGAATTGCTATCGATCACTTAAGTATCCCACCCCTTTTTCTGAAAACCTGGATCTGCAAATGGGCAGTGCTTCTGCTGCTCTGGAAAACAAAGATACACAGGGTTGTAAGTTTGAGTCCCTCCAAGATTTAGACATCAATATATGTGATTTTTTTCCAGAGCAACAGTACTGTCAGTAAGATAGGTGTATATGATTGATATCTCGCTTACAGTGCTCCTGTTCCTCTGAATACAAGAAACACAGAGTTATAAGTTTGACCCCGATAAGGATCACTTAACAGCATTACACGACGTAATACATGACCCTCTTGGAAAATAGACACAGGGACAATCTGTCTCAAGTGCACACGTTTCACTTCTGCTGAAGATGACCAATAAAGACATGCTGCGCTGTATCAGAGGACGTTCTCGAGTTATTGGCACCATCAAAAACAATACTTTGCATTCACTTAACAAATATGTGTTTGCTCTATGAGGATGTTATGTCCACTAAGTCCCGTTATAACGTAAAACATATGCGTTGCCCTGGAGATAAAGTTATGTTTGGATGATACCAATCACGCTCAAGCAATACCAATAACTTGAGCACTGACAATAACTTGAGCACCTTCTCTACGTATCTTGATTGCTGATTAGAAGATATTCCACAACAGGTTCTACCATCCAAAGCACGTAAAACACAATATTGACAGACTGAAATGGACAGCCTATTGCTGCTCTCTCGCCAATCGGCAGATCAATACTGGCCAATGAGCTGTGCATGGCTCTCTGATCTCTATCGGGGAGATGTCTGATCCTGTTAGTGGCGATGTCTCCACGTATTGATGAGCCAATTAACGGAGCTGAGTTTTCCAGCAAATGAGATGCTAGTCAATGTTCTTCATTTTACTGTCGCATGTGATGACCAGTGTTAGTTAGAAGCCAATTTATTGATAATTTGGTATGTTATTTCGACTGTCACCTTTTTCAGGTGGTGTATCCTAATTTATAAAGAGGTCAAGACATTTTGGCAACTGTATTTCAAGTTATCGTTGGCAATTGTGCCATTTGTAGAACATACACTTTGTTCATTTTAAAGAAATGTCTCTATGTCCTTCATTTTACATGGCCCGTGCTGTTTAAAGTACATTCTTGACTGTTTCATTTTTCTGGTGGGATAAGAGGAGTCCATACATTTCTCTAGAGTTTGTTCTCGCTACCTTTGGCTATTTGTAGGCAGATCCAGGGGTGCGCCCCCTGCACCCTTTTCCCACCCTTCATTTTCATGGGTTTGTTGACATGTCCACCATCAATTGCGCGTGCGAAACTTACAGAATCCCTGTTACCCCCCTTTCTGAAATCCTGGATCTACCGGTGCTATTTTGTAATATGCAGCTTTCATTAAAAGTCTCCATTACATCATTGTCTTTCACATTGCTAATAGTCACATCGGAATGCAATAATTTGGCATAAGCATGATCATCTGCGTGCCACTATCTGCACTCTTTATATATCTCACGTCTCCATATAATACTCATAAGCCCCCCTCCGCCCCCCCCCCCACACACACCCTATCCACTCCCACTCCTTCCTTATTTTCTAACTAAATGCACTGTAAAATTGGCTCTTGACAGTGTCATACATATGGGTATGCCCATCCCACTAAGCATGCATCTTATTAACTTCTAGGCATTTTCTCTCTTTTTTTTTCATTTTTATGTTTTTATGTAGAAATTCATCTTTTACTAAAAAATCTTTGCATTTGCTACACAGCGTTTGGTCTCCTTTTGTTGTTAGATTACTTTATTCTGTGTTGAATTGTCCAAGCATTACAATTCAATTCTAAAGCAACTTAATTTTTTTTTCAAGCTCATATTGTTCTCTAACAAAATCGAAACACGAACAAAAAATGAACAAATAATT
This sequence comes from Streblospio benedicti, assembly GCA_019095985.1. Lineage (NCBI taxonomy): Eukaryota > Metazoa > Annelida > Polychaeta > Spionida > Spionidae > Streblospio > Streblospio benedicti. Next base: position 3,084,036 of record CM032664.1, read on the forward strand.
TGAAATTTTGAAAATGACTCTTACGAGTTTAACAGCTTTTTAAAACAATCCAATCAAAATTGTTTTAAAATTGAATTGTACAGCTTGGATTGCTCCACATAGCATAGGCGAAATCTAACAGCAAAATGAGTTTAACTTCTATGGCTTCAAATTGAGGTCACTTGGCAGTATCCATCATGATCAATTCGCAGTTAGACATGTCTGTTTGCAGATTGAATTGAATAAATTCAATCGATGAAAAACTATAAAAAGATTAATTCTTTTCATCATATATTTCAAATTGTGAACTGTTTCGATAACTCAGAATCAATCTACAGTAGGGTCCTTTTTCTTGACTTCTAATTACTCGAATATATAGATGAATCGAACCTTTCTCTTCACATTACTTTGTATTATATTGATCACCCTTATAACTTGAACTTTCACATAACTCTCAATAGCCTCAATCCCCTCCCTTCAAATTCGAGCTTTGACGGTCCGACTGTACTTTGATTCAAAGGCCAGTAAATTTTATTGTGTGAATGTGTTGTCTTTTGTTGTGTTTTTACATGCCCCACATCCCTCGGTTTGTCTCTGTTTCAGCAGTCCCCCACTTTCCATCTCCTTGTAACCCCCCTCTCCCGTGAATAATCATTAAGTCATCAAGAATTAATTAGCACGGTACGTGTGTGGCTTTTATGAGTCAATGTCTTCTTCATTTTCGCTGACCCTTGTGACCCTGTCTGGTGCAATTAGTTGAGACTGTTGGTGCAGAAAGGACACTAGTACGGTGCGGTGATGAAATATGTGTGTGTACAGCCGCAGACGGGCATCAGTGGAACAAACAGACTCATACATATCATTACTGGAGGGGTAGGCCGTGTGGGTAACTTCGATGTTACGCCAAACAAAGATGGAGGTATAGGCTGTTCATTCAAATTTTGTTGTTATTTTTCCTGTTGAATATTTAGACTAGTTAATCAGACTCATATATATCATGGGTGAAGGAGGGAAGCCGTGGCGGTAACTTAGGAGATACCGCAATAATGATGGAGGTAGAGTCTGTCGATTCGAAAGGTTTTTTTTCCTGTTAATTATTTAAATCAAGTAATCAGACTCATATATATCATCAGTGTAGGGGGAAAGCCATGGGGTGAATTGGAAGTTACCACAACAAAGATGGACAATTAGTCTGTCAATTTAAATCTTATTGTTGATGTGTATGTGAATTTCTTCCACTGAAATTCATGGTTGAATAGGTACGCGTCAACAATTGTCGTGTACAATTAGGTTGCATATATTACTGCTACATGATGACGTTTTTTAAAAACTTATTTGTGAACTCACTGACAGGTTGCATTTTGTGAAATCTTATTCCACGCACCTAGTTATGATACAAACCTGTTAAACCATGGATTCTAGTACCAAAAACATAAGTGATCAACACACATACACAAATAAAGAAAACCGTTTAATTCGAGAGACTCTTCCTCCATGTTTGTAGGTGGTATAAGGCTCCGGTTACCTTTCGCGGCTTTGCCAGCCCTCGGTGAACATGTGCTCGCGCCTCATAAAGTATGATTCCCGTGTCTTTGAAATATTGTCATATTGTTCCAGACTTCTCTGTCTTGTTCATTGTATTTAGCTGTACTCTTTTCCTCTTTTGTTAGTTTTATGACTTCACGAGTAGTTGCATTCTCAGGCACGCATTTTCTCATTCTCATTTATTTAGAGTTCTTACTATTCAAATCACAATTAATTGAAAATAACCACTCATTCCAGAAGTCAAAATTTCGAGGAACATTTGTCACGGCCTCAGCCAATCAGAACGTCAGGAAATATTAGTGACGTCAGCCATACGATTTTATAAGGCCAAGTTTTAAAAAAATGGTTTAAAATGCATTAATTTTCATGCAAGCCTAAACCGGAAAATATTGCCCGTTAAAAGACAAAAATTTACCCATGGGTAGATATAGTGACGCTGTATATGTGCATTTTAAATGAGATTCCCGTAGACCGACGGTGACATTTTCTTACTTCAGGTGAGGATATTACTTTACTATAATGTGTTGGGAAACAGTCGTCAGTAAATATAAGCAAAAGAGCCATGTATAAATTTTACGGGCCCTTAATTTTAAGTTCCATAACTTCCAACGAAAAACACATGCACCGCATTCATTTCTTTATTAGAAAGTGAACGCTTTTCTCTGTGGGTACCAGATATTTTTATGAAGATTCACTCACATTTTGTGGTGCCTAATTTTATATTATCATATTATCATTTTCAATATATATTCTTTTGTCAAAGGTCTGCTAATCTATGTATTATCCTAAACAGAGTGTGAAAAGGTGGCAGCAGTACATAACATTTGACTACACTCAGCATGGGACATACAGTAGAAACTAGGTATCTCGAATATGAAGGGCCGCAACTAAAAATGTTCGAGATAGTCAATATTCGAGATACAACCAACTGATATCCGGTCATGATGTTGAATGGAAATGTAACTAGCATCCAGATAAAGGACTCTTCGAGATAAGTAATATCAAGTAAATGTATTTCTACTGTACATGAATTCATATTATCTTGAATAGAATACAGTAGTAACTCTATGGATTGAACGTGTGGTGATAGCAAGAAGAAGCTCGATATAGCAAACATTCGAGTTAACAATCTGAACAATGTTCAAAGTGTGACTGAAGGGAAATGAAACTAACTTCAATATAACAGAATAATTGAGATAATCAACATTGAGAGATCGAGATGACAGAAAAAATGAGACAACTAATAATAAGATAAAACAAGGTTTTACTGTATTTCAATTAAATCTGACCTTGAGATAACAAAAAATCAAGATAATCCATTTTGAGCTCATTGAATGAGTTTTGAGCTGTTACAGTATTTGCCTTAGAATCATGTCATCGGAAGTGAGTAAATTCTTGTTTTTTGCAATTTGTAACATCCGCCTCGCGGGCCCTATATGTTGACCAACAGAACTGGCCACGGCTGAAGGTGCCACATAAAGCATATGCGGACGACGTCTTTACGGCTGTGGATGACCTCGCTACAGAGCCGCCTTATGGCCTGATCCAACAAGATACTCAGAATGGACGACCTCCACAGAGGTAACTCGGGGTGCAAAGCAAACAGAGCATGGTCAGAATATGGTGGGTAATGGTGGAGGAAACAGGTTCAACGTATTTCAAAATAGCCAGGAATCTGTACATCGTCGGGTTTCACGGCTTGATCACCGCCTTTACAAGTCCATGTTCATATCAACAGCGTATAAAGCCGTGAGATATGACGGTGGGTTCTGTGAGGGTCTAAATAGCAGCGTAATGCAGATTACATATTTTGGTATTTATTGACTTGCTGGTTATCTCGAATTGTTAGCTATGTCGAGCTTCCGCTTCGTTTTCCACCCTGCATTCTTGTTACGCTCTATACTGCTCTCAAGATTACACCCTGTAGTCTTGTTGCAGTGTGGTGTAGTAATATCATGTTCACTGTGTCATTCCCGGGCGATTATGAATGGTAGCATCCTTCCTTGATCGAGTTATTTATAAATTCGATTCACATGCCATCGATATATAAGCAGCCCCCTCTGTGTAACATCTTTGGGCCTCCTGCGACTGTGAAATAGTATATAATTGATGGTTGATTCAGAAAACTTCAAATGAGTCGTTTGGGTTTAATTAGTTACATGTATGATGACATACTTTTCGGTTATAACAGAAATGACGAATAATAATTTTTGGGGGTAACATTTGTATATTATGTTTAGTCATTTATGCCTTTATACTATGACATATTTAGAGCTGCAAGAAGAATCAATATAAGTTCAGAATATTACTAATAATAATGAGTGCAAAAATATATGCTAAAATTGAGAAATTATGCTAATTAGATGCTCGCCAATAATAAGCTAAGATCAAACATAATTGACATGACCGAGCCTAACAGTTCCTGATGTTCCTCTTGTCTGGCGCTCAAAAAAATAATATTCCTCAATATTTTGACTTTTTGAATGAGGGGTTATTCTCGACAACTTGTTAATTGATAATATATTAAATCCCAAATAAATGAAGATGCATCTGAATGTTAAAACTTTGCTGAGAACGTTCTCAGCTGGTGTATGCGTCCTGCAACATCAAATTGATTTCTAAAGCACGGTTACAGTTTGTGGGTAACCTATAGAGCGCACCTGTGCTCAAATTATGGGGACAATGTTTGCCAACAACAGTACAACCTCTGTAAAAGACCCCGCACTCAGTACGAGAGGTGCACTACTTTCGATGTAATGTCTGCACGAATAATTAACTATGGCCTGTATTAATTAAACCATATATTTTTAATAATTGTGTAGTACAATGTAAATACATTCTGATCATGTATATTTTTCACTATTTCATTAAGTGATGATTTCTTTTTCGACCTCTCATCAAGAATATGGTACGAGCATTGTGTCATAGCATTTCGTGAAATTAGGAAGAAATCTTTTTTAATTGTATTTTCAGTTTCAAAGCTGCCTTATTAACCAACATTATAATTCATTGTTTGCTTTCAAATTAGCTCGTTCGGGAATAACCTTGGCCACATTTGATGACTTCAAGGCTGAATTTAAAATCTATTCGTAGAATGTCTCATTTGAGAGAACACTAAGCATGAGAACGTTATGGTGCAATTCATTTTATAATAAAAATGAAACATATGCTCATAGACTGGGAACTACCAGAGAGGTGTCTGCAGCAACAAACCAAGAACGCTCAATTACCACCTTATTAACCACTAACTTATCATTTCACACTGCGGGTTCCTTGTAAATTTTCACAAAATTTAATCAAAACATAAGACCTTGATACCACGTGATGTCAGGTTATATTGTCAACGTACACTAGCCCTGATGACGCCATCTTGAAAAGATGGTGGACATTTCTAGTTCTACAAAAGCTATTGTGGATTTACCTAGAAATGAATTGGTATCTAGAATGTATTCAAATCATGTGACCTTGATATTTTCAAAAGTAGAGCGTCAGTCTCAGTTCCAGCGTCTTTGTTGCACCGTTATACCACAACAGTTGACTTTTCATCCAGCCATGGACCAACATGGACCTATATATGGTCACCTCTGAGTTAACCAGAGGGTAATAGGCTCGCCTCCCAGTCAGTTCTGGTGGCGTTTGCTGAGAAAACCCATTACTTGATATATTGCTCCGTGGTACCTACCCGTTAAAAAGGTACAATTCAAGCAAGTGAGCACTTATGTGAGTGATAAGCACGTCTGCGTTACAGTAGCGATGTGCTGTATGCTCCCCGTGGAGTTGAGGGAGATATAGAGTAACAAGTATGCTGACAATAACCTGGTGTGCATAATATGAGGTCGACTGAGCGTATGTATAATAGGCCATGGAACTCAAGCATTTACGTGAAGACAATGATGCTCTCTTCCACATAAACTACAAAGTTTGAACATTTTCTTTTCACATTCATGAACACAGTTTTCTGTCCCCATGTTCCCCATATTTCATGGGTATAACAGCCAGCAATTTGAAAAGCTTTTCAGATTTAATAAATCATGTGAAAAGTATGCATCAGACTCCATAACAACCATGATACTTAGGCGAAAGTAAGCTTCTTTAAAGAGATGATATATATTAAGTGAAAGCTTCTCTCTAATGGAGTCATAAATGCAAATTGGACGGAGCCTCGTATATGGTGCTTTTATGGTGTCTTTATTTATTTTTATTTTGTTGAGACCCTGTTAACTTTTGTTTGATCTTCACTTGCAAATATTAAAATGTGTCTTAATTAAGTTCTGTGTTGTGACTTAGAATATTTGTTTGCATTGTGTTCAAGATTCTGGGTGAATAGAGTGCATAGTGGACAAAAATAAATTTATATGGCAGGAAAGGGAACCCTATTTCTATTTTTATTATACACCGTACTAGTTTACAGTGTATCCTGTTTAAATTTCTATTTTGTTGAAAACTCTATCACGTATCTTACCATATGCAACTGTAAAACATTTTGTTTTAATAAGAATATGGTAAGAGACCCATGTTAGACTACCAAGAGGACGGGTCTCAAGTGGTCTCAATAGACAACTTGCAAGTGGTCTCTTCATAGGGGGTCATGATCGTCTATTTTTTAGGTTTTCAACCTTCTGAAATGATCTCCGCCTATTATAGAAGTGGTCTCAATTAAAGATTTTAGTTTTTAGTTATAGATTATCATGTATACACAGTTATAATATAACGTTTGCACATGCAGGTTACTCTTAAACTTGTCATGATGAAAAAATCATATGCAACAAACGCATATCCATAAATTTCCACAAATGCATTTTCCTGAAATTTGGCCAATTACGTGTACTTCATATTTAATCATGTTTGCAGAATACTTTTTAACATGTCCATTAACTAGAAACAATGTGTGTTTATCTTGCTGAAAAATGCAGCTGAGTTCTTACGTGTCTACCAATTATCATGGCTCAGCGGGGGTAGGAAACAATGATACCATCATGTTATAAATTTCAACTGTCCTGCCCCTTAAATGTATTTGAAAATTTCAGACTATTCGGCCTTTAAAATTACTATCAACTTTACGTACCACCCCATAGAGGTGTACACCTGGCTTCTAAGTCCCAAACAACAACAAAATCTAGTTGTGTATTTCTGCCCCCAACCCCATCTCTAATTTCTCATACCCCCGTGGACCATGATAAATGGTAACTCGCTTATTCACACGTCCGCTATTGTGCCGGTTAATAGCTGGTGCTATTCGCCCGGTTTGTGACCTGAGATAAATTCATAGGGGAAACAGCAGAGGTCTCTGCCGCTTCCTGTGTCATTGCTGTTACCGACACCGCTCGCCGCACGATATGTGTAAGTACAGTTTGGACCCGTTTAGCTCGAATGTGAATGGAGTGACTGGAAAACACCGAGCAACCCAAATGAAGTAAAAGGTCCTTATGATAGGTTAAGTTAGTTTTATTGGAGGAATAACATAGGCAGATCCAGGTGTGCCACTCCTCTTTTTACACTCCCAACAGTCAATATTGATCGGGGTTTCGGCATTTTTTATTTTTTGTTCAAGTCATCCAAAGATTTGTTTGGATAGAGTGATTGATATTGTAAAGATGATATTGTAAAGTCACGATGAACGAGTTATCCACAAATTCCAGCTATCAGAGTTGAGATGAAGATGTTATACTTAAGACAAGCTCCCTTGTGGTTTTAATAATACAGAGGCTCTACTGTATTGTTAAGCGAGACATCGGAAACTTCGAATTTTCAAGTGATTTATTATGGAACATACTATATAGGGCAAGGGATCATTTGCTCGAGTTATGCACAAATTCGAGATTTCCATCTGTACCTATTAACAATTGATACATTCTCCCTGCTGCAACCGCATTCTCATGTTCCCACAATTGAGAGTCCCCTGTCTACTCTGCAAAGATTATGACAGATGATTCTCTCTGGTGCATGGCTGTATTGGAAGTAGAGGAAACCTTCTCCGAGCTATAGGCCTGTATCACATGGCCACTGCTGGACATAGTAGTGTAATGTGCCTGCCTTAAGTGCTAGATGAATGGGTGCCATAGTGGTAGTGGTGTAGGATCCGGGTCCCAGCAATGGCTATGTGATACAGCCTTACCGACTTGTAAAATAGATATTCTCTATTGCTTCTCTATGTAGTACGTGCATTTAATATAAAGCACTGATTTACCGACTGTGGACAAACAGTCAAATTTGCTCATTAATTTGTCACACGTCTAACTGCAGAAACAGTCAGGTTTAAACGGATTTATATACTTCCCAGCTTTTCATGCATTCACTATCCTCAAATTCGAGTTAAACTCATGCACTGCAGTAATAGAGACAAATGAGTAACTCATTGTCGCTCACTTCTCGGGTCAGCTGGTCACCAGACTCAAGTACGCACTACAGTAGAACCTCTATATTAAGACTACCACCCAAATGACTCTGGTCTCATTAGACAGGTGGTCTCATTATGGAGGTTCATGTTAGTCTCTTAATAGAGGCTTGTGACCACGGGAAATGGTCTTATTATAGAGGTGGTCTGTTTATCATATATGTGGCCATAATTGGAGGTTGCACTGTAAAGAAAACCACACTGATGTAATGGGCTATTTGTCATAACTTTGGCCTAAAACTCCCCCATTAAGTGCCCTAACATCCAACCACCCACATGAGCCAGCCCTATAAATCTGTCAGTTATGTACCAGTTATATTCACATGGAGCAGGAATAGCAGTAAAGCATCTGTGTGAATATACAGTCGAACCTCTCTATTAAGACAGCCTCTCCAAAAAGACCACCCTTGGGCTGATATAAGGCGGTGTCAATAGAAAAGTGCTCTCTTTAAGGAGGTACATGTTGATTTCTTTTAATATGGAAATTTGGCGCCGTGAGAAATTATTATATTATGGAGGTGGTATCAATAGAGATGTGGTCTTAATTGGAAGTTTTACCATACCAGTTGGTTGTGCTACTGTGGTTTTTAAAAAGGCTGGGAAAGGGTGTCTTCTTTAATGATAGAGCGACCATTATGACAATCTGTCATCGTAGGTACCATATTGACATGTATGCTCCAATAACACACATGGAGACTAGGTATTTGGGGGATCTATCTAGGCGATGTTTTTTATTACGTGGGATTTTACAAGGGTCAATAGATCCCATATCCCTTTCTTTTCTTATTTCCCACATCCCTTATTGTTGTTTTCCCCACATGCCACCATTTTAAAACCTTTGCACCTACAACCGACAAAAGTTCCACATCCCTCTTTTTTGCCTTTTCCAACGTTCCACTTCCCTTTGAAAAAAAGCTCCAATCTAGACATTCTCCATTTCCGCAAAGCAGCAATTAGAGATACGGCTTATGCTCCAACACCAAGACATTTCTCGTGGGTTCTATCTCGGTTGAAAAAAGAAAATTGGTCGCTGTCTAAGTGGTGGAGTAAACATGAGCTTGAAAACAGTCAACACTTTATAAATTGTTATAAATTGCGAATCCACTTTAGACTGAAATTATGAAATAGAAAATACGGCCATGGGTATAACCAAAAGACTACCCTATGAGACCCAACACTTATAGTGTAGAGTCATCTCTTCTGGTATATAATACACAAATATACAGTTTATTACTTTAAACCAATGATATTTACAAGAGAAACTTGCAAGCTTTCACCCATGCTTAGGGCTTCAACAGATTGTCAATAGAGCCAAATATAATAGTCTGCACTATATGATTTGTGATAACGGTTTTCTTTTCTGTTTTCTTTTATTTGCTAATTATAAGGGTAGGCGTGGAGTAGAAATTGGAAATTTGTCCCACCCCACAAACATCCTTCTTTCTTTGCATAGGAAACTTGAATCAGCAAAGCTAGAGTCCTAATAATAACCCTTATTGTTCAAATAACTGGATCTGCTATTTGTGGCAATGTGTGCGTGATACACGTGCAGAGCACAGGTGCACACACGTGCTATAGCCCTGTTACCTGCAACTTCCCTATTGGTACTCAATGGCTACAGCAGGTTAAGACTTATAGACGCATTTCCGGAACCTTTATAAAGAGGCAATTACTAGTCATCATACAGAGACCACATATTCGTTGAGACTACACTAGAACCTCCAATTAAGACCACCTCATCACTCTATTGAGACCACCTCTATAATAAAACCATTTCTTGCAGTCGTAAGTCTTTATAAAGAGACGAATCTGTGAACCCCCATATTAAGACCACCTCTCAATTGAGACCACGTGGGGCCAGTCGCAAGGTAGTTCCTGATAGAGAATTTCTACAGTAACTGTACTTGAAGGCAAAGATTGTGATGTCTCGAGAGGGAGGCTCTACTACATCCGTTAACATGGCGTCAAATGGTCCCAATAGAGAGGTGGTCTCTCTGTGTGTGCTGATAATGGTCTTGCTACAGAGGTGGTCTCATAAAGAGATGTCATTAATTCGACGATATGTTGAATTGCATTGCATTGTATTTATTGCATTGTATTGTTTTAACACCACCCAGGAAACTTGCCTCGTGTGGTCACAATAGAGAAGTGATCAATTATTTTTAGGTTAGGAGTGATGGTCTCTCTATGAAGGCTTGGGACCACGAAAAGTTGTCTTATTATAGAGGAGGTCTATTTACATAGATGGCCTTACGTGCAGGCTATACTGTACTATGCGCATATGCAACAGCACGCACCTCATCACGGGTAAATGCGCAGGATTGTTTAGTTTATGCCCGTACACAGACGGATACACGGTCCTGTTAGTTATATTAACGTCTGCAATTTGTTATTTATTGTGTTAATGAGCGGTATTTTACGAGATTTTCCTTTAAAAGTGAGCTAAATCTCGTTTGATTTTTTGTCCAGTTCATAGCCTATGGAATTATAGTGTGAGTTATCGTATGACGCCACTCTGTGGGTTGGCTGTTTTAGTCTAGCAAGGACATTCTTTTCCACAGATATTCTGCCCCCAACAAGCTTAGCACCAGAAATGCTAAAAGAAATCTTTCTCCCCAAGTCAATCATTTCTCTGTCGGGTTTTCATGTTTACAACAACAAAATCTGCATAAAACCTCCACCAGTAAACGACCGGGATCCATCTGGCCACACAATGTAGCTGTCAGCCATGGGCAGGACTGTGCTGCTAGCAAAAGGAGGCGTGTACATGTAAATGTCCTTATTTTCAGCCGAAATTGACAGCTTGACGTGCTCTAATGACTTTACATCCATTGGCATCCTTGTCAAATTATATCATTCTCAACTCTATGGGGAACATGCATCATATTGCTACTGTAGCGCAGACGTCGTTAGCACTCAACATTAGGTTTCACTTGCCTGACCTGTACATATTTAAAGTGTAGGACCAAAGAGCAGTGAGACAGATAAGTTTGCTCAACACCCACCACAACCACGGAAGCAAGGACAGTTTAGGTCACACGATTCCTCTATAGACTGCGATATGCTTTCATACCGGTACGATATTGTATAGAGGAGATTTCTTATCTATGAACTTTGTACGTTTTTGTTAGATAAACAAACCAAATCACGGGACTTTTCACGTGTTTTACAATGCATTCTGGGAATTATTTAGACAAACATTGTCAGCGACTAAATCCTTTCCTCGTTTGCGCCGTCATAGGGTCTGGTTGATCGAGACTAATTATCCTAGCGGCCATATATAGTACTACGACCCTTCCCTAATATTTCCATCAGAAAACAAGTGTATACAAAAGCACATCTGCATAGAACTCCCACCAATAAACGACGAGGATCCATCTTTCTAGTCTCCTAACAACGACACCACGTGACCATCTATCACTGCGCCATTGAAGGCCCCGCCAGGGGGTCAGAACATACAGCAGCATAGCGGTAATACAGGGCCGTTGGCAGGGCTCATATAGTCGCTGTGGGCTTACATGGGCCTGCCTGGCCGCTAGAGACTTTGTCTACTCGCTTACTGCATTTTTTTTCATTTTTTGGTCGTTGTTTTTTAAATGCGTATTGATGTGCTCATGATTGAAACCCCGGAGTTAAAACATTCAAATGTGTCAACGGTACAGGCTGAAGCGGCTCACATATAAGCGATATACTTCCGTCTACATTGATACAAAAGTGCTTGTGTTCATATTATTATAGGTAGGCCACCCTCACGTGATATATGAAGGGTGTCCCTCTGTATACCCATGTACGCCCACCACACTGAGTTATGGTCGGATGCCTGCCTCATGTGTATGACGCCGGGGTATTAAGCCAACAGATTAAACTGTCATAACATGTTTCAAATGTGTCAATGTTGCATGTTAAAACTCCCATGTCGCCGTGTCACTCTTTATAGCCCCATGTAGCCCCCTGTATCAGTGAGGAGCTGCATGTACCATGTTACAGCAGAACCTTTGATTAAAACCACCTCTCTATTGAGACCACCTAGCCTTCATAAATCTATCAAAATTAACCTCTGTATAGAGACCACCTCTTTATTGAGACCACCTGACAATGGTACCGAAGGTGGTCTTAATAGAGAGGTTCTAATGTACTTATAATCCCATGTACAATCCCTCTATCAGTGACGAGCTACATGTACCATGTTACTGTATAACCCATGCAGCCCCCTGTATCACTGAGCTATGGGCGGCCGGCCGGCGTATGATGTGTCAGCCTATTAGGCCCGTGATTACACTGATCTGTCTCCCGTCCAATTAGGCTGACCGGGGTCAGCGCGCCGCCGGCCCCCGCTGACGGATCCCCCGGTCACCTCCTCATGGCCCCGGGCCGCGGTATACTTAATAAAGGTCACACCCCAAATTGAACCGGGCAGCCTGGCCAGATTGCATGTTAGTGAAGCTATTCATCATGTAGGTACGTGTGTTTAATGGTTAAAGCTTGAGACTGTACAGAAGATTGTGGGTCAGCTATTGAGACCACCTTTATCGAATTAATGATAGTGTGCAATGCACCTCCATTAAGTGACCACCTGTCTATTGAGACGACTTGAGGCCGGTACCTGGAGTGGGCTTGATATAGAGGTTCTACTGTATTATTTAATAACGGTCAGACGGTATATAGCAGCCAAATTAAACTCTACTGCATGGCTAGAGTGTATGCCATTGTTATTATCAATCTTGTGACCATATGTGCTTAATGGTTAAAGCTCAAGCTGGTAGGGTTAAACTATACAGAGTGTTCCATAACTCCTGTTGAGGCAACCTCTTAAAAGAGTTGACCTCTATAATGAGACCACCTCTATAATGAGACCATCTCTATAACGAGACCACTTCTATAATGAGACTATCTTTATAATGAGAGCACTTTTATAACGAGACCCATTTCTAACGGTTCCAAATCTATGTACACACAGACCAACATGAAGCCCCATAGAAAAAGACCACCAGTTTATTGAGGCAGGTCCCTCCATTGGCCTTAATACAGAGGTTCTACTGTACCAAATCAGGGTCAGACCTGATTGAACCCCAACTTGAACCCGCATAGCCTGGCGAGATTGCATATAACTCATGTAAGCACGTGTGTGCTATAAGTGGCCTATGTAACTCATGTGCAAAAAACACGTGTGGCATGAATAGCCAGGAACACAAAACGTGGCCAGTGCTATGTAGAGGGCTCACGACATTGCTAAAACAGGTGGTTTTATTTTTATAGTCATCAATGAAGAATAACTTAATATACATCATATTTTCACTCAAGTGACGGAAAAAGACAAAGTTCAAATACGCAATTCAAACATTAGAGAAAACATTATAGAAATGAAAGAGTCTTCGTGTAATGCTAACTACTTAACAAGTACATCACCCCTGCCTGAGCAACTATACATCAAGAGGCCCTTGATTTTATAATGAGCCCCAGCATCATCCTTCATATGCTTTACAAACATAGTACATAGATACAGATATCTTTTCATATTAGGAGAAAACTAGATTAACACTAGAAACTCGTTACCTCAATGCTGCTTATCTAGAATATTCTGCTATCTCAATGTTAATCTCATTTCATTGCAACTACACTAGAACCAAATATCCGTTGTTTATCTGGAATAGTGACTATCTCGAACATTCTAATTGTATTCTTCAATATTCAAGATAACGAGTATATACTGTAGGGTTTGTAAAACAGTACACATACCCCATCTCTCCCCTCTCATGATGCTGGGACCCATGGACTTTATCGACAGTTGTGATTGGTATTTGTTACACCTTTGGGGCCTGTGTTTGTGATGAAGAGGGCCAGACGCGATAGAGGATGTCGCGAGGAGAATGCAATTTGATCCAGGAGATTATGGTCGTAAATCTCCAGATACAGCTGCTTTATGTTTTGAGCTCCCATTGATGTGCCTATTCATCAGAATAACTCTGTAAGACGGGCGAGTTTATTGACTATATGTAGAGCAGTGATGTAAATTGAGACTTTAAAAAAGTAACAGAGGGAGTTGAGTATGGAAAGGTCTTGTTCTGCTTCTTTGTTCTCAAATGGTCTCTATGGAGAGATGGTTTCTTGATGGAGGTTTGTGGTTGTGTGTGATAAATGGTCTTATTATAGAGGTAGTTTTAATTCATGGTTTATATTGATATGTAAGTCCTCTGGAACTATGCAATCTTCAACATACGGTAAAACCTTGAATTGATACCATCTTTGTAATAAGACCACCTCTATAATGAGACGATATGTCACAATCTCAAACCTCCATCAGGATACCACCGCTCTATTGAGACCATTTGAAGGCAGT
>CM032664.1:3098390-3120492 GCA_019095985.1 Streblospio benedicti
AAAACGATTGGTGAAAACCGTGGACAAACGGTTACTGCTTATGAAGACGAACAGCTAAAATATGTGACTATAGTGCTTTTATCGGGGTGGGGTGGGGGTGGGGTGTAAACCCCCTGAACCCCCCTTTTGTTGTTTCGTGCATGATATAAAAAGAAGGCATTTGAATCAAAACAGAGAAAGCCCATAATGTAAGTCAATCCTTATAAAAAACATCTTGGAACCACATATAAAAGGTTTCTCTTTCCAATAGAGAAAGACATGTGGTTCCAGACGTTTTTCTTGGCAAGTCATTGAGTTTATAATTAGGGGCCGCTAAACTATACAGGAACCCACTTTTCAGTGTTATAAGTGTTACTCTCTGGATTTATTGTAAAATCCCATTATATAGTGAATATGGTGCACAGAAGATCATATGAATAGATGACCAGCCCATAGTTCCCTTTCTCCATGGGATTAGTTGTAAGCTCGTGGAATCCAAGACTTTGTGTGACACATACACAGGTCCCTACATGGGTGAAAAGTGGCACAATGACACAACCGTTTTTTACTTTTACATTTAAAAGTGACACTGACAATTATCTCTTGACACCATACACACGCACTTTTTTCTACTTTTCTATACGGATCTTATAGTGAACAGTGATACAGAAACTTTTTAAATCTCTTTAAGAGAGATAGAGACATGCCACTTATATTTGGAACCCATGTAGGGCGCCATTCGAGTTTATTCATACTGTAATAAATTAAATGTACGCACTATAAGAGTAATGGTCTGCTTTAGTGTGGAGATAACACTAGCTTGCATTAATGGTGTCCAGGCCTGCTCGAATTCGCTAACGCTCACTACCTCACACCATTGCCTTTTATATCCCCGGTTTAACCGAATTACTTAACTTGATGGTGATTACACAAAGTAGTATATAGAGAGATAACCCGATCTCCTACGGCTCAACCAATGGGAATCGAGAATGAACGGCAAACTGGGGGAAAATTGTCTATTTATCATAGCCTGTTGTCTGTTGCTGGTGATTTTAAAGACACATCTTTTGTTGATTTAGAATGCGATTATACGTGTATATCCATGGACTCTGAATGGGTAAACTTAATCTGAAACCATGTAAAGACAATCTAAACTGGAATAGCAGATACTATATACACTAAAAATCCACAAATGTCAAGAAATAACTTTCTAGTCAGATCACCGTCCAGAATCCATAGACAGATCCAGAGGCACCCACTTTTCCCACCGCAGATAAAAATGGCACAATATTTCATTTGTGTTGAATTTTTGGCAACCTCCACCCCCCCCCCCCCCATTCAAAAACGCGGTATATCTGCCACTGAAAGTGGTTGTATCAAGGTGATTTTTAGATTTTTTTTTAAACTTAGACTTTTTAAACCTTATAATATCATCGCCGGAACTACACGTGTTGTTACGTTTTGTTATACCACAGTCTCCTCACTTCCAAACCCTATACACGGATTAGCCAGCTCATAACTCTTCAATATTGATTTTGCCGGGTAAAAGACTTGACCTTGGAGAATCTGACTGGGTTTTCAGGCGGAGTATCTCGGTTCTTTCAGCGGCCCAGGACGGAATGTCTTTTACTATTTGCAATAGAACCTGTCTATAAAAACCTCCTGTTATCAACGAAAAGTTGTCATTTCTACGGACCCGTCTAAGTCTCTATATGAAGTTGTGGGACCGCAAAAAAATAAGATTTAGGTATTTTCAAAGGTGGACCCCGCAAAATCTTGTTTAATAATGTCAGTCTTTCCCAAACCCCCACCCCGCCCATGTAACATTATTATGTGTTTGCCTTTGTTATTACATGCCCCCGTGGCCTGTGTAAATATCTATGTAATAGCCCCCATAAAAGCGGCGATCTGAATTGTGATTGTAGGTGCTACTGTACTATTATTTGATCTGTATAGTACACATAGAGATTCAAATGTTGAAATCGTTAGAGACATATATGTCCGACATTCTTGAAGAATAGATATATACGTAAATTACTAAATTGACTTGGGAGTAATTATGGATTATAATGCATTCTGTCTCCAAGTCTATAGTGCTATATCACAATACCCTCTGCCGGAATTCGAACCCTTGACGACTACCACTGTGGCAATCTATTCGCTTGACACTTAATGTACTATCAGACAGGATCTTTAGCACCCTCAGTTGGAATGGCAGATCTTCTAGTACTGTTAGCACAGCCTTGGTGTGCTTTATGAATCATTATCACATTGATACTGATCCAGGGTTCGAGTTCTGGCAGAGGCTATGTCATATTTCCCTATAGACTTGAAGCAGCATCCTCTAATGTTAATTGTTGGACGAATGGTCTGAGCACTAACTTGACCAGCACTGAATTAGCGGGAACTCACGTGGAAGATCAATTTCACGGGAACTCCATGCTCATGCATACCGCTGATTGCTGAGAATTAGCAGGGGGTCGCAGGATGACAAAGGTAAACAACGTGCACTTAGAGGGAAACACAGCAGAACCTCGTTATCTCGATGGTGCTTATCTCGAATTTCCTGTTATCGCGATGTTGGTTTGATTTACCTTCAAATACAGTTTTGACCATATATCAGTCGCTTAGCTTAGTTTCTCACATTTCTCTTTTCGGCCTTATTCATCTTTCATTTTAGTCTTATTTTCCCACATCCCTCTTTTTAGCCTTATTTTCTCACATCACTCTTTTTTCAGCCTAGTTGATCCAAATCTCACTTCCTTATAAACTCCCTCCCTCCTTTACGCGTTCGCCTTTAATCTACAGCGGTCTTCAGATAATACTGGCCATGAATTTCAATTTGACACATTTGCATGATGAAAATTTCTTAAGTTTGTGTGAAACAAGGAAGATTGAGGTCGAATTAGGGCGAAAAGTGTACTCAGGGTAAATGTAAATGTATACGTTTAATAGTTTACTGTTCTTACACTAAGACGACTTTACCTTATGAACACCTGCAGGTCATTGGCATTCCTTGTCACACTATATTGTTTTATTCAACTCCCTGGGAAGCATACACCACAAGTGCATTAAATCTACCACTCAATCTATCACTGTGTTGTAATGCCCCTTTTTCTTCTTAAAATCTCACATTCAACTCACCACCTCATATAGTTGAATAGAGTTTCTTTCTTTTTTCTTTTCTTTTTTTAGCAAATTTCAATTATGTTGCTTAATTTCCACCCATATTTGTCCAATGGAAAACCCACGTTATACTCTCCTCTAGAAAACCGGATATTGGTGTGAAATATGATAAACTGTGCGCATGCGTACAGAAGAGTGGCGTTTATTGCGCATGCGTCACTCCTTATGACCTTAACCTTGATTATAAAGAAATTTTAGACCCTTATGACCTTTTATGTGTGACAGAAATGGTCAACAATGCCTTGTCCACGCCACCTACCAACTGTTTATTGGAGGATAAATCACACTTTCCACTGACTAACGTGCGCGTGTACTGACCCTTTCAGGTTCTTGTAAGATTTAGAATTAGGGTAATTTTGTCCAAAAGTATAAATACATTTTAAGGACATTTTGCCAGTATATTTCTAGCGAACCTTCTCTGGAATTTGTGAAAACTTCATCAATGGGTCATCAATTGTCTACTTTATCACACATTATGATTGACGCGTAATTTCTTGGGATATCATGTTCTATATCTGCCTGGTAACCCGGTTAGGGTTGTCATGCGTCTCTGAAGTGATGTGATACACAGGTTACCAGTCATTTTGCGTCTGATTTCTAATTATGGGTCACAGCGTACTACGCGGGGTACGTTTATTTTTACGAAGCTATTTTGAAATAAAAGGAAGATTGACAGTGTATATATGTCGGAACTAAGATGCTTTGTGTAAGCAATATAGAATTGTGCATTTATTCATTAAATAATGGGCAAATAATTACTCGTTGGTTGTTTTAAAGAATCTATGACAAAAAACTACCACATTCGTGCTGAATACATGTATGTCGTACTTGTATACGTCTCACGCATTTTTCTTATTCCACTCAGCAAGTGCGATAAGATTAATGCGTGAGCCGTATACAAGTACGACATATTCGTACTAGCGTGGCATTCTTAATTTTCCATTTAGCTCTACACTAAAAACCCAGACTTAAGCACCTTACAGTATATCATCCTGTAAAAAGCCACGTAAGAAAATACAAGCTGTGCCACGGGAAACATGTACATTGTAAAAGAGATTCCTGCAGAGCGCGGATGGGTGCCCCAGTATTCTGCTGAGAGCTCCCCATCAGTGATTGATGCTCCCAGCATTAGACCCGCGACACCGGCTATGAATACACAAGTCCTAGTTGCCGTCAATGTATGATTCTGTAACATATGGGAACTGCTCTTTATTGCTCTTCTTATGTCATTGTTGCTTCAGTACCTCACTTGTACTGTTTTGTAAAGTAGATATAGTAGAACCTCGTTATCTCGATGTTGCTTATCTCGATCTTTCTGTTATATTGGGGTTAGATTTATCTCCATTATAGTGCATTTGGCAATGTATCAGGTGGTTATATTGAATTTTTGATATATCGAACAGGTTGTTATTATCCATACAAATTCGAGATAACCAATTGCTGCTGCACACGAGTGACTAACGGTATGCTCCCTAGATTGGGTTGGTGCTGTTGCTTTTTCAACAATGTATCATCATATGGGTATCTTTCTTCAAGGATATTTTCAATCACATTAGTCATATTACAAAATGGGCAAGTAATAAAACAAACGTTAATACATTTAGGACACTTGTTTAAGAGGAATTGCTCAATGTTTGAAAATTGAACAATTGATAAATGATACAAAAACATTGCGTCCCATGCAAATCATTACATCCTTACATCTTTCACCTTTTTCATAACTAAGCAGGCCCATAGTACGCAAAATGAGATTGGTCAGGTGTTTGAAAAAAAAAATCGAATAATATCAAATTCAAGGGCAGGTTACGGGGGAATATAAGCCTTCGGATTTTTTTTTTCAATTAAACTCATCTGGAACCAATTAAGTGGACAAATTTGACTAAGGTTAATACCTTTTTTAAGTTTTTACTAAGTCTATGCCCTCATAGCCTTGGCCTTTTCAAGGGACTACGTGTATCTAGTTAAAACCACATCTATATTCATGAAAATCCTGTGTTCATGCTATAATACATATGTTTACTTGTTTATCGTGCAATTTTGTGTGATCCAATGTCTCATTTTTTTAACATTGTCTGTGCTTGCAAGTTCGGGCTGTGAATCTGACGATTCTTCACTTCCAAGTTACACAGAAAAGCTGCGTACTCGTCTTTTTTATTTACTTTTTTGTGAGTCGAAAGTTCATGGTTACTTCCAGTATGTGTTATAAGGCCATTTATGATTGCATTAAATGCTATTTCATTCAAAATGTGTGTTCCACTGATGGCTGTCATGAGAGACGTTTAGTTGGAAAATGAAGTAAATAAGGCGTGCATCATTCGATCATAATAATTACGCTGTATTGGCTGATCAGATTCAAACAACAACAAAAAGCGCATGAGATAAGTATTTTAATGTTAATATCACTATTAAAAATTTAGTGTATGAGCAGATATTATATGGAAAGATCAATGGGAAAACAACACAGAGCAATCGTAATAACATTAGATAACAACAAATAAGTGATATTAACATCCATCAGTAATGTTCACAGGTGTATGTGTCACAGAACTTTGTCCACAAACTAAACTAATGGCTGTCTTGTATGTCCGCACAGTGTGTTAACACGTTGAGTACACGCATCTTTGACACATCACAATTTCTTTTTCCTTTTCTTTTTACAAAAATAATGTTTTCTAATGTAGTTATGTTCAACATTCTTATTCTAAGTTTTGCACACAGCCAGAAACACAATTCAAATGTTTCTCTCATCTTTTTTTTCTTCTCTTTTCTTCTTATTTTATATAAAAATAATGCTTTCTACTGTATGTTCAACATTCTTACTCTAAGCCTTTCACACAGCGAAAACACGTTTCTTTCATCTTTTTTTTTCTTCTTTTTTCTTCTTTTTATACAAAAAACATTGTCCATATTGATCAACATTCGTACTATAAACCTTTCAAACGACGTAAAACACACATTAAAACTTTCTGTGTTCTTTTTTTTCTTTTTTTTTTCTTTTTTTCCCACTTCCCATTTTTTTTTCTTTTGGCCAAAATGCTCTTGCTGTTCCCACAGTTCATCATCTTTTTACTGGGAATAATCTTCACAATCATTACTCTCATAGTCAGTTTCTTCTTCCTCATCGTCATCATCATCACGCTTCTCAAAGTCCTCGCATTTAACTTGAACATGGACGTAGAATTTCACCAACTTCTTCCTTGGCAGGATGGGTTTAAGGAGTTCTCTAAATACTCTCTTGAAGTGCTTCTTAGCAGCCTTTCCAAATTTTCTCATGGTCGGTGTAATGATGTGGTGGACAGGGTGATCAGGAAGGAAACGGACTACATTGACCCATCTCCATACAAGATCAGAATCATCACCTGAGTAATCAGTGTTGAGCCGCGTGTACTCTCCTTGTAGTCCATCAAACCATTGTCTACAATGGTCGCAATTAAAGAAGTTCTTTGGTTGCATCGTGTCGCTATTTATTCACGTCAGAATTATAAATAAGATAGAGAATATTCGCAAACAGTGTGCTAGATTCTCATCAAATAAATGATTGTCTAACGTTGTGCGTGGAACGTAAAACGTAAGACGATAAACCCGAAACGTTGGGAGGAATCTTTACATAGAAAAGTCGACTGGCGTTAAACGACAAACGTTTAGCAATAATATATGTGAAGGTCTCGGACCAATGGAGAGCCTTCCCCATCTGCCCATGCAATCAAATGGAGACATTGTTTGGCTAATGCTTCATATCTCTGTTAGAAACCTACAGGCTATGACGTGACTATTATGGATGAGTAGGCAAATGGTGTGCCTTTAAAATTAAACCCAAACTTATATTGCATGAACACCTTCCCAGTGAGCTACAGAGCTTTAAATACCAGATGCTGGAAATATGTTGTTCTCCCCATGGACACCCTGCCAGTGTACACCATGTCACAAAATATGGCAATGCACACTCTGCAAGATTTATTGTCTACAACTTATGCATCCGTTTGGATCCACAGAGGTTGACAATCAGCGTGGTAATTTTTTTCTGTTTCACACATGTCCTAGCCACCGTACAACAACAATAAAGCATGGCATGGACATTTAAAATGGACTCTGTGATTATGCCACGTCACGTGACAACACCTGCACATTGGTCCGGCACCTGAAGATAGAGGGTCTAGTCCTAAATCAAAATGAAAATAATAGCGGTCGCACGTGTTTTTGTTTGTAAACAATGTTACTAAGCAAGGTTCAGCATAGTTCCTTAAACTTATAAATATGGACTATATATGGTGTATGGTGGTTGCTTGAGCAGTAATTCGGGACGTACTTGGGAGAGGGTGCACTTTTGTACCTGATTGCAAATTTTCAAGCAGATTCAGAGATTTTTAGCTTCGAGAAAAGGGTGTGAGTGACTGGTGGTGTTTATTGGGAACCCACCATTGTTGGGCTTTCTGCAGGTGATGAAAAATAGGTACTTTTTGTTGCAAATCAATTTAAAAGAAATCCACACACGCAAGGTTGTTAATTTTTAATATATGTTGGACACACTGGTTTAGTTAGCTGTCTTGCAAATACATGCTAATGTGTATTGAAATGCTATAGATATGAAAGATTTGAGGCCAAATGTGGCCAGTTTTGCTGTCTGGGGTGTAAGTTTTGTGATAACTAAATCACCTCCAGTCAGATTTCCATGGCAACAAAGTGTGGTGTGGACTAAAAATGGACGCTTTGCATGGAATTTAATTGAATCTGCACCTCTTTAATTCCGAATAAAAACACATACAGCTTCTATATGTTTATCAATAACTGAACGAGACGTGAGAAATTTCAAAAGGACACACTTTGGTAGCTGCACACAGCAATGGCAAATCAGAAAATCACCAATCAATTTAGGACTATACGCTAGAATTATGTAATGCAGTGATTAATTTAAAGAAAATTGGAGCATACTCGAACAATAATACTAATATATAGGTATATATTGTTAAAAATACTTTGGGGTGATGTGATGGAGGGGCTGTTTCTTTGAGAAGAACTTTCCAAAAGAATATATCTACCTGTCCTTTAATTCACGGATTCAGGTGATATCTGATAATTTAAAATCAAATCCAGTTTATCATTTTGGGTGCATTAGATTCAAATATTTAAGAAGTGTTTTCAAACTTTATAATTCACAGCAAAACAAGGTAATTCCAATTTTATCTATATCATCATCCTCAAGGTTATTGCTCCTCAAAAATCTATGAGCTTAAAAAAAGAGAACAGTTTGAAGAAAAGAAAATCGTCGGGCGAGTAAACCCGTGAAGCAGGCTAGCGATGCCTCACCAAAGCATCCTAAAGTGTGTCAGTCGAACCTAGTCCAGGGCTCCGGTATCTCTACCAATGGCAGATCCAGGTTTTTGGAAAGGGTGAGGCACACTTGTGGGAAAAAAGGGGGCGTACTTAATGGATTTCATGAAAAACCCTATGAAAATGAAATATTTTGGTGGGAAAGGGGGCGCGTGCTCCCTGCGGCCACACCCCACCCCCTGGATCTGCTTATGCTCTACCATTGATGAGACTATAGTATCACTATAGTGATGTTCGCAAGTTTCCTTCTGTCACTGGTTATCTGCAATTTTGATAAAGACCAGCTTTTGTCCATAACTTCGTCGATTTCCATGGTAACTAAAATCCGATTACAGATTCATAATCATCACTGAAAATCCTATTTAGAGAGCATTTTCCACACATGGCATATGATAAACGATACTTGAAAATGACCTTTGAATATTGCAAGTCGTGTTAGTCCAGAATTAACCGGAACCCAAAATGACCAGTTTTGATGGTGGTGTCGCAGAAATATTTACAGTTCATTTTCCTTCCCGAATGTAATGAATAGTGCCCTCAAAACCAGTAGATTTTTCTTCAATTGATACTATACACTTATTTTCTAATATAAATTTTTAGGTTGCGGTCGTAGTTACTGTCTAAATCCAGCAGGTGGCTACAAACGATTGCATTCTGGGAAAAATATACAAACAGTATCAGTCTTAATATCATTTCTTTCTGCCATGCCGTAGCATCACAGAGCTTTCGTTGATTGAGACTGACACCACGTGGGTAAAAATCGTACTGAAATATTTCTATCGAGACAGAGAAAAAGCTTCATGCATATGCAAAACAGTCACGTGCTTGGATTGCTTGTCTATTTATTTCCCATGATTCCTAGCGATACGAAAACAAGTGTATTGTGACCTCGTATTCACCGATACAATAATACTTGTTCTATCTGATCACAATCAGAGTGAGCGTGAGCTTAAAGGGATTAGCATCGACTGCAATATTACACTGTATGATCCGTGGGATTAGTGGCAATGTCACCTTTGGCATTTCGTGAGCTTTCCAGTAACCTTCTGCAGTAGAAATCAAGAATGCACCGTACAACCTCGTTTTAGTTGTACCATGAACGTTTCTGAATAGGTGAAATAGCGGCACTGGTCCAGGGTTCGAGTCTCTATAGACTTGGAAACAGAATCCTCTCTATCAAGACTGGATGTAGATGTTTCAGCTCATTTGGTTTAACGGTGCTTTTTGGCTACTATTTCCACGCTTACTTGTGCGTTTTGTTTCTTTTACTGGTGCTTTGCTACAACCTATTGGTGCTCGAGCATTATAGAATGATGTTTTCATTCATAAATAGCGCTCGCTTAACGTCCAGAATAGAAAATGCTGACTACTGATAGTCTGTCACAGAAAAGAATCTAGAATGTATTAGACAATGTACAGGAGAACCTCTGTATTACGGCCGCCCAGCGGACTGGATTCAGCATAGAGAGGTGGTCTCGTTATGAAAGTTCATAGTGAAGTTTTTTATGATGGAATAATAATAATACAATATACACCCATCCAATATTCCACACCCATGTAAAGGCCCTCCCTTAAATTTGGACATCATCAAAAATCCCATGCATCAAAAAGCCCATTCCGAAATTGACACAATTTCCGACTAAAAACCCTTGAGAGTTTGGATGGCTGCATACGGTATTATCATAAAACCTGAATGTCTAATAGTCTTAATGTTACCAATAAGAATGCTTTCACTGTTACTTGCCTCAAGTACCTGTATACACTATGTCATATACATTATATGCCTGGCAGTGTAACTTGGTTCTCGTATGCAGATCCTCCCTATTGAGACAATGCGGTGAACTGACCCCAGGTGGTTTAAATAGAAAGGTGGTCTCTTTATGCAAAGTCAGTTGACCTCATTATAAAGGCCTGGCACTGTGAGAAATGGTCATATTAATAGGTGGTCTTAATAGATAGGTGGTCATAGTCAGAGTTTCCCCTGTAGAACAATTACGTGGCATGAAACATCACATCGCAATCACAATAAAAACACACAAAGTACAATTGTACTGTAGAACCTCACTATCAGGAACAGTAATGGGAGTAAGAAATAGTGTCCCCATTACTGAGGGGTCCCCATTCGTGAAACATAATTAGCAACTTTATATAACAAACATAAGGAGGGAAATGGTGTCCCTTTTTGGAAGTTGTCCCTATTACTGAGGTGTCTCTATTAGCGAAGTGTCCCCATGGCGAGGTTTTACTGTACATATATTGCCCAGGGTCTAATCCTTACCTGAGCTGCTTTGGCTTAACAACACAGTCATTAATATGAGGACTGGTGGCGGTGGTACTGGAAGACGCAAATCCATCTTAGATATCCGATATGTCAGTTCCATCTGGAGGTTTGCAATACCGGTTTTCTTCTTGAAATAAATTGTGTTTTTGCACTATATATGATGATTTAAAGTTATTCCTTCAATGCCTATAATAGACACAGATCCATCTTACATATCCGATATGCCAGTTCCATCTGCAGCATTAATAGCTTTGTGTCTCCAAACAAATTAGGTTTTGTGTTTATTGGCCTTTTCCTAATATTGTTTTACTATACTGATTTCACGATTTCAAATTATTCCTACAACGTACAGAAACTAGTTATTTAATTTACTTTTAGTTCTAAAGCACATTTTTGATATCCTATTTGGCAGTTCCATCTGGGTTTTGCACTTCAGTTTTTTTTATACAAATGAATGGTGTTTTAGACTGATGATTTCAAATTATTCCTACCATTTATTTAAACTAGCTAGACACAAATCATCTTAAATATCCCATATGTCAGTTCCATCTGCCGTTTGCAATACAATTGTGTTTTGGTGTCATATTAGTGGATTTTATTTGTATACAAATATATGCTTATTTTGAAAATAAGCATCTATCAGCATAGAAATAAAATCCACTAATGTGATACACATACAATATGCAATGTACGTTACACATTAAATCTTTAAGAAAGTAGTGTTTTTATTTTTCAAATAAATGGGTTTTGGCCTATGCTGATTTCAAATTATTCCTACAATATGAACAATTGGAAAACATCCCACAATTTGAAAAAAAGATGATAATTTACTTCATACCATATTTAATATTCGATATGTCAGTACCATCTGGAGTTTGCAATATCTAATTTCTTTCTACAAATAAATAGTGTCGTTGGACTATAATGATTTCAAGTTATTCGTACAATTTGTATAAACCTCATACTTGACTTGTCATGTCTTCTCAACAACCACATATGAATTTGAGATCATGTCTGTTACTAGTAGTGGTGGCAAATGATAGGGGGAAAGCGCCTAAAATGGCACAAATACTTCTAACAGATTATTTTGCCAATATTAGATACGACCCATTTAAACAAAACAAGATGGCCGCCACCTTTTCAAAAGGCCGACATTTTTTCACAACATATACATAGTTTTTCACAGAATTAGAATTATAAGACACTTGGTAATATGGACGATTTGAGCTTCCAATAGTAATATTATGTTTCAGTTATCAAGTAATCAAAATTTGTGATTAGATATCAAAATGGCCGTCAATTGTCAAGATGTCTCTGAGTTAATTTTCAGTATGAGACTCATATTTGCAGGTGAGAGATCATCCAGTATCTCACGGAGTGTGGAGTTCTTTTAGTCCACACGAGGTGAGATATTGTATGATCATCTCTCACCTCCACTGGTGTAATAACGTTTTTCTCGCATGTGTATTTATCATTTTAGGCCTTAATCTTTGTACTGTAGGATATCAATTTTTCCGCTCCGCCTCTTAACCAATCAGAATCGAGTATTTTGTGCAAGTATGAGAGAAACTGGAAACAAGATCTACTTTAGGATCTGTCTGACTTCTGCCTCAGCAAATCAATGCTGTGGATATAATTACACGTCGTGCCTATTGATACACGTAATCCTATTACCGTAGCGTGCACAGACTAAGTTACGTTGTGTATGGATTGTGCAAACATTGTGCAGTGATTGCCTGGTACTTGCTCATATTGGTATTTTCAGGTTCTTGTATAGATTAGAATTAGGGGATTATCTTCAAAATTATAAAACTTTTTGGAATTGAATATTATAACTATACTCTTCTTTCCAGGACCTTGGAGCGAGTGGAATTAGTGGATTATCTCCAAAACTATGACATAGATTGGAATTAATATTGTGACTACTTCTAGATACCCCCTCTGCCATCTGAGTAACTTTCATGAAGGTTCTACAAGTATGTCCTGTAATTTCCAAAAGATAATGAAATTTATATGATGAGGTCGTGAAGATACATGTTTACTACAGCGGTGTATACGAAACTATATTAAATAATGTCCCTTCTTTATGAAACTTTCGTGGATATCGGAGGAAGTTTCTAGAAGTGTCTTGATCAACGTATTCAAACTCAGTATATCTTATAGATGCATTGAATTCCTCTCCCTCTCCTGTTCTGTGATGTAATAGTATTTCAAAAGACAATGTAGCTTAGGTTTTTGGTAATAAAAGCAACAACAATTTCATCCCATTGATCATATTTTAGATGTACAGCTCAAGAGGATGTTGAGAATTGATATTTCCCCCCTCTAGTGCATATAGCAAATCATAGCAGGGTACATCAACACTTTACCATGCACATGGCTCTTGCATTTTGCAAGCATTTTGGTGCCTCTTGTGACACTGCTAGTGAATTAGCTATGTCACGGTGGTTGTTTTGTGATAAGGTGGAGCATCGTAATCTCGATATTGCTCAACTCGAATTTTCTGTTATCTCGACGCTAGTTTCATCTCCTAACAAGCACACGTTGATCATCTCGAATATATATTGTTTTACTGTTATCCCTAGGGACTCGAGATAAGGCGTTTCTACTGGATCATGCACATTACTGTACTCATCCTTACAATGCACACATCAGCTATCAATTGGAGAAACTGCACAATGATGTAACTGCAGTTACGCTAATCCTATATCACTCCACCGGCATCACAAACATGGAATCCGTGCTGAGCACTTTACAAACACAATCCTGCTCCTTTAAGATGCAGCAGAAACATTAACAAACACAACACACTCCCAGCTATTCCAACCAAAGTCATTTAGCTGCTTATACAAAGAGTCTACCAACTATCCAAATCAAATAGTCTCCCATCAAGATTTCCCAAACCTAATCAGAAGTGCGAATTATCCCAATCACACAACATCCTTTCTGGTATATTGAACATATGCCATTGTGCATGTCCAACCCCCAAATCACTTCCTCATACATCAAAACTGGTTACCTAACTGATGAAAAACCCAGCAGCCAATACAGGTAAGAAGACACGAATGTGAAAGCATCAGCTGTCAAACCCAGCAGCCGCCTGCGTGTTTCGAGGCATTGATTTGCTCCATGTAAGGGGGCCACATGCGGCGCTCCCCCACTTTCCCAGCCTCTCGCGAGCTCCATAGACTGTTGAGCGTGTGGGTGAGTAGACTCCGCGAGCCCCCATCCTGGTGGTAGTGAGTGACAAGTACCCGGGTAATACGTCATTAACTCGCGGTCATTAGCATATATGTATACAGTAGGGCTTGCCGTTTAGACCACTTGTCTATTGGTAGCACTACTATGATGCAAGCATTTTACACCGGGGCAAGACTTGCTATTTAAAGAGATCCCCTCGACAAAGAGAGCGTTACACCTGTCTATTGGCACCACTTGAGCCAAGTCTATGAGTGGTCTTGATACAGGGGTTCTACTGTACAACATTACCTCACAGTCATTAGTATACGTGCAGTGCAACTTACCATTAAGACCACCTCTCCATTGACAACCACCTCTATAATACAATCACTTCACACAGTCCCTGGTCTTGCTAAGGAGACCACCACCTCGAACATGCATAGTATATATACTGAGACTGTTACATCTTTAATGACACCACTATGAGAACAATATTATACTAGGATTTTCAGAAACCACGTCTACCTGGTTTTTAAAATACCAGTCCCCCCTACCCGCCCCCACCACACACACACTCAAATTATCCCATAAGTGCACCCCAAAATGTTCAAAACTCTAAAAAAAAAGTCCCCTCACTTTAGGTGTTTGTCATAACCCCGTGAGCCAATATAAAAGGTAGCTCCCAAGTGTTGGTAAAGAGATCACCGCAAAAACCGCTATAAAATGGCCATGAGGCCCCTTTTGAGACTACACGGGGCCAGTCCACGAGTGGTTCTAATAGAGAGGTTCTACTGTAGAACGTCAACTCAGCGTGATTAGCACGCTCTCCTCCACAGACTCACTACCACAGTCTCATGGCATTTAATTATGTGCTTGTGTAATTGTTCGCTGTAGAATTGGGCTAACAGGAACTACGTTTACTGGTCAATTTGACAGAAGCCAATCAGGGTGGGGGGTTATAAGGGGTCGAGCAATCCCACATTCCACATTTTTGGCTTTTTGTCCACATACCACAATGTTTCAGCATGAAATCGAACCCTCTCTAGCGATTGAAATCGAGATAGGCAACATCAATATACCTAAGTTCTACTGGATGTATATCAATATGACGTTAGACAACACTAATATTATTCATTGTCTGATTATGTGTGGGCATTTTAGCCTGTAGACGAAGGTCAAGCAGTACACAAATGCATGAGATGACAATGGTCATCATTAAATAACCGTGGTCATTTCTGCAGCAGTACCACACCGGAGCAAAGTACTTCTTTCCGGTTTGGTGGTGAGTGTTGAGCAAAGCCATCCCTAAACCGCTAAACGTTAATGTGAGTGTTTTACACGCTGTGCTATAGAAGCAAGTGATGTATACTCCCCCCGTGGGGTGGGTGGGGGTGGGGGAGAGTTAGCCATAATAGTGGTACAAGGATGCCAATGACCTGGTGTGGATGTGAAGGCAACTCCCTACTGTGTTTTCGTTTGTTTGTTGTTGTTTTTTCTGTTTTTTTCGTTTTTTTGTTTTTCTGTGTTTTTGTTTGTTTGTTTTCTTTGTGTGTGTTTTTTTAGTTTTTTTTAGTGTTTTTTTTTTGGGGGGGGAGGAGACATTTTATTGTCAGGCCCTGAATGAAACGCAATTTAAACATATTTTGTATTAAAGATCACTCGCCTGTCTGAAATAGCCTCAAAAAGCTACGACAAAAACACCCCATTTCAAATTTCTTGGATGTGTGTGTGTGTGGGAGGGGGGGTGCGCATACCCCCAAACCTACCAAGACCCTATCTTGATGATCCTATGGCTCTTCCCTGTACTCTAGCGGTCTCGCCAACATATTTTGCCCCCAATCCTCTGCAATTCCGCCTGCAGCCCTGTAGGGGAGTTGTTTAGGACTTTCAAGAAAAGATTGAGAGATGTTCGCAGTCTGTCTGGTGTGCTTCTACTATTGATTGGGGTGGAATTCCCATTACCGAATGCAGATTTAAGTGCACTAAGGTTTCAGTTCTGTGTTCAAATACCTCATTATCTATGCGATGTATTGAAGTGTATTGCCCTGTCAATTCATATTTCTATCATGTACAGCACAGCATCGTGATCTCGATATTGCGCAAGGTTAGTTTCAGTTCCTATCAAGCCTGGGCCATTAGGTTCATATATCAGTTGGTTATCTGGGATATTGGCTACCTCGAGCATGTTACTGTGATCTCTACAGCTTCCACCCCAGTCCACAATACCATTTATTAATGCCACAGTAAAATTCTAGAAAGTTACTGTATAATGTTAGTGGATTTTATTTCTATATACATATAATTATGCTTATTTCCATTTGTAAGTTATATTCTGAAGAGGACAAATCTTGAACACGTTTAACAAATATCTTGTATACTTTTGTATTGTTTTATTAAATCTTTTGGGATATAAACAGATATTTGTGTAGAAATGAAATCCACTTACATGTATATGATACACAAACAATATGCAATGAACGCTACTCATCAAATATTAAGTCATAAAGTTACTGATGCCTGCAGCCAATCAGAGCAGCTCATTTGCATACCAATCCCTAATAATGAACTCATGCATTCCATCCCTTAAAGATATCATAACTGGGGATTCCCCAGATCAATAGATGAATATGTCTATTGCTTAAAATGGTAAGGTTTAGTTCACAACAAGCGACCTCACCTTTGTTTGAGTGACAACTTCGAGATCATGAGTCTCTACTTTACACAATTTAAAAAGTTATTGTGTACGGTTATCACTAATTGGCTGTAAAATAAACTGCATTATTAGTGGCCGTGTTTGCCTGGGGAGATACCCGAGCGGTACACGAGTCCATTAGTTGACCGCTGGTCATTATTAGCTGACCACGGTCATTATGCCTGTATCCCCGTGGCCGTATTACACCAGAATGTAATTAGTGGTAGGAATCCGTACTTCTACATGTATAATGCATTATGATGAAGCGTAATGTTTGTAACCGCCTTGGCAGTAAGGGGCGGGGGGTGTACTGGTTCAAGATATCCCATATCTCTCTTTATGGGATTTTTCCCAGACCCCACATTTTTATCTTTTTTCCCACATCCCACGTTGTTGAAATCTCATATCCCTCATTTTTTATAATTTTACCCTCACCCCAATATGTTTTTGACACGTCACACTTCCTTAAAATCTCATATCCATCTGTTCAGCCTTTTTTTCCTTACATGTCATAATTTTGTATGATAGTCATTAGTCTCAACTACCGAATACACATAAGTTAACACGATCTACCCACGGACATAATCTAGTCTTCACAGTCTTCATCAAATACAATGTCAGTTGGTAGATGGTGTTTTTTTCATGTCTTCAGTCTTGAAAACATTTTCATAGACAGAACCTTGGCTTGAAAATTAGCCAAAACAAACAAAAAAGCTATGACAGGAAGCAAGAATAACCTTGAAGTAACAATTCCCATTGCGCAGACTTCATCTTCGATTAGCAGCCAGGAAACAAAACTGTGTCCTGAGAATTAAAAAAGTCACTTTATTCCCTTCCTTATGTTGTCTATTCCCACAAACTCCCTACAGAATCTGACTGAATGGAGAACAAATTGCCAATAATATGGAAGGCAATCTTGAACAATGGCCATGAATACTACTATTGAGAAAGACATTTTGATTTGTCCTCTGCAGACATCTAAAGAATTCTTTGTTATTGAGCTTGTTGTACTCAAATAAAAAAAAACATTTAGCTTTTAGCGCCTAGGAAATATGGAATGTCCAAATGACAAATTCTATGTACTTAATTCTATTTACATACAGTTCACCAAATATTAATAATCTATACTAAAAGTTTTAAAATACCTCATTTTAATCATCCTCCACAATTTGACACCAATATTATGTTTATGTGGCTTCTACAAGCAATTGTCATTTTATGGTCTTCAATTATTACATCATAACAATTATAGGGAAAATCATTAAAAGTTCACCTAGTCAAAATGAGCTATTGTATATTTTGTAAATGTTTGGCAGATATATAATCAAATACAATATACAGAAGAACATTCTTGTCTCGATGTCACTTAACTCGAATTATCTCGGTTTGAGTTGGATTTCCCTTCAACCACAATTTCAACTTATGGTAGTTGGGTTATCTCGAACGTTTGGCTATCTCGAATATCACACTGTTATATCTGCAGATTCGATATAATGATTTTCCCTGTATAATGGTTTCACCAGTTGGTTACTTACTAGTTTAATAGTTCTTAAAAAGGTGCAAACAGTGCAAAAGCTAATACCGTGGACCCTGTTTTATTTGGATACGTTCTGGAGATGTGACACATGTCAAGTGCCCTTGAAAGGGGGTTGCCAACATGCAGTTGCTCTTCCCTGTAGTTGTTCATTCTTAATCACAGTGAAATAGCGATGAGATTTCTCATCCCAGACTGAGACATTTATCAATACCACTGTCAAAATATATAGGTACAATTATAGGTAAAAGTAAATCAAGCTATTTTGCATATTTGTATTTGAAAAATGAGTGCTTGTATTGATCCCTTCAAGATATCATAAATCGGGATTCCTCAGATCACCTGCTCATCGTGCATCTATTGCTTTAAATGGTTAATTAAATGCACTGAAAGAAGGGATGTGACTACCTAACCTTTGTGTGGGTGGATTTCCTACTACTATAAAGCAAAACAACAAAACAGATGAGGTCATAAGATGCAGTAAATAATATAATACTTCAGTGAGACTTCGTTTGTAAAACATTGCGGATATGGGATTTAACACGTCTCTGCTCGATACATCTTCAATACAGTAGAGCCTCAAAATAAGACCACTTCTATATTGACATCACCTCTAGAATGAAGCCACTCCTCACAGTCTCAACTCTTCATAAAGGCACCACTTCAAACAGAGACCACTTCTCTATTGGCACCGCTTCAGATGGACCACAAGGTGGTCTTAATAGAGAAGTTCTAGAGTACCTGCTTCAGGACGTATCTTACAGTACAGCCCCATTATCTCGATGCTGCTTATCTCGATTTTCTTATTCTCTCGTTGTTAGTTCAATTTTCTTCAAACCACATTTTGAACACAAACCAGTTGGTTATCTCGAATGTTTGGCTATCTCGAATATTTCACTGTTACGCCTGCAGACTCGAGATAACGAGTTTCTCCTGTAGCTGTTTATTTAAGCCTGTTGGGTGAGTGTTCACTCATCATTTACAGCTTTAACAACTTCCCTGCCTGTCGCAGCCAGGACGTGCGATTAAGGCGACTCGCGACGCGACGTATGGATGACTTAGCCCGCTCATATTTGTCAGGGAGAGACAATTAGAATTTGTTAAAGGCTTGTTTTTACTTCCCTAACTCGACTGTTTGAGTTATGGTTTGAAAAGCGTAGACATTAAAAAACTACTAGCATGTACAAAATGCATTGTATGTAGCGTCAACAATGTGGAGAAAATATGTTCCCTCCCAAATAGCTGTTCTTGCTGCTGTTGTGTATCTACTGTGACGTATCAGTTGGTTATCTCGAATATCCAACTGATATATCAACAGATTCAAGCTGACGAGTTTCTATTTTATATAGTTTTGGGGTGATAGATCTCGCGACCGTTCGCACTTTGACATAATCCTATTACATGCAATATCAATTTAATGTTTCTAACTGCATATAAACCTAGAAAAATACCGGCTTTTTGACGGACATGAAATCAAGTACAGTAGAAGCTCTCTATTAACACCACCGGTAAGACTGACCTCAAATGGTCATAATAGAGAGGTGGTCCTTTTACGCGAAGTAGCGCCGGTCTCCTTGTTAATGCTTTGGATTGCAGGAAATGTTCTCAGTATAGAGTTTGTCTAAGGTTCTACTGCATTTATGTTTATTTTCAACCGCATACAGCATATCTCTAAAATGCCTTATTTTACCAACATGAACAAAGATAAGTGATATTGTTCTGCAATGCTACTATCAAAACTACAAATGAAACCATATGCTACATACCAAAAACACAGTGTTATAGTTATATAAAGTAAGTGAAGAATCAAACACAAAGTGTCAGGCGTCGGAGACAAATGAATTTAGCACACCGTAAATCAGATGTAATGCGCCTCCGTGCCCGCCTATGCCGGCCTGTGCTACCCGCGGCCGCGAGGATCCATAGATGTCTGCCACCGCGGCCCTGACACCGGCTGGTAGACTCAATTATGCACAGCTTTTTAGTTGCTAAGCTCTTTATGTAGGAATGATACGTTCATGGCATGATAGTGTGATGACATGGAATTTTAAGGTACAGTAGAAGTTTGTTATTTCGATGTTGCTTATCTCGAATTTTTGTTATCTAGAGGCTGGTTTCATTTCTTATCGAGTCCATTATGGTCATATGTCAGTTGGATATCTCGATTGTTGGTTATGTCGGACAGTTTATAGTTCTCCCATGAGCTTGTAGATAGCGAGTTTCTATTGTATATCCATTTGAATTGATGTGTGTATGTATTTGCACATTTCAATATCGTTTTCACTTTATGATGCAATAGATATAAAATGAAATGATAAAGAAAATAATGCATTTTTTTTTTTGTTGTGTGGGAAATGGCTGTTTAAAAAACAGAAGAAAAACAAAAACACACACAGTATATAGAAAAAACTGCACGAGATAAAAAGTAGTAGCAGAACTTTCAAATACAACAACAAAACAAAATGAGACATTTGGAAAAAAAGGCCTGCACGTCAAGCTCATGTAAATGTAGTTGCACAACTTTCAAATAAAACAACAACAGAAGAAAACAAAAGAATAATGTAATAACCCTGCACAAAAGGCTAAAAATGAGCCTCTGCAGTAATGATATACGACGCTTACCCCCTGATTGCTGTTGTTCGGGGAGGGGCGAGTGTAATGATAGGCTCAGACCATAAATCACGTGCTAGACAAAGCCCAGATGACTTGTCAGAATCACAGGAGGAGGGTAAGATTCCAATCACAGGGTCTGAGAGGGCACTCACGTGCTTCAGGAAACAAATAGGCACTGTGGCATTTGGTCACATGTAAAATTATGAGTTTAGGGAGGGGGTACAGGGGTAGACTTTGCATTGGTGAAGGTGGAGTTGAAATATTTGGGCTTGTTCATTTGGGGGGTCTTAAATATGGTTTATGACAGAATTGGGGGTCTTGTTTGCACTGGCAAAAGTGTGGGTCTTTGCTTTGAGATGTAGAGAAATGAGGGGGTCTTTGGGGTTTGGCTGCCAAGAAACAGCGGGTCTTAGATATTTTGTCATCTCCCCAGGTACGGTTCATATACAGTTGCACCCCACAATAAGACCATCACACCAGTGAGACCACCTCTATATATTTTCACGAACCTCCATAAAGAGACCACCACTCTATTGAGACCCCCGGGTGCACGGTGATCTTTATTACAGGCTCTTCAGTACCAGTGATGTACGTATGACTTTCTATATTTGAGACACCTAGCCTAGTTGTTTTTTCTAAAGTATAACCCACACATAAATTACACCTCTTGTAGCATGTAAATCATAAGGACCTATTTTAAAAGCTACTTATTTGACTAACGAAGCAAGTAATCCCCTGTTTAGGATGTAATAATATATGTAACGAGCACAGTGCATCAGCGTCTCCTGCCACTAAGTGTAGAACGCTGTAGTTCTCGGGGGGTTGCCGAGTATCGTGTTTCTGGGGTTTGTGGGGACGTGTCGCGCCTGGGGCGTACATGGGTTAAAAGTGGCACAGCGGCACGGCGGTTTTTCAGCCACCGTGTTGTACCTGTAAAAGTGACACGTTGGAAATTTTTTTTTCTTTTGACAAGAGGCACAGACATTTCTTCTATAGACTTGTTCTGTTATCTATGAATTGTGGGTGATTTTAGGACGAACAAACCAAATCGCGTGACTTTTACAATGCGTTGTGGGTATTTTTAGACAAACAAGAATCAGTCTCTATCATTTTCCTCGTGCTACATCACCACACGATTGGCTTGATTGAGACTAACAGGTTTGTAACCGCATCGAAGCTAAGCGAAAATCGTACTACGATATCACTCTGATATTTCTATTTGCAAAATGGTGTATACGGACGGGACGTGATATCAAAAATGACTTGAAGAAAAATTCTGGACTGGTTAAAATTGGACACCGGGGCATGG
>CM032664.1:3126912-3213269 GCA_019095985.1 Streblospio benedicti
TATGACATAGCTACCCAGTTAGCCTGGCACAAGGACTTATACAAAAGCCAATTTCACGAATATACATTATACGTTTTCATTCTGTCAAAGGCTACTTTTCAAAATCAAAATATTTCTTTTGGAGTTTTTGGTGTCTTGATTTAGAAAAGGAGCCTTTGAGAGCTTGAAAAGGTTCAAAAATAATAAAGTCCAAATCAATGCATTAAACCAAGCTATTTTAACTTTAAGAAACAAAGATACAGGCGACAAATAAAACTACAGATTGTGGTTTTATCTACTATGACGTTTTGAGCAAGACTTGTGCCAAGTCACTCATCCTCTCAGCCCTGTGAGATGTTAGCGTTTGTCATTTACATGGACATTACATGATACTTTACACCGCATTTTCATGTCGTGACACTAATATGTAAAGTTTATGCAATTATGTGGCCTGCACTGATGCAACTATAATGCAATTAGAGCTCATGCATTCGCTTCTATATGTGTTTGTTTGTGTGTCAGTGCACTGGAAAGATCCAGGTGTTTGTGGGTTTTTTTCAATGGGGGGGGGCGCACTTGAGGGATTTATATGGGTTTAATACCTGCGATCGATAGCGGACATGCCCCCCCGCCCCAAAAAAAAAAAAAAATAAAATAAATAAATAAAAAAAATAAAATAAAAAATAAAGAAAACAAAAACAGAACAAAAACACACATTAAATGACATATTTTGGTGTAAAACTGGGGGCTAACCCCGTCGCCCCCTGGGTATGTCTTTGATATGTGTTACCAATACTTGCAAACTCACTCTCTTATCTCTTTAACACTCACAGTTCTAGCAAGATAGACATAGCTGAAGACAACGGTTAAAACCATACGTTTCCATTCGATTATTAGTCTCACATTAGTCCCATATAATAACGTTAGAGTCATGAGTTTGAGTCCTGCTAGGGCCACTTGATGTAGTGAAATGGAAGCTTAGGGTTGTAAAATCTGTCTTCAGCTGTGAATATGGTGGTAGAATATGCTTGCTAGAGATGTGAGAAAGAAAGACGGTTGGAAGTGATTTTTTGTTTGCTCAGAACTCACCAGATGCAATAGAGTTGAAACAAGCCAGCTCATGGTTCATTTAATTAACATGGGCTAAAAGGATGACAGTTTGCAGCAAACTCTGTGTTATGTAAGTTTATTGTTTGAATACAGAGATCAATGTGGCTAACTGCTCTTTGACTATACTGTACTTGGAAAAAACTAATGTCAAAGTATTGATGTTTTTAAGTAATGGTGGGAATCAGAATTTGGCTATAAGCTTTTTAAAGTCATGTTATTGCATTTTTGTCAGTATACGTCTAAATAAAGCGTCTAGCTCCTAATATCGGGGAAAGGTTTATGAAGATGGGACAGTTTCCAATACAACCCCAGTGTAAAAAAATCTAAATCAACGGCTACTGTATATATCCACTGTATATATCGTATACGAAGCTCTAAAGTCAGTATTCTATAGATCTGTATGGGAAACTATAGAAAATACTTGCGTGATCTTTAAGAAAGTTTCACGGATATCGTGACACCTCTCCAGACCCATACTGACAAAATGTCAATCGAATACATTCAATACTTTATCAGATCGTAGGCAGATCCAGGGGCGCTCACCTATCTCAGACCAAAGGGGCAATTTATAGACTAAAATATAAGCTAAACACTGAGGAACTCCTCCACGAAGTACGTTGTACTAGTACTTCGTGGAGGAGTTCCTCGGTGCTTAGCTTATATTTTGGTCTATAAATTGCCCCTTTGTCTCAGCCTATTGCGTGCACGAGACCGGCAGCATGACCACAAACGGCCACCTCACGGCGCACTCAATATCTGGTGTCCTCGTGGGGCAGGTTTAAATCAACAGCCCAAATCAAACTCTGTATAAATCAGCATGATTTATTCCTGATACAGGAGAAAATATTCTGTGCTGTTTGAGACTTGTTATAGCATCTAACAAGATGGTTTGACAAAGTATGAATTTATTGAAACCTCATGTTTTAATTGAAGTATTCAGTTCCTATTTATCTGGAGGGAAATTACGGGATATTTATAGGTTAAAAACACATCTTGACAGTTATCGTAGGACTGACCTTTGCCCCACATACATTGCATTGAGCTTGATATCAAATCATTTACAGAAAAAAAAATCTTGTTATCTCGAATCTGTAGATATAACAGTGAAACATTCGAGATAGGCAAATAGTGGAGATAACCAACTGCTATATGTTCGAAATGTGGATGTAAGGAAATTAGACTAACTTCGAGTTAACAGGGAAATCGAGATATGCAACATCGAGGTAACTATGTGCTACTGTAAATCAGACTTGATATCAAAACTTGATAGATCAGGATGACGGGAGGTGGGAGAACAATCCAAATAAGATGTGAAGGAGGAAGTTGATGACGAAAGCAAAATGGTATCAGTGTGCTGAAAAAAGTCCACTTTCCCTGCTGGTTCTTCGCCCCATGGTTGGAGTTGTAGCCACACATGTGATATATTGGTTACATCACACAGACTCATTTGCGTGTTGCCTTGTTTCTCTTGTACTCTCTTATCAATATCTAATTTAGAAATCTTTATTTGATTTTCTATCTTAATATGTCCGTTTTCTTGAATGCCCTCAATTTTAGCACCCATTTTGAAAAAGATAAAAGATGGCCGGCCAACGTATTCATATATTTATTTCAGAAAACCTCTTGCTTAGCTTTAACACGAACTGCTAAGAGCTTTTCGTTTGTTACGTTATGTTTATGATTGCAACATATTTTGCACTTAGGTCTACTTTTTTCCAATATAAAGTGATATGTGCACAATGAAGATTGCGTTATGATTTTATTTCAAATAAATTATCATAGCAGACGTTGTGTGCCACTGATAATTAGTGATCATAAATAAATAAATGCCATTTTGATTTTAAACATGTTTGTGACTGAATTGAATATAAATGTAAATAATATAATTTTAAAAAAAGAAAATATTAAATTTTAAACATATTTATGACAAATTTAGAAAATATAGGTAAAATTATTGCAAATCCTTGCACAAACGAAACGAACGCAAGGCTTTTATAGCACAGCGTTGACTTATGGGCAATTAAGATATAAGTTTGGAGCTGGAACTTGATGCCAACTTGTTCCGGCAAAAATTATAAAATAAAATCCTATCAAGTAAAGTCTCTACGCATACGTTGTATATTCTACTCCACTGGGGAGGTCTCCTGCATAAGATGTTCTGGTGTGATAATTTCAATAGAAAATATATACTATGTAGGATCAAAACAGAAAGTCAGAACCAGGACTTAATAAAAGTACATACCTCTCGCTTTCCACTGCTGTGTTTACATCACATCAACAGTCAAATGAGACATAAAGATGTAGTTGATGTTCAACATAAAAAGTGATCCCTAATTTGTCGTGTAAGATAGAATTTTTTAATGACGATTGTAACGCATACTATAAAACTATCACATCAGAACACCTGCTTCCCATTGTAAACGGGTAATTTAAAATAAAATCTATGTATCTTAATGAATTAAATAAAATGCATATGAAATAATGTGAAATCTTACAGAAAATGATCGCTCATTTTTAAATTTTTAAATACACATTTTTGAAATTAAATGTATGGGCAAATTCTAAAAGCCCCGGGCATTAATACATGAAAAAATACTTTAAAAGCTTTCAAGTTATTCCATGCTTTGAAATGGCAATAAAAAACACTGTTAAAAATATTGTCATGTTCCGCTAAAAACATAAAAAGGACTTGGTAACATGATCATATTGGCTTCTGTGTTAAAGTGAAACCCCATGCTTCTAAAACGACTGAAAGGTTTTGTCTAGGTAGATTGTTGATTTGGAAAAAATGGGTGGGGGGGGGGGTTGTATTTGCACCCAGTGTACCTATTGGTACCGGTATGTCGGTATCTGCAGTGCTGTTGCAGCAGATATACAAGTTCATGAAAATAAAGTTAATCTTATATTATAGCTGTGGAATGAAAAATAGCTTGTATAGAGGTAGACTGGAAATTTGGATACTGAATTGTATAAGTGAGAGTGAAAATGATAATTATTTTTGGACAGCCCGTAGCTGTATTGGCGGCCAAGGTTAGAGACTCCTCAAGACTATGTAAATTTCAGATATTGTAATTGCTTATAAAATTTTAGAAAAATGGTAATTACATAAGACAAATTTTACAGATTTGATATTGTGTCTTTATATTTTTAAGTGATGAATAAAGAAAACTTTTTTTAAGAATTTTAAATGCTTTATTATACCTATACAACCAAACATTGACTATAAAATAAGAATGGAGAAAGAAGCTGTCACATAAACAAATTAATTCACATTTTATTTTTTCAATATTACTATTTAACCAAGGTTATTTGAGAAAAGGTATTATGGATTATGGTTTTACTACTTTACATAATGACATTGTCAAACCAAATAATAATAATCCATGCTAAAAGCGGCAAAGATTTAAACTACCTCATTTTAAGAATCCTCCTCAAATTGACACCAATGTTATGTTTATGTGGCTTCTACAATTCATAAAATCCATATTTGTCAATATCATGGCAGCCATTTTGAAAAATGCCCATAAAAGGTGTTCCCCAAGCCAAGGTAGATGTTTGGGCATCCGATAAAATAGAGCTCTATATATCCTATGGATACCAAATCACACAAAAACCTCTTTGTAGTCACAATTTCCGGGTTCGTTATTTTGCAAGCAGACTATTATAGGGCTCATAGAGACTGCAGAATAGATGACGATGAGAAGTCTCCATCAAACGTCGCGTCAACATGCATCAGGCAGTGAACATTTGAAACCAGCCAGCCCTGGCCAAAATCAATTGGCCAAGGGCCATCGGGTAGGCCCTGACATTTTGGAATGTTACGTGAACACACTCTTCACATTCCTCCCCATTTCAACCGCCCGGAACTCTCCAGTGTTGAAGTTTCACTCCCATGTGAGCACATCTTCAGCCAATTAATAGATCAATTAGTTCTCCACTGGCGTTTCGCTGCTAGGTGCGCTGAATTGTTTATAAAGCATGCAATTGCCTGTCTTATTTCTGAGGAAAGCCCAAAACAAATGGCTCCAATTTTCTGAGAGATGAATTGCCTAACTGCGAACATCGAAGAATTTATTTCACACAGTCTTCGCGATTGGAAGATTAAGAGCTCGTAAAAATACTTGCACTATTTTCGGTATGCGCGATGAGAAAATCAAAACTTATCTATTACTCCGCCTTCCCTAGATATATCAGGGGTTGTACACATTCATATCAGAGAACAACCAGTGATAGATGATATAAAGTAGAACCTCTCTATTTAGGACCACCTTTGGGACCAGTGTAATCGGGTCTCCATAGAGAGGTGGTCTCTATACTGGGGTTCATTTTGGTAATTATATGAAGGTTTGAGGCCGTGAAAAATAGTCTTATTATAGAGGTGTCTCGATAGAAAGGTAGTCTTAATTGGAGCGTTTTCTGTAGCTTGTTGTGGCAAGATTCTGTTACTCAGAAACATGGTAATTCAAAATCAATACAGGATGATATCTCTATTAGGATCACTACTCAGGGGACTAATCTCAAGAGATCTCATTAAAGAGGTGGTCGCTTTATGAAGGTTTGAGACTGCCGTAAATGATTTTATTATTGAGGTGGTCTTAATTTGAGGTTGTACTGTAATTAAAGAGAGTAGACTTCCAGTTAAATACGGTTATTTATCAAAGAATAGGAATTGTTGAACCTGTTTGTGGCAGAAGAAAAGACCGTGCTTGATAACGTTAATCAAGTCTAATACAGAACCTGATATAGAGCCTCAAACTCTAGATATTGCTTACCTCGACATTTCTGTTACCCGTGTTGTGTCATTGGTTTCATTTTCCTAATAACGCCATTCGGAACATACGTCGGTTGGTTATATAGGGGTGCCATTACGGCTGATTTAGCAGAAGATGTTGCTGACATTCATTGTGATAAATAATACTTATACAGGCAGCAGTTAGCACTCAGTAATGCATGTTACCTTTTAGTATCTGATCGTGGGTAATAGGCAGCAGCAGCAGCAGCAGCAGCAGCAGCAGCAGCAGCAGCAGCAGCAACAACAAGCAGCAGCAGCAGCAGCAGCAGCAGCAGCAGCAGCAACAACAACTACTACTACTACTACTACGACAAGTATGTAGCTAACACTTACCTAATCTTCCATCTTCCCTCTGATGATGGGTGATAGTCATGAGAACACAGATGGCGTGCTGTGAAGTGGCTCCCATTGAGGCGCAGTGTGGTAGAAATAAGGGCTTTACTCGCCATGAATGTTAATGGAGCTGGCGATTTACTGGTGCCCCAGAAACTCACAAACTTACACTGAAATTTTTAAACATGGTTCAGTCTGTTTCTTATGAACTCTCTTTGTATTTGATTTTCAATCTTCTCTCTCATCTTTCTACCAAGCATATTGTTTTTGCTAGGTACTAAGATGCAAGAGAGAGAAGATTGAAAATGAATTTCACAAGCATTGGGAAACACATATATAACTCTTCACATTTAATTTAAGCTTTTCATCACAATATGACTTTCTTGTGGGGCCACCTCTATATTGAGAACGTCATTATAATAAGAGTATTTCACGTGGTCCAACGCCTTTACAAAGAGACCATATGGATTTGATCCTCCATAATGAGACCACCTACCTTTAAGACCACTTGAATCCAGCCCTTTAATTGGTTCCATAGGCAGATCCAGGTTTTTGGAAAGGGGGGGGCGCACTTAAGGAAAAGGGGGCGCACTTCTGGATTTCATGAAAAACCCTATGAAAATGAAGTATTTTGGTGGGAAAAGGGGGAGGCGCCCCCGCGCCCCCTGGCCTGCATCAGCCTATGGGTTCTACAGTTAATAAGTTAACTTCAAAATTCAAAAATATTTTCCAATTGTTTTAATAGACAATCATGATGAAGCAATGATGTTTCTTTTTACATTTACTTCGGCATTGTCTTAACATTTAATTTGAGAAATCGATAATTTATAATATTATTAAGTATGAAAATCCATATGTGATCCATACGTGGATTTTTTAGCAATACTCTCTAGCTACCATCTGAATGTTATATCATATATGCTAACAATGAACGAATAAAATATTCATTTAACACAAATTACATACATATTGTTTATACAGTATAATGTATCTCTCTATATATATATACAGAATCATCTGATAAAATTGTCTGCTATCTCTCTTGCAATCCACCCCAAGCTCAGCAGCAGTGGTATCAATAAAGACGTCCTTCCCAGCTCTCTCTTCTATGATTTAGACTTGTCCGTTCACCTGTACAATTACGAGGAGGAAGCCTTAGCCCAACAAGGGGCTAATTGTGAGAGAGGAAGGATGGCCACCTCTCTCTCCTAGATGGGGCTTGGGTCAAACAATCATGTTGGTCATCGCAAAGATATGAGTTTCTGAATA
Source organism: Streblospio benedicti (assembly GCA_019095985.1). NCBI lineage: Eukaryota > Metazoa > Annelida > Polychaeta > Spionida > Spionidae > Streblospio > Streblospio benedicti. The sequence goes on from CM032664.1 coordinate 3,134,396, forward strand.
CAGTCAAACCTCTTTGCAAAATGATTTTTCTGCAATTGTACAGTGAAACCTCGCTACCAAAGAATGTTTCTGCAATACAGTCAACCCTTGTTATCTTTATATTGCTTATTTGATGTGTTTTCTTATCTCGAGTTGTATCTTAATTTTCCTTGGACAACAATATTAAGATGTGTCATGTGTTTATCTCGAATACTGGTCATCTCGAGCGTATAGTATTTTCCTCGTGCACACATTCGAGATAAGGAGTTTCTGCTATTGTGTGTTCTCTTGAAGAACCATCCAGGTTCCATCGTGGAGGCAAATAGTAAGGTACAGTGTAGTTTTAACGGATATAATTCAGATGTTTTAAATGTGTGAAGACCTAATTCTATTTTTTTCTGTGTGTGTAATGCAGTAGCACTTATCTATTAACACCACCCGAGAGATTGGCCTCAAGTGGTCTTGGTAGAGAGGTGGTGCCAGTCAATTGCAAAATTGGGCATGCTGATTCTCTGTAGTATATTTTCAAAGCCTTATAATCGTGATAAATGGTCTTATTATAGAGGTGGTCTTAATGGGAGGTTATACTGATTTTCAATGAGTTTTTGTTTATATATATAATATATATAATAGGGCTAGAAAGATGTCCGAGTGGATACACGTGGCTTCATAAAATGTTTTAAACCTATTACATCAATATAACCGGTTCCGTAGGCCTATTGGTTGGATCTTTAAATCTTAATCCAGCCATCGTTTGCTGACAATTTTAAGTGATTGGTAAGTACTTCATAATCCAATTTTCCAACAGACTAGTCGCACGGCAGCTAACGGCCCTGGCAAACTCATCCTTCACGATTTACATCATCTTCTGTCTTCAAAGACAATGCTGTTTTTCTTTTATCTCAAAATCAGAGGGCTTAAATTGGCTGGCCAGGCTTTTCCATCATGGAGACTCTGTCCACTTAATGGAAATGCAAACATTTGTCCCGCCCCGAGTTTGCACTGAGAGAGTTTATAAGAACTGGGCGGAGGGGGCAGCTCTATAAGACCCCCTTTACTTGTTCTAGATTTTTAAAGCGTATACAGTAGAAACTTTTCATTAAGATCCAGATGTCTCTATATTTATACCACCTTTAAAATTAGAGCATTTCTATAATAAGACCACCTCTGTATTGAGACCAATGGGTGGTCTTTATGGAGATGTTGTGCTGTACTGGCATTGGGTATAAAAACTGGCCAGGGTAGGGGTCAATTCTTGGCCATATAGTCCCATTTCAAATATAGATATTTCATTGACTGCTGCTACGAAGAGAATTATAAATATCCAACTGAAATATAATCATTTTCGAACCCATATGTAATGCATCATCAACTGCCATAAAATGAAACTCACGACTGACTAAACATTTTGCACAGTTTGAACAACATCGGTTCTGTAGTAAACACTATATGTAGTCCAGAAACGCACATGCATGCAAATACAGATGCATAAAAAGCAAACAAACACAATGTTTTCACATCATTTAGCAGACACTGACATCAAACAGCAGAATAAAAGAACAACAATAGGTTTGTTAGAGCACACTTCTCATTTTCCCATCAGGAATACAATGCATCATCCACTATCACAAAATGAAGCTACATTATGATTTTTTCCAGATAGAAAGAACTGGGCACAAGGAATGATAGCGGAAGACCGTGTCATTAGGTTACTTACAGGAGACCGTGATACACACTTTCTATTTTTATACACATCAACCTTTCTAACTATATACCTAATTTGAATACCATGCATGGAGTTAAAAATGAATATGCAAATTGAATATTACAGATCCTTTATGAATTAAAGTTCATAACCTAGTACTCCGACATTAACACTACCCATGACTGACTGTACATCAGTATTCAAAAACCAAACATACATTATGGTCTACCCTTATTACAATCATTATTCAACGTTCACAAAATAGATAACGCTAAAATCTTAAGCATTGTTGGTATCGTTCTCATTTTACTCTAGCTCTACTACTCTCTACTATTATTAAAGACGGAATGTTGAACGTTTTGAAGGCTTTCTTGCATTTGCTCTACAAAGTCTACTCTAGAATAGAATTTCACTAGCATTACTGGACTGGAATGCATATCTCCAATTTTATATCATCTCGAGGTTAGATTGATTCCTTTCGACCAATTTATGAACACATGTGGTTATTTCGAATATTGGCTATCTCGAGCATTTTACTAGTTAGGCCCTACCGTACCTATTCGAGATAACAGTTGCTACTGTACCATTTCTCTCTATAAGAAGACTAGCAGGTGTCTCTCTCTCACACCAGGCTTGATGAATGGGCGAGCTTAAGACTCGGTGGGGAGATGTGATAGATGAAGTACTGATGGGAAAATGAGAAGTATCCAGTGCCTCGTGTGCTTTTTACATACAACTTAATCAACCTATGCCATTCGGAAGGACTATTACTGTTTTGTTTTGTTTTGTTTTTTTAACTAATACTGTTTTTTACTATTTTTAATATATAGAAAAAATAAAGAAACTGATTTGAATTGAATTTAAAGCAACAAAGTCCCGCTGTACTGACTTACTGGTGGAGTAACCTGTCTCCAGCAAACAGAAGGGCCTGAATAATCTAATCACTACTGAGACCATTCAGCCACGGGGCCGGGGCCGTAGAGAGACTAGCACCAGGAGCGAGCATCTGGTGTGCGTGTCTACAGCGTCAATAAGGATTTGCGCTTTGCACGGGTGTAGTTTGCGACGTTTCATATGGCCGTGGGTGGAGGGGGGTTATAAGGGGTCACCAAATCCCACGTCCATATTTTTTGGCCTTAATGCCCACATACTTGCTTTTGTTTTGCCTTTTTTCCAGCATCCCACGAATTTCCAGGCCTTCCCCCTGATCTGCTCGGTTTGTCCGTGTCAAACAAGAAGTTCATTTAAAATGATGCGACTGTATGCACAGGAGAGTAAGACTGCCGAAGCTATGGCGGGCGCACTCGTTAAGGAGTGCATATACGGGGCGGGTTTATAATGAATTGGAATGGGATGGATGTGGGAAAATAACCAAAAGAGAAAAGTGGGATATCAAGGAAGTGGTATACGGGATAAAAGCCTTAAAATTTGTGGAATGTAGGAAAAGGGGCAAACAAACTCCACAGTCGAATGTGCACAGCGTTAAGCATGATGTAAAAGATTTACTCTATATCCAGTAGAACTTCGTTATCTCGACGTTGTTTATATCGATTTTTCTGCTATCTCGATGTTAGATTACTTCCGTGTAATTAACCCACATTTTGATCACATATCAATTGGTTATCTAGAATATTCGATTATATTGAATATTTCTCTGGTATGTCTACAGATTCCAGATACCGAGTTTCTACTGTACCATTTCTTTTCATGAAAAAATAGGCCCACTAGCAGGTGCCTCTCGTGCAATCACCTCCAGACTTGATGAGTCCTCAATAAGGCAGACTTCGGCGCCTGCCTTTCTTTTGTGCCTGTGGCAGGACAAAAAAGTGAACGTGCGAAAGTCCTCCTTCTATGGTCTCGACTGAAACGAGCCCATTATTTATTCAGGGTGGTCATGCAAGTAGGTTTATTTATGGGCATGATAATCAAATTTGTGAGCCCCTTTGCTCTCACGTTATCAATGTCAAGGAACATAGAGGTTTTCTTATTCATAGAGTAGACACATGTTATCTCAAAGCTGTCGTGTAGAGAAAACAGTATAATAGATGGCTAATATTCGAGACAGCCAACTAACATGATGACTATGATGTGGTCGGAGAGGAATGAAACTAACTTCAATATAACAAAAAAATGATATCGAGATAAGGAGGCTCTACTGTAGGTCAGGGCCCGTGGCTGCTTGGTTTAAATCATTTCATATTTTTAAAACATCATATGTTGCATGTGCAAAATGTAACAGCCACACTCTGCGTGTTTGTTCTGTTCGACATGTTTTTCAGCACGCTTGTTCAACATATCTGTACAGACTTCAATAAGAACCTCGCTTGCGGGGGGGGGGGGGGGGGGGGGGCAGTAGTGAGATTAAAAGTGATCATGGTTTATATGTTACAACTTAATAGTTAACTCTCTGCTCCTGTACTCATCCTTAGTGATAAACTCAGATATCCAGTTAGAAAGGTTGATGTGTATAAAAATAGAAAGTGTCTATCACCGTCTCCTGTAAGTAACCTAATGACACGGTCTTCCGCTATCAGTCCTTGTGCTTTATATCTGGGGGATATCATAATGTAGCTTTATTTTGTGACAGTGGATGATGCATTGTATTCCTGGTGGCAAATTGAGAAGTGTGCTCTAACAAACCTATTGTTATTCTTTCATTCTTCTGTTTGATGTCAGTGTCTGCTAAATGGAGTGAAAGCATAGTTTTTTTTGCCTTTATGCTAATAAGACCTTCCCAAAGTTTCGTCCTCATGTGGGATTCGAACCCATGATCTCTGGGTTGAGATGATAACAGACCAAGTGTATGTACAGCTTTAAAACAAAGGTTGTAACCTTTTATCTATGTTTGTATGTATGTATGTTTCTGATATAGTCAAATGGACAGGGTTGTAAAACCTGTCTTCTGCAGCTATCGTTGGTTACTAATAAACCGATATTGGTCAAACTATGTTTGTATGTATGTAATGTATGTTGCTTCTGTGGACAAGCTGACACTTAAACCGATGTTGGTCAAACTGTGCAAAGAAGTGACACTGAATTAATTCGAATTCTGGCTAATTGCCAATAAAGCAAGCCTTCCAAACCAATAGAGTTCGTATCTTGGTTGATTAAAGACAATTAATCATTTCTATTCTGAGTGCACACTGTGGATTTTTTTTTCATTTTCATTTTTTTTTATATGTGAAATAATGTACATGAGCCATCCAAGCATTGGCAAATGAAAGCAACAGACTCTGGTTTGTCACTTCTGGTGACACTACCGCGTTGTCTTTAAGAATGCGAACTAAACCTGCATATTGCTCACGGTTGAAAATATAGCACCTGTTACTTCTCATTTCATGTAAGTGCCCAGTGAGTGAATGTCAATATAACATCAATATGGTCATATCTAGATAAATCCATGTTATACTGCATTCCTCCTCCTACATCTTCTGCGAACAGCGCTGTCATTAATTTTGGGCTGAGGCCTAAATTGAGTATTGATTGAGAGGCCAATCTCTTTTCCAGGGACTCTCTTTTGTCACTAAAAATATAACCACTCAATATACTTTAATGAGATAAAACAAATTTCCTTTCATCTTAAATGCACGATAAACCTAATCAAGCCACCCATTTAGGATTTTTTAAAAAAAACAAACAATTATAAATTACAGTAAAACCTCCAATTAAGACCATCCCTATAAATAGACAATCTGTGTAATAAGAGAATCTCTTGCGATAACAACTCATTCAAAAAGAGATCATCATTGCAAACTTCTATAAAGAAACCACATCTCTATTGAGACCAGTTGAGGCTGGTTTCACGGGTGGTCTTAATAGTGAAGGTCTACTGTACAGAGTAAACCTAATCAACCAATCCATTTAGGAACGAAGTAAAATGAGCAATTGCAAATTGTGGATCCTATTGTTTGTTTGTTTGTTACATTGACACTTTGCTGTTTTCTGTTCTTATTTGTATGTTTGTTTGTTTTGTTTGTTTTGTTTGTTTTGCTTTCACCGCGCTGGTGAGTGTAAAGATGAATAAATTACAGTAGAACCATACATATGACATCTCGATGTTGCTTATCTCGATTTTCCTGTTATCTCGATGTTATTTTGATTTCCCTTCAACCACATTTTGAACATATAGCAGCTGGTTATCTCGAATGTTTGACTATCTCTATTCAATCGTGTTTACGAGGTGAGTTGCGCCTGCTAGGGCCTCCTATAATAAGACCAATTCTCTTAATTCAAAGTCTTCAAACAGAAACTGCTACAAACCCCCATGTTAATACTAGACCACCTCTTTAATGACACATTTCATGCAGGGTGGTCCCAATAGAGAGAGAGGTTCAGGTACACAGCATGCATGGGACGATCCTGTAATGTACAGAGAATAAATAAAATACTACAAGTACAGAAAGCAGTCTTTAGCCGGCAATGAATATAATCACTGCTCAGCTTTAAGTTTCCTGCCCATATTCAATATCCTTGCTCTGGAAATGATCTAATTTAGCGGTGTGTCTCACACATGGATATCCGCGTCTCATTTGATTTGTTCTTTGATCAGTGTGAGGCAGAAAATATGGACCATGAATAGAACTGTGCACCGGGAACTGATTAGTGTGTCCATATTTGCATAGTTTGCATTATAATAGCTTTAAGCGATGGCAGATCCAGTTTTTTTTTCTCAAAAGGAGAGGGCACCTTCAGGTTCTTATGAGCTTTGTACACCCGACGTTTTCCTGAAATGCAAAGAAAAATTTTAAAAAATCGAAATGGGGGAGGGGAGGGAGTACGCCCATGGACCTGCCTATTCTCAAACATTGAATCAGCATTGTGCTGAAAGAGTAGGAGTCTAAGAGGAGTCACACTTTAGAACAGATTGTGCATTCTTGTTATACCATTATGTCTTATTAGATGAAAATCCAGTCAACAGTTTTTCCTTAATCATCAGACACCAATACATTTCATTGTCTTTCACCAATCACCAGGAATTGTAATTGAATAGGTTGCATCACATTTCACACCTAAATAAAGGCAGTTCACAGTTCAGCCTCAAGATTTAGAGCAAATAACAAATCACATTTTTGCGATATGACCCCCCTCTTAATAAACAGCTTCTACTTAAAGTTTATTTTTATTAAGACTTCATTACTGTGATGATAATTTTGCTATTAAACACTTAAAATTGATAGGAACCACAGTTGATCTTCTTTTGTCTTCTTCCAAATCTGTGTACTCTGTGAATGTCGTCTGCAATATCCTCATGATTGATGGAAACTCTTTGTAAAAACACACAGAAGCCATCAATTGCTATTGGAACATGCGCGTTGGCAGCCTGGTTAAATGGGTTCTATTGCAAACCAATGTGGCAGAAGAGGGGAGCCTCCCAGGAGAAATTACACAATACTCGAGCAGCATCAGCTAGATAGTTTATCGCATATTCTATCGCATGGCAGGTGATTTTCCACAAGAATTACGCCTTTTTCTCAAAATATTAAGGATAAAATTTTGATTCATGGTTTGAATATATGTTGGAGTATTTAGTACTAGACAGTGGTCCTTTCCAGCACGCAAAATTAATGCTGCTATTGATTGTAACCTAGTTTATAGCATTATTGAGCATTAGGAGCCCCTCCCTTGATCATTGCTCAAGTTCTGTGGAAAGAAAAAACAGGCGAATGGAGGCGGGTGCTTAAAAACTTAACTTGATTTTAGGGGGTCTAGAAAATATGGAGTGCACTTACACATGTGGGGGCGGCCTGTAGCATTATCAGTAAAAATATAGGGTGGGGGTGGGAACTTTTCGCAGACATTTAGGCAGGGTACATGAACCACAATAAATGCTAACTTTCTTGTGGAATAGTGAACACAAATTTGAAGAATCTTTTCATTAACCAGGCACTATTTGGATGATAGAAGAGAAGGAGGCTCTAAATGACTGGATGTTGCTGTTTTTCCATCGACAAATTCATTAATAATAGAAGAGCCAGAATCAGCGAATCGAATAAAGACGCGCAAATGTAAAATACAGTGTGCAAGATCATCATTGTGCCACACTGACTTTACTTCGACACAGTGCATTTGACAATTACGTGAGAACATTGTTATCTCGATGTTGCTTATCTCGAATTTTGTGCTATCTCGAAGTTAGCTTCTTCTCCCTTCAACCACAATTTCAAAAAATATAGGTTGTCTCGAGTATTGGTTTTATAACTGTAACGCCTTCCAATTCGAGATGACGAGTTTCTATTGTGTGAAGTTGACGAGAAATTTCGTTCATAGAATTATCTAGACAGGATAGAAACCTCTGAGCTTCGTACACAATGCTCAAATTACAACCAGATTACAAAATATAAAGATTGTAAAGGTATATGTGTAAGTGCGGGGTTTTTTTACAGCTGCAATTCACTGCTATCGTGATCTTATCACTACATTCACACCAGGTGATTGGCATAATTGAGAAATTACATCTTTCTCAACTCCCCGGGGAGCATACAGTACATTGCAACCGTAGCGCAGACGTGCTTATCATGCACATTAAAGTTTAATCATCTGAGTTATTCTTATTGAACGTGTAGGTGCCACAATCGTCCAAAAGCAAGCATTACGACTCACGTACCAGAATAATAGCTGTGCAAGAGAACAATTGTCCAAGGTAACAACGCTCTTTTCTCCCTCCATTACACTATTTCATTCACTCTAATAAGCTCTATTAGATTTTATCTGGTATTGGTGGAATCTATGGCTATGACATCAGCAAGAAGAATTATGCAAAATTATATTTAAGTCCTTTGAACTAAAATAGAAAACATGGCACTATGACCTAAACGTGGTAGAAAACTTAAAATCGGGTACATTTGTAAATTGTAATTTGTATGTGACCCACTTCAAACTCAAATACTACCTACAAGATCTAAAACTATTGCTGCTCTATCAGTAAAACTTCATTCTTACTAAAAATGATTGTGGTTTTTGTTTTCTTTGTTGTTGTAATTATCAAAAAGTGACAGCTCTATTTCAAATAAATATATTAATTTAGAATTCTAAACGTTTGCAAGCACATGAGGCGCCTTTTTCAAATAAATAAAAAAAGCCTTATGTCTTTGAAAACATTTAAAATCCTAGAATAATATAATAGTAATATTTATCTGTAACAAATTGTCCCTTTTTGATAATGACAGCAGCAAAGAAAACAAAACCCACAATGAGACCCAGTGCTGTGTGCCACATACATAGAATATTTAACTAAAAATGACTTTGTGCACAATGTCGTTTGCGCCTGCACCATTATATTACTCGGCCCCCATTGGCTTCATCTTATTTTATTGTCCTATCAAATTACCTCAATTGTGACATTTTTATTCCCTTGAAACGACATTTCTTGCCTATTTCTCACTGCAAAATGATTACACCGGTATATTGAAATGGATTTTCTTGGGCATGTGTCCTTACTAAGGGCATCTCGTATTGTTTAAAATGAGTGTAATTGACATTAAATATGTTTGCTGGAGAGAAGTTAGATAGCAAAGGTTCAAAATGACATTTAGTAAATCTATTTTAGATTCATTATAACAACTACAAAACACGTAACTGAACTTTTTACAATGAAATCAAATAGATTCTTTATAAAAAAAAATATTGAAATGGGTGGCGAGGGCTTTCTTTCTCTAAAATAACTCTTTGAAACAATAATATCAAACCGTATGCAGTGAGAGCCTCTCGGTAACTTGTGGTTATTTATCATATCAAATATGAATCCATCACAAAATACAATTGCAAAGTAGGTTTAATTGTTCAAACTCTTTAAATTATGTTTTTGGCTTAGAGGTAGGTTATTGAGAAATCCTCTGAATGGCTTTAACATTGAAATACTGCTTAGCATCCAATACTTTAAACGTTCTTTCCTTTGTCTTCGCAAAGCAATTTCATTCAATTTGAAAGCCACCAACTAACTTGATTGAAACGGTGTACATATACAAAAACCATTGCTATACACATGTAAGCCGACACTTCTTTCAGCTGCCATTTTGAATTTCAAAATGGCCGCCATAATTTGTATACACATTTATCAAATCTAACGTGCAATTGAATGTTTGTAAATTTAAAACACAAAATATCTTCACTCACGGCAATATTTTATCTGCATTTCTTCTTTAATGTTTGATGTTATTCATAATCAACACTCATTATATGAGAAAAGTAGCAATTATATTCTGCATGTGCAATGTAAGAAATAGCATGTCCATTGATGTAGTTTCTAGAGAATTCGCAAATCACCCAGACTAAGCGCATATGCCACAAACTCGACCACATGGTGCACGTCATGTGAAAGTGGAACCTCAAATTAAGACCACCTCTCTTAATAAACGATCTCTAAAAAGACCATTTCTCATGGTATCAAGCATTGATATTAAAAAGACCACCTCTATAACAAGACTTTTTTTGCCATCTAAAGTCCTCATAAAGAGATCGACGTGAACCTCCATAAAGAGACTCCCTCTATAATAAGACCATTTCTCACTGGTCCAAACCTGCTTAAAGAGGCCACCTTTTCATTGAAACCACTTGAGGCCATCCAGCAGGCAAATTAGATGTCATTTTCATGTATAATTTTGCAGATTCAGCATTGTTTATTTACCACGTAACATGTTTATGATAAATGTAAAATATTTATAGATTTGAGCTACCACGCCGTAACCCGGGGTCCGGTTATTAGCATGAAATGCACACCTTGGCATGCCTTGACACCCCAATTCACTTGTGATTTTTGAGTATAATTCGTGACATAGCAACTTCATACATGATCGCTGTATTTTTGGCATATTAACAAAATGTAACACATGGAGTTTCAAAAGCAGTTTTGCCGTGATTTCGTCAGTTTTGGTGCAATTTTAATAAAACAAACAACGTACTAATCATCATGTCGTGCCGAGGTTCGGGTTTTGGGAAAAATAATTAATTATATATGCATACATCTAATTCTTTATTCTAGTCACAGGCCGCGGTATTACAATAGCCCGGGTTACATCATGGTCCATAAAATGTAAAACAGAAATAGATTCACTCACTGGCGCTATTTGAGGCGCTGGTAGCGCGGGTCGCGGGTCAGCTGCTGCTGCCACTCGCTCAGAAAGGGCGTGTTACCACCCCACAGCACCCAGATGTGTGCTGTGGCGTGGCGGCGGCGCGAGGCAGCGTGGTCGGCAAGTGGGGTGATGGAGTCATGTCATCAACTGTAACAAGACAGAGACAGATTATTATACATGGTGGGTTATAACATGTAACAACATAGTGTCATATGGCATTATGATATTCTAGCCTTTAGCATATTACATAGTGATGGAGTCAGATACTGTAACAAGACAGAGGGAGATTATTATATGGGTGGGTTATAGCGTGTAGCAACATAGACAGTTTATTAACATTTAACAAGACAAGGGCAGCTTATTACAACCCGGTGACATATCAAGTGGTCTTTATAGAGGAGGTAGTTTTATACAGGTTGGCAGAGGCTTCTTAATGGACCATGCAAAATGGTCTTATTACAGAGGTGGTCTCTATTTAGAAGAGGTTTTATTGTAAATTCCACTGTGTCCACTAATCAATGAAAATATAACCACACCGGGAGTGGTGATGTTTACATCCTGTTGTTATTGCTGAATCAATGAAAAGTGTGCCACCAATATTGGTCTTATTACAGAGGTGATATCTTTTATAATTTTGATGTATTTAAGCTGAGGTTCTACTTGTCCGTGATCAGATGTTGTATATATTTATTCAAAATGAGGTAGATAATTGCGTGTCCAAATCAACACGGCATTTGATTATAACATGGAGATATATGAATCCTCTATGTCAATATTTACACCCAAGTTATAACAATATACCGGTTCATACTCATAATCAGTGAAAAACTTGAACACACAGATCACCAATGAAGAAATATTACATCCTGCTGTTAATGATAACTGACTGCCCCGCATCCCAAACCCACCCACACCTACCCACTGTGGGTGGGTGATAGGTTGTGTGTGTGGGTTTTGGTATGGGTGGAGTGAGTCACTGAGTGGGTGGGCGGGTGATGGGAGATGTTTGAGTACTCTAAATAGAGGTGGTATTTTTATGGAGAATCGTGCTGTTCAGTTTATGATGGTTTATGACCGTAATAAATGATCTTATTATTGAGGTGGTCTCAATAGAGAGGCTGTCTCAATACAGAGTTTCTACTATGTGCACAATATTATATTAATCCTAAATGCGCGTTTCATTCTATAAAAATATGAGGATGCATGTTGCATATATTAGCAGTAGTTGGGAGAATTTGTTACCTTATAATTCCATTATAAAGCACTTCACTCCCACCCATAGACCCACAGAACAGAATATTTCACCCCCCCCCCCCCACCCACCCCCACTCCCCCCCCCCACCCAGTCGGTGTCACAATCGTATATCACGTCAGAATCAAGCACCCACCCACCCACCCAATCACCCACCCCGTCGTGTATCACCCACAGAGAGCCCCACAGATACTCACTTAAGACCCCGGCCACACGGCGACGCTGCGGTGTCCGCGCCGCTCCGCGTCCTCCACGCCGCCGACAGCCGCGGACCAGCCCCTGTCCACCTTCACCAGGTCCACGCTGCCGGGCAGCGAGGGCGGGGAAAAAATAGTCTGGTACAGAGGATACAGCACGGTCAGTTAGTGGGGGGATGAGCAGAGGGGAGAGGGTGGGAGGGAAGGGGGGGGGCAATGGGTGACTGTGTGTTAGTCAGGGGGTGGGGGGTGTCCAAATATTCTAGTTAGTGGACCTTTGGTACAGCGGATACAGCAGGCGAGTTAGTGGGGGAGATGGGGTGGACAATGTTCAAATACTGTAGTTAGTGGAGCTTTGGCGGGTCCACTGATTTCTCACATGGATGGTGGGTGAGTGATTCTGCCGTTGATCACGTCCATGTTACCGCCACTGAGGGCGGGGTGAAGTCTGGCACAGATGAGGTGAGTTAGTGGGCGGGTGGGTGTGGGTGGGGTTGAGTGGTTTTAATGGACAGGCAGGTAGATGAGTGGGTGGGTGAGATATTGGGCTGGCAGAGAGTCTGTTGGGGGTTTGGAATGTGTGGGTGGGTGAGTCGGGGTGGGGTTTTGTTTGGGCAGTTGAGTGGGAGGATTGGTTAGTGGGTGAGTGTATTATTGAGTGGGTGGGTGGGGGGATGTTATATATTCAAATACTCTCGATAGAGGTGGTCTGTTTATATAGGGTTGGGACCATAAGAAATGGTCTTATTATTGAGGTGGTCATATTATAGAGGTGGTCTCAATAGAGTGGTGGTCTCAATAGAGAGGTGGTCTCAATTAGAGTTTCTGCTATAGATACAATATACTTATAAAATTAGTTAACTAATTTCGGCCATTATAAAGAATATGTTTTCTATGAGTTATGGATGTCATTAGTGTTTATGGGGGTTGGGGTGTGGGTAAGCCCACGGGCGGGTGTGTGTAGGTTTTGGTGGGTGGGTTGGTGGGTGATTCTGAGTGGGATGCATGGGTCGGAGAGGATGTGGAGGAGCTTCAATAGTGGGTGAGTTATTGAATGGGTGGGAGAATTAGTTATCCAATTTTGTCAGTGTGTATGAAGCATACATCTTGTATGAGTGGATGTAATATGATAACAGAAGTCAAACTCACCAGCTGGCCAAACGAGAGCGTCGGCCCTGATTTCTCTCACTTTGTCTCCCACCTTGCCAGCCTCACACTCGCACAGATGCACTGTGCAGTTCGCGTCCTTCACACGGTAGCTGCCGTGTGTGGCGTGTGGGGACGCCGTCTGCAACAGCAAGGAGGGGGACGGGTGATAGGGGAACATGGGGCATATTATCACGGGATCTGATTATGGACTTTCAACTTTTTGGACCATATTGTACAGACAGCACAGTATAATGAACACGGTCTCAGAAGGGTGGGGATGGTGGGTGATTTAACATTTTTATATTAAAAACAATTTGGTGGGTATATTATGATAAACAGTGGGATTTGACTATGTTGTATGCTATTGTCAATAGTAAAAATCATATGCTGTTATTTCAAGATCAAATGAAAAGTTCAAACGTCAAACCGTGCATGCATGTGTGCAAGGACATGTGCAGTGGTGGTCTGTGTAACTGCTGTCTGTACCTTCATTGTTTACTGTGCGTGATGACACACTAGAGTTAATCTAACCCGGATTAAACTATTTGGTATTGCTTGCATTTTGACACTCACATATCATTATTTGAGGTATGTCTATCACCCATAAAAGACCCCATAAAGCCCTGGGAGATTACCATAATTTATGTTCTGGTGATTTGATATGTTAAACATTAACGCATTAATAAATTGAGATCTCTGCATTTCACACATGCTTTTTTGTTTATATAGAGCAGGTCGACCAAGTTTGAAAATCAGGTAGCCTGATTCAAAATCACGTAGCCAGGCATTCAGATGAGTGCCGTTGTAAGCCACGGCTCAGGGATACAATTAATGTCAAACCATGCATAATGTTCAGCATTATATACCTATTTAACCCAAATTCTATTTGTTATGTTGTTTCAGTTTGTCTTGCAATGAAATGAAAATAATCATAATATACAGCTGTAAATGATTTACAAGGTCATAATGAAAAGCTTCACTTACTAATGAAGGCTTTGCTGGAACATTCTTCGTTTTTCTTGGCGCTGCGCTGCCTGCGGTGCTGGTCGTGATGATTTGGCGGCTCCAGCTGATGCGCCTCCTGCAGCTACTGCTCCTGCTGCTGTTGTTGTTGTCTTTGGCTGCTGTGCTCTCAGCTCTGCAACTTCCCTTCTCAACTGTTCCACCTCAGCTTCTGCAACTGCTTGTGTTGTTGCCTTTGGTTGCTGTGCTCTCAATAGTTGAACTTCCCGTCTCAACTGTTCCACCTCAGCTTCCGCAGACGTGGCTCCTTCTGCTCTCGGTAAGTCGTCTGCAATATTAATGCTAATATTATTTAAATAGTAACTCAATGTGGACTACAACTGATAATGATTTGGAGAAGTTCTGATCTTTAACAAGCATGATTAAAATGAAGTACATATTGTTATGTGTAAGGATTATGTATAGACAGACAAAATCTTTTCCATGCTAAAGGTGCATTGTTTACATCTTACTTTCCCGCAGTATTTTGCAATACAACACTGTGCAATTTTCCCATGGTCTACATAGCACATGGATTGTGATTTCATAAAATCTAAGCAGTTCTTGTTTGGCTTTTGATGATGATACATGTCTTAGCATAAATTCAAACTATATGTGTACAAATCTTGATTATGATATTATCAGCAGAGGAATAGTGTTTTGTTACAACCGTTAATCACAACTGTAACTAATGTATATAATTACTCAATTGATTTCAACTAATTTTAAGAAGAAGAATAAAGCATCTATAAGATATAAAGTTGTGTGATTATCTATTCGTAACAGTATTTAACCATGCGTGTTAACCAAGCCTTCTACTTACGCTGCAGAGCCAAAAGCAGCTGCTCCACCTCCGACATGGGCGGTCTGTCCTTCGGGTCGACAGCCGTCATCCTCAGAATTATGGTCTTCCACCGCCGGGACACGGGAGGGTCAGTGGGCAGCACAGTGACCACCTCAGGCATAGCCACGTCATCCCGGGTGACGGCACGCATCATCTCACGACCCACCAGGCGCGAGGCAGCCTCTGGTACCAGACAACATATCATCAGTGTCCACAGGGGATGATAAAATAGACAAGGTTTCGGTCAGAAACTCTTCTTTATTATATTAATGTTTCAAAATTTATTCATAACATGTACATAATATTAAAACATCAAATCCATAATTAGACAATAATTGAATAATGCACTAAATGTTAAGATTTTATAGCTTTACTTATTACATTCAGTGAAGAAGTGTGTTGAATACAATATTGAGCAACGGATGGTATTAAACAAACAAAACCAATGTGACAATAACATGTGAGTTGTCACATATAACATACAACCATGATGGCATTCGTTACATGTAGGCCTATTTAGATTGGGATTTTTCTTAACATTTGACTTTATAATCCTGATGCACTTTGATGATTGATTATGGTAAGATAGAGGTTATAAGAACAGGGACATGGAGAAATAGATGCAATTATAATGTGGTGTACGATAACATAATGATGTAGAAAAATGAGAAAATGATATATATGATCATAACAATCACATTGAATGGAGTATTACCGATATGGATGTAAAATTACATCCAGAATCATATAGACAATTTACCGCAGCTCATATAAAGAGATATTGTAACAATCATCATGATAGAATTCATTTCAAGAATTCTCAATTATATTCTTTCTGTGTAACTATTAATTAGCAATAATAAATAATGATCACAGCCTACTTTGCTTAAGATGTAACATAATACAGGATTTGGAATGCTATTTTTATAACTGTACTGTGGTAAACCATGTTTGGATCTCTATAAACAGATGGTTGGTGTCAATCCTAGACACGACCACGCAGTTCAATCTTTCGCTTCTTCAATTCCTTTACTTGTATAGCCAAATAGAAATGTATTAAAAATTCAAGATTTGTTCACATCTTATGCTAACCTGGGTTATGGAGTGGTTGTTGAGACTTGGCCTTCAGCAGCATGCCCTGTACAATCCCCAGTGAGTACACGTCTGATGGGGGCCCGAACCGCAGGTAGCAGCCGCCCTCCTGTTCCACAAGCCACAACTCAGGGGCGATGAACCTTAAAGTACCTCTAAAGCTGGACAGGTATGACTTATCCAGATTCTTCGAAAGACCGAAGTCCGCTGCAAAAATGGACAGAACTGAGAATGTTAATCTTAAACATTTTTATTATTGGTTTAATTATTACATAGACAAAGTTAATAGATAGGAAAGAATAGTTCACCACTTTCACAGACTGGTAAGCTAGCTAGACAAACATTTTGTCTTCATATTATCATTTGGTATGATTAGCTATTAGAGGAAGTATTGTGTTGAAGTTCACAGCTTTTGTTCCAGCTCAAGACAAGTCCTGCTCATTTTAAGTCACTATTTGCTATCAGACCTTTTTTATGTTTTAACAAACTTGTGCGCAAATCCCATACAAAACATTTACGTCTGGAGGGATGTGTTTTGACTGCTTATGATATGTCTACTGACCTAGTTTGGCTGTGAGTATTCCATCCAGTGAGTTGAGCAGAATATTCCCTGGCTTGATATCACAATGTATCACCTTGGGCGTCAGATTGTGCAGGAAGGCGAGCCCGCCGAAGTTTGGCGCGCAATCTGCACTTTATCAGCGAGACTCACTTCATGTGTCTGACAATAGTCATTCAGATTTTCTGCAAATAAACATACACACACGTCTATGTATCAACGTGCAAACTACACGTAGTTACACTAGCATTATTCGTTCTTTGTAATTCACATAGCTCATGATTTCGCTACCTCATTTTCTATAATCAATTAACATGCCGACAAAACAAAGACACAAACATTACATACTTAATCGGCAGAACTCTGTGATGATCCAAAATTCTGTATGCTGCTCTCCACCACTGTCGTCGTCCTCATCGTCCTTTTCATCAATGTACACTGTGTCCAGTATGTGGAGCAGGTAGGGGTGGTGCCTCACACGGCGCATGGCCTCTGCTTCTGCTCGCGCCTCAGCTAGACACCGCTCCATGTTATTGGTGAAAATTTTCACCTTCTTGGCAGCAATCAACATGCCGGTGTCCTGAAGGGAAAAAAGAGCACTGATCCAATGTCAGGTCAAGACTTTTCGGGAATCCTGAGAGTAAGTCGGGGGCCATTACAAACATGTAGGACATAAGTGAGCCTATTAAAACAGACCTGTGCAAAAGCACTTATTAAAAGTTAACAGTGACTGTGGTTAAACAGCAGTTTGCACATTAACCTGCCACACTCCTGCTTCTACTTTTTGGATCATATGTCCCTATATGACTTTGTTTGTTTATTTGCTGATACTCTGCAGCCCATCAACTTGCTGATGATTATAGCAGAGGGAGGCCACGTGATGTTGGTACATGGACCTCCAGAGGCAGGTTAGGTAACCAACTGAGCGTCGGTGGTGGACAGATCACACTAGCTGTTTTCAAACTAGGTGAGTTCTTTTGCGTGCAGAGGGGTGACTGTCCTCTACACGGGGCATGCCTTTTAACGAGGCTTTGGAACCTCAGCTTGGTGAAGTATTGACATCTCCATTCGTCCTTGATCAATCTTTTAATACCCATAAATGGAACAAGTATAGATAGGCTGAGCTAATTTCAGTAGACCTTGTTTTGTGCTGTACCAAACTTTTTATTGCATTTATTGTACAAATCATAGCTGCTGATTTCAAATCCAGTTGATGGCACGCTGTACCTGTTGAAGATTTTGAGATATTATGCAATAAAATGGCGGCCATCTTGGATGTACTTGAATTGCCATGGAAACTGCTTGTGACAAGCCAGGTCCAAATTCAACTTTTTTTTCTTAAACTGGATGATATTTTTAGATAAATAAATTGCTTTATGTTTTAGAACCCTGAGAATAATTTTTGAAGTGGCTGCCATCTTGGATTTACTTGAAAAGGCAGAATTGGACAGTTTGACAGTGTGACATTAGAATGCAGGAGTTCTTCAGATAATGGAACTGTTTTTCATTGTAGAACTCTCAAGATAAGTTTAATGATATTCATATTTTGCATATACGGAAAACATTGAATTATAAATCGTATAATCATAACCATAAATATTACAAATTGGCAAATAGTTTTCACAGTGACAATGGACATAATATTATTAATAATAGATATAACATTATTCTCATAAGCAACAATAATTATTATGTTTTAGAATTTTCTTTTATGCTGTATATTGGAACATAAAACAAAATTGTCTCAAACATGTTATTCACTTTTAAAGCTACCTATGTGCATCACATTCTTGTAAAATGTTCACATTCACTTCATTCAGGTGAGCATCGAATACCCCAATAGTGGACTTCGAACAAAACATTTAACTGGAGAAAGTGATGTCATAGCAAAATCATTGTGCGACAATACAAGTGTCGCAAAATCTATATAGATCTGTCCGTCTCTACCAAACGAGATAGAAAACATAATGATTGAAGATATTCGAAAAATAATAATAAAATTTGACATCAGAAGATTATTGTCTATTCTCAAAAATCTATGTGCCACAAAAACATGCATGAGTTACCAATCAACAATGGATAAGGCATATCAAATTGCAAATAGTACAGACAAGCAACTATTGGTGTGGCAAAATGATGTTGAAGTTTGCAGAAATTTAGAGCAACAAATACTGTTAAAGTTAGATTCGCAAAATGGAGTTGATATAACATTAAATAAAGCTGAACTTAAGAACCAATTAGAAGCTCTTTGTATGTCTATGCAGTCTGGTTGCTACATAGTGGGTGTCAATTTTCACAGGATTTAATGTAAGCTACTTATGTGGGAGTCCTAAATTGGGGTCTCATCAAAAGAAGACTTCGTTTGTATGTTGCAGTACAATCTATATGGTTAAAAGGTTGATATTGTAAAGAAACCCCATACATAGCCGCAATTGCATGCGTGAGCAGGTCTTTTCAAGCATTTTGGTATGCAGGCGTACATGTAGATGCTTTATAGACTGACCTTATGCTTTCCTTTGTAGACGATGCCAAACGACCCGCTGCCAAGCTCCGTCCGTATGTTCACCAGGTAATCGCCGATGGGTATGTTGGTCGGCATCTTTGCTGTTGCTGCCGTCGTCACTCTAGGTGCCCCAGATGTTGTATATGAATACTCTTGTCCTAAAGCATATCTTATGGCTTTGTTGTCACACATGTATCAAGTGAAGTCAATTAAAGCTAATGACTCAGTAATAGAACAGACATCCTAGTGGACTTCTTGAGATGAAATAATGTGTTAAGATTTAAAAAGGGGTCACAAGTGGCCTAAAGTTGCTTATTCATTGGTAAGGTATCTTATGGTCTCTATGTATTTCTAATAGAGTTGTGTTTTAAAATTCTGTCTTAAAAAGCATAGCACCGATCTATACGACATTTTGACGGGGGACAAAATGTGTAACGGGGACCTCTCCCAGAGGACAAGACACCGAGTCACTCCCACCTCACAGAGAAGGACGGAGGAAAGGTGGTGCACTCGGACCCGAAGCAGCCGCCGGAGACTGTAACAGCCAATCATGCCAGCCAAGATGCGAGCATTGGACGCACAAACGACCGGGGACAAGGCTAGCTTTGAAAGCCTCCTGAGTTGATGCCGTGGCTATGTCCATTGGTAGGCTGTTCCAGAATATTACGGTTGATGGACAGAATGATTCCCTGCATGTGCTCACACAGACCTGTGCCCGACTCACACGAGAAAACAAGCAGGTAGAGAGAGATTAAACCAGATTTAAAACCCACAAACATAGTTTTAACAATGCAACACTCCGCAACGTCACAGCACTGAACAAATATATATGGAAATTAAAGGACACAAACATTGACTACACAATGATAGCTCAAGAATTTACATACTCTACCAGGGACAAAAATATACAACCTGTGCCTAACTGAAAAATTCTTCATAATTTGCAAACCTACCATGTCTTCACTCAACTATAGAAATGAACTTGCATCCTTCTGCAGACACCGCAAAAAGAACTTATTATCCAACATAACATAACACCCGAATGTGATTTGCTGTATCCCACACAACGTACCTGATTGTTTTTAATGTTTACATTGTGCATTATTTAACTTATAGATCTAGCATAGCATATGGAGCATTATGTGCAGGCCCGTAGCCAGGCTTTTGGGTAGGGGGTCAGAATGAGATTTTACATGGAACGCTGAATTTGTCGCAAAATGGTGACCTGAGCTGCTTTATCTGTAGTTTGTCCCTTGAATATGAATAATCTTAGCATTTTGAGAAACTTTTCATTAAGAGTATAGTTTCGTGGGTAGACAGGGAAATGTTACACAGAAATGATATGTTTGAGGATTGGAATGTCAAAAACAATGTGAATTATCTCCAGATGAAATTCATTTATTGCAATTATTGGTATCTTGTAAAATATCAGATATGCACTTGTAACAAAACTTAAATATGAACAAAAATAGGAGGATATACAGTTTCTCAAACATTTTGATAGGACACTCATACAAAAAGGAATATTTTTAAACCGTTTTTAACCTTTGACATATATGATAATATGAATAGGAAATGCCTAACACCATCGGCTTACGCACCATGTCAAAGTAGGAACAGTCCACAGAATTATCTAAAACAAGCAAGAGATCATTAATAAAAACATAATGACCGGATGACCTTGTAAACCCCAGTTATGATATGAAATAACCTGGATGCAACGAGTCAGTAACTGTCAACATGTGTCTCCTGACTATAAAAAAGGGCGGTTTTGCTCTATAAATTAATTATCACCTATTTGATATTGTGGTTTTTCAAAATTTTCATAATGTTACATAAACATTTCAGCATAATTTGGCAGCACATACACAATTGGAGATATTAATAAATTATTGTTTTTATGTCATTTGAAACATGCTCTGAGTCTTGCGTTGTGAGAGTATGTACATGTACATTACAATGAAAAGGCATATATTGAATCAATATATATGTACGATGCACATTACTGTGTTGAATAATTAGACAGAAGTTGCAATATTGGGGGATGCCAGTTAAACAGAATGAAGATAATACCTTCAAACCCACTGCATCAGCCGTGTCCCTGATGCTCTACTGAATGGCCTTAGTTTCCACCACTGACTGTATATTTGGCAAAATATATAGAATATTTAATATCCACCACTGACGAGCTTCACCACTGGCTTACCATCCCCCAGCCAAGAGTTAAGCATGAGTTCATTTAGACTAATAAAATCAAGTCCAAATTATGGAGGACAGAAATGTGTAATTTCAACAAAGTGCATGCTTTCATTCTATCATAAAATGGACATTGTTTCAATTATTCCTGACTATAATGCTATCAGTTCACCAATCCTTGTCTATTGTGAACCTAAACATGAATCCTTCTTCCTTATTCTATGTAAAAAGTTGACAGTTCTGAGAAATAGAAACTGCATGTTTTAGCTAGAACAAGGAACACGAATTCATATTTCCATTCGTCTGAACATTAGAAGATGTGAATGATAAGTTGTATTTTTATTATCATATGCCCAGGACCACGTTTTGTATTCTCAGAATTGCACATGTTTTCAATAAAACCCGGATTCACGATTAAGTGGCTTTTACAAATTATTACAATCATTCAAGGATGCTAAAAGAAAATCAGGAAGTGCTAATACAATCAATTTAAGTAAACATTTCATCAGATTATCTTAGATCTTTTGCATATATCTTACTCAACATCATTGATTATGTAGTTATGATGAAGTCCCTAAAGATACACACACACACACCCCCCCCCCACCCCCAAGATAAACTATTGTATCAACATTATTTTGTAATTGTTTGGTGTATATTATGCAGAAATAAATACATTCGAATGTTATTGCGGACGGTAACTAAAGAAACTCCTCATGTCACAGTTATATTACTAAATAGATTCTCTATTATGAATCAAATCAATGATTTAACACGATGAGTTAGAATAAAAGATGGCGCTGGTTTTTCAACTAATCATGTAATCAGTGGTTCAGTTTGGATAGTGTGGGGGGGTCATTTAAAAATAGCTGACACCCCACCCTGACACCCCACCCCCCTTGGCAACGGGCCTGGATGTGTAATCTTTATTCTGTCAATTAAGATAATTAATAAAAACTACTCATCCTTTTAACTAGATACACTTTCTAATATGATGTAATAATCATGTATCATATTATGTCTGTCAACTTCTGTACGATTCAAACCGTATTGTATAAATTATTAATGAATCGCATCAGAATAAATATTAAACACTAAAAAGCTGAGAAAATAGAGTATTTATCCCTTATAAACTTTGCTGTCTCCTTGATACGTGACACAGCTCTTACATTGGAATTTCAGAACCCATTTACGGCCTACAATGCTAGGAGGAGATAACAATTCTAATAACTTACATATTATATATAATCCTGTGTCTTTTTATATTAATTAATCCTTTAAGTATAATATATAACTAAGAAAAAGCAAAATCATACCTGTATTGTTTCGTTCTTTGCTGAATGGATAATAGGGTGTATCACAAGCAAAACATATGACATTCCCTGACAATTATGGCGTATGAAAGAATTGCGTAATAGCTTTAACGGGTGAACTGATGTGTAACTAGAACTTTAAAGTCATGACATAAATACAATAGGCGATGTACTGGGAAGTTTTCTGCTTTTATATACCTTACGAATAGCATACCAAAACATACCCCACAATATCAACGACTTTGACTTGAATATGAATAACTGTATATATTTTTCCCAAGTGTTCTTGTGCATTCAATTCTACTCTCACAGTTCTGCCAAGCAAGCTCCTGCCAAAATGTATTGACATAGGTAAAGAGACATCTTCCATTTTACTATATCAAGTGGCCCTGACGGGACTCGAACTCACGACCCCAAGGTTGTGAGACCAGAATGATACCATCATCCCAAGCAGAAGGCGGTTAAAAGGTTACTCGGACGAACCAATGTCACTGTAACCCCCAGCCTACATACTTGGTCAATTATCATCTCAACCCAAAGGTCGTGGGTTCGAATCCCACCTGAGGACGAAAAATTTTGGGAGGTTAAGGTCTGTGATTCTATGAATAACTGTATATATTTTTTCTCAAGTTTGCTTGTGAATTCAATTCTACTCTCACTGTTCTGCCAAGCAAGCTCCTGCCACTGTATTGACATAGCTGAAGAGACATCTTCCATTTTACTATATTAAGTGGCCCTGACGGGACTCGAACTCACAACCCCAAGATTGTGAGACCAGAATGATACTATCATCCCTAGCAGCGGGTAGTTGAGAAGGATATAGTGTGACAAGGATGCCAATGACCTATGTAAAGTTGCTAGAGCACGATAACAGTGAATTGCGAGTATAAATAACCACATTTACTTTTTTACATTTACATAGACAAAAACCTACAGAAACAATAGAAGACGAGTATACTGTTTGACTGTATATCTGAGGAGGGTGCTTGAGCATCTAAAACGTTCATAAATACAGATAACAATAGTGATCATGAGAAGAACTGCTGTTGCTCAACTTGTAAATTTAACAAATACTAGTATATATTGCTGCTAATAAATAATAACAATTGCACTGGGTATTTTAACCCTATGTCCATAAATTCCCCATCAAGCTTATAAAAAACCACCAGTGCCACGATGATTGTGGTTACAAAATGTCAGACCACACAAGGAAAAACTTCAGCAACCTACGTGTAAGGTCAAGCAACTTAGTATCAGACGTTAGTGTATCAAGTATTATGTTTCATTTGGCAAAATATACAAATTACTATTGATTCTAACAATGAAAATCTTACAATAAAAATATAAATAATAATACAAATGTAAATAATGTATATATAAATAAAAAGTATAAAAAAACATACAATCCTTTTCTTTTTGCAAACTGGTTTTAAGTTCTGGCAAATAATATACAACAAATGATGTGAATTTCATATATACTTAAAAATTCAACATTTTAGTGACGCATTTAACTGTATAAAATACAGAGTGTAACAAAGCTGCCTGAAAATTTTACAAAAAGAGTGCAGAAAATAATCCATTCTTTTTACATTCACACATCATTTTATTGAACTTCTGCACAATTATTAGGGTGCCGATGCCCTTTAAGTGATTAGCGGGAAATGGCCTTAAAATTAAGTGGGATATGGGGAATTGGCAAACATTAATTAAGTGGTTAGTGGAAATTTGGGCGATTAAGTGGGAAGTGGGAAAATTACCAAAATTAAGTGGGAACAAATTCTAATTTTAGTGGAGAACTATAAAAGAATGTGCGAGTGGGGGTCATGCACGTAAATTTATAACAATTTAAAATTGGTCGTTATAAATCATGTCATTTTTTGTAAAAGTGAACAAAATGTTCATTAAAAGTACGCATTTTAGTGGGAAATGAAATTATTGAGTGGGAAGTGGGAAATGAGCTAAAATTTAAGTTTGAAGTGGGAAATGAGCTACATTTTAAGTGGTAAATGGGATCAGGACCCCCCATCTAGACCCTCAATTATTTCCAGCCATTTTTCATTACACCTGTAGCCAGAATGTTGGTTATTTATAAAAACAGGTCTTCCAAAAATGTCCACGAGAAAAAGCAAATACCAGTAGGACCACTAGGATGGTGAAACCCAAATAGTTAGACACCCTACTTTGGAAAATTTGCTGATGTTTGCAACATGGTGAGGACAAAATGTTAAAAGAATATATATTTTCAAGCAATAGAAATACAAGACTTACACAAAAGTGTTGAGAAAACTTTGAAATCATATTATAGAAAATGTGTGTTGTTTTTTCTAACTGTTAAAATAAAGTTACAGACAGCTCTCTTCAACTACTGGAAACAAGTTTTATCATTTTAGTCTGGGGAAAAAATGAACAAGTTATACATAATAAAATAATAGATAGAAGTTAGACCCAGGTCACAATCAGTCATGGCAGCCAGTTAGCACAATTGTGTTATGGAATGCAGTTAATCAAATGCATGGTTTTAATTGTGTTGGAGAAGGATTTGCAAATGATTTGACATGAGATGTTTCTTTCTTTACAAAATATCAGGTAACAAATGTCATGAATTCAGTAGCAGTTTATGTGCTTATACTTCGCAAAAAGGAAAAAAGGATGAAAATGACAAGAAGTGGTGAAATATGTATTTTAAAGGTACAATCAGTATTGTGGTATTTGGGGTCTGAAATCTGTATAAATACTGATCAATCCTGTGTATCACTTGATGACCTGAAAATGGAAATGTTTTGCGTGAGAAAATATTACAGAATATTTGCAAACAGTTTATTTGTGATCAATCAAAAACACAATTTATTAAAAAAAAACATACAATTCGAGTGAAACAACCTGATGAAACAACCTTACCATCCAATCTTATTTCTAAACGTATAAGTATATGCTACATTATTTTCAAATATGAAATTCCAAATTAATGAAATAATATGTAAACTATATAAAAAGTGCTCAGAGAGCACAGCGTCGCTAGTACAACATTGACCCATGGGCAAAAAAAAGATGTTCCTTTGCAATCAAAGCAGAAAAAAAGTCTTACTTGATGTGTGACCCATCCTACATCTAGGTTATTGGCATTGGATTGCAGGCGCATTCTAAACATGGCTACAGTAAATATCTATTGCCCATGAGTCGACATTAACATGGTAACGCTGTGCTCTCTGAGCACTTTTATTCCAATATAACCACTATGCCAATTCGATGGTCATGTTTCGCACAGTATTGAAACTATAGTGGAAAAATGGAAAGAAAATAATTAAAATGGCCATCTAATTGGCAAAGTGCCAAAATTGAGAACAGTTAATGTGCAGTAAGCATGTGAGCAGTGTACAAAGTTTGAATGCTTTCTCACAAGCATTAACAAAACTATTGCAGAAAATGTTGAAAATGGACCCAAAATGGCACTATGGAAAGCACACGTTAATTGGCAAAGTGCCCAAAATCAAATCACTTTGGTCTCGCGTCATACCAAATAGTTGTGTAAAGTTTGAACAAAATCAGGCGAGGTGTAAAAGCTCTAGCTTGTCCAGAGACAAACATACATACAAACGAACGAAACACAAGGCTTTCGCTTCAGCTGCTGAAGCGACGCAATTATCTAAAGTAGACATAAGCCCACATAACTATAAAATCATGTTCACACTTCAATATGTCAAGTGGCAAGAAGAAGCAGATTTCATAATCCCCCATAAACAGGCATTGGTGTCGTTGACATAATGCAATCAGTAGCTGGGCAAAAAATATATATCTCATGCTACTGTCTTCCACACAATGCAATCAGTACTTTGCATCTGCAAAACTGGTGGTTAATTTAATTTGTCAGACGTGAAAAAATTAGACAGTAGAACTCAATTAACTTGATAATGCTTATCTCAAATTTTCTGCATCTCCAGGTTTGTTTCATTTCCCATCAACCACATTTTGAACATCTATAAGTCGATTACATCAAATACTGGCTCATTTCTAATTCACCGTTATGAGCCCTGCAGGTTTGATATAATGAGTTTCTTTTCAGGTATGACAGCAGCTGTTGGCAGGGTTGTAATAACAAGTAATCCTAACACCAGTTAATTAAATACCTTTTTACCTACGGATACTCACAGACCCTCTTCTGACTTTTTGGTGTGATTTCTGTTATGTATTGTTAATGTTACATTGCTGGGTATAATTTAGACAGTCTGTACTATAGTCTGAGAAGTATTGTTTTGATTTCTAATTAAGACTATCAGTTATATTTTAATTTTGGCAAGAAAAATGTCATTTTGTAAATATTTATTAAAATTGAGAAGGTCTCTTGGAAATGAAAAGCTTTTAAAATAATATTATTAAAAAGTTTGTACTGTGTTTCTAAAACAGTGGTACGGAAAGACATTTCAACATAATATTGTAGAACTATTATTAGAGTTTGTATATAAATGAATAAATAGACTATATATATGTGAGTGAACGGATTAATCACTGTGTGTGCAGGCTAATATCAGACGGCAATCAAAACAACAAAGAGGTTACAATTTTGTAAATTATATTTTCACCACAGCAAACAACAGCAAACAAACAGGTGAGTTTTGATGTTACAAGTGACCCTTGTGGGCCGCTATGTCTATATAGAGCTTGTTATTAGAGTTACTACTGTACAGTACTGTCATTATTGTTTTCCCAATCTTTCCACATTTTTACACTCTGCCAAAATGACCTTTAATACATGAGGTAATAATTACACTTGCAGAACTACAATATACAAGCAAATGGTTTTTACAAGAATACCCAGCGAAACCATCCCAATCCAGAAATAGCAATCTCGCGTTATTGTAAACAGTTTTGAATAAAGCCCTCCCAAAACATTACTAGTAAAAAAACATAAATTGATTGTATTGCATTATTTGATTTCTTTCATACAGTTTACTTGACAATGAAAGCTTGAGCCCCTAATTACCCATGCGTATTGACGCAGCGGATCACTGTGGCAGCAACGAGGAGCGCCTACTTCTCACAGACGAAAAAGCGAGTGGCGCCGCACCCACCGTCAGCCCATTGATAACCTTGAGTGCCATGTGCGTAAGCGCACCTGTAATTGGGGTTGTCTGGCTTAGCACCGTACCACTTTGTGTACGCTACCGGCTGGCTACTGTCTGGGTTGATTACCCATGTGCCGGGCAGGACATCTGGTGTGGACTTGAAGATGGACAGCCAGAAGTTAGCTACAACACAGACATGGCAGCATCACAAACAGGGTGTTAGCAAAAAACATCTTACAGCCACTGATATTTTCATGTTATGCACGGGTATGTATTAATCCGTGTTATGTCATATCTTTACAATAATTAACAGTTATAATGAATTGGCAAACATAATACACAATATTGTATGAAATTCCTCAAATATTCACCTAGTATGTTTGAATGTCTTTAATTTGAGACCTACTTGCTTAATCTACACACTATTGTTATTACCATATTCAACATTTTAGATATAAAAATGTTAACCATACTGCACACCTTTCATTATTTTGACATGATCTTATCAAAATACAGCAATCAATGTGACGTGAAAAAACACACATTTTAGTATTGCCTTAATATTTTCTAGTTCAGTAATAAACATGCGAGACTCACGGGGGTCTTTGCTCGCGAGGAATGTCTGTTCCGCGTCAGACTCAATGGTGATCAGGTCTGCACCAAGGCTCTGGCACGTGGCGCGGCACACGGCGTAGGTGCAAAAGTAGTTGGAGATGAAATAGGACCTACCGGCATTCAAGATCCACTCTGAAACACAACAAACACATATACATACTTAATGACATACTACCTCTGCAGCTGAATGGATAGGGAGTTGGACTCGTGACCTTGAGTTAGATTCTTGGTTGGGTCAGGAGAATTCTGATGAGCAAACTCATCTCTAGTTAGTTTCGGTTTGCTGTGTAGTACCTACACATTAAATAGGTACAGGTCAGATGAGTGAACGGTAATGCTGATTGATAAGTACGTCTGCGCTGGAGGTGTGATGTGGTGTACGCTACCAAGGGGTTGAGAAGATATAGTATGATAAAGAGGATACCAATGACCTGGTGTGAATAGATCTAGACTCGTCTGACCCTATAACAATAAACTAGACATTTACATTTGCTATGCAATAGCACATGTGAAACACACTCATTTTTGTACATGTGCTTATTTGCAGTCGCAATTCACTACTACTGTGCTCTAGTGACCCCACAATCACGTGAGGTCATTGGCAGCATCCTTGTCCCACTATATTGCTTTTCTCAAGTACCCAAGGAGCATACAGCAACATGTTCACAGTGGCAGGCCCGGGATTTTGCAGACAGGGGTCTACACAACAAATTGCTGGTGAAACATGGGCACCCTGAAAGCAGCCCTTCTAAATAATTAATTTAGACAAAGGTGGTTCTGCTGGTCCACAGAAGCATCAATGACGCAAATAACACAACATGGTGAGAGTATCAATGGTGTCTACAAAATAAATGGAAGCACTGGTGATCAGTAAATACGGTACATTATACGAAGAATTGCACATTTGAGTGCTTCCGGTCTGAGATTGGGTGAGAGGTTATTTTGCTGGTAACCCACACAGTGGACTTCTGTAGGAGACACATTTGGCAAGTGTCCACCAAACATAAGTTTATGGCATAATTTATATAACGAAAGTGGTAAACAAAACCCACCTGTACATCCACAATTAATATTTGCACAATAGTTTCTGTATTTTTCATTCAAATTTCATCAATCTTACACACAACTTGTATGCCTAATAGATTGTCATTCCATGGTTGAATCATGCCCCATGGCGGAAAATTGACCCCGCCCCAGGGGTCCATCAAATTGTTTAGTATAAACCGTAGCTGGATCATTTTTTTTTTCGATTTTCATCAAATTTATACACGGTGTATATGTCCAAATGATCATCATTCCATAGTTGAATCATGCCTCTGGGGTCCATCAAAATTTGTAAGTACAGACCATTGCTGGGTTATTTTTCATTCGATTTTCTCCAAATTTACACACAATGTGTATGCCTATGTGAAAAAATGGTAAAATATGCAAATACGTGGCCTAGATGCGTCACTCTGACAAGTGAACCTCTTATATTTGGTAATCCGCAGCTCATAAGTAATACTCTGAAGATCTGATGGGCTTGATATTTGAATATACACCCCTAGGCATATAAATGAGAACTTTTTCAATCGCCACAGGTCCAAAAAGTAGCATTTTTCAGATAAAAGCTGATGGACTTTCATGCACAGGGATATGGTACACAGAATATGCTGATTGCATGCAAAGAACGCTTCAAATAATTATGAATACATTATGGATACTAAAAACTGTTGATAACATATTGAATGTTTAATAAAAATAAAATTTTCGACTCAATCGTATATTGGTAATCAGATTGAGAGACCTGTTTGCAGTACAAGGAAGATGTCATTGACATTCAAAAATAATTTGAAGGAACTTCTTCATTCATGGTATAATATGTACAATGTATATCATGTCAGTGTGAAAATTTGCCTTTGCTTTAAGAGAAAGTAGATAATAAAGTATTTGGCAAATTCAGAATATGTGTGTTAATGTTCGAAACACAGAATACAGAAGAAATACTTTAACATCACTGCCATCAATAAACATACTGTAATTAAAAATGAATGCCATAAATGCGTAAAAATCGATATTTGTGCAAACAATTTTTTTTTCTTTACAAATGAAACAAACTTTTTTTTTCCTTTTTAAATGAGAACAATATGTGGTGTGATATTTATACTGCTACAGTTCCTTTATCAGCTCTGTTTGGATGAATGGAATTTTCTGAATGCAAAAACCCACGTCATAATATTCCTATCAAGTAGTTTCTATCTAAGCATACTTATTTGTCGACTAAACATAGGTTTAAGTACCTGGCAATAGTGTGCACTGTGACACTCGATACAAGCCTTTTAACAGCAGTTTTTGCTTTAGTTTTAACACTTGGATGTTTATGATAATCGTTGTGTACAGACCGGAGGTCTCGCAGTTGACGCCAGTTACTTTGGGCCCGCATGAGCAGCTGTATGTGGAACCGTCGGTGCTGGAGGTACAAGTTCCACCATTCTGGCACGGTTTTGAAAGGCATGGGTCTTTGAGCAAAAATTACACATTTTATTATGAGTTTTGAATGGACAATTATCAAAATATGTAAAAACACAAATTACAAACAAAACAAACAGAACCCAATTCATTGTAATTGGAGGATATTAACTGCATTCGACAGTAGAATATTTGTTTCTGAAAAATGAAACCAAGCGCTGTGCACCAGATACATAGCATTTTTAGGACAGTAGAATATACAATCACATGTTAACAAGTGATGTTGTTTGCACTCGATCACGTGGCTCAAACAACACGGGCATATGTAGATTATGTGCATACATAATCTTTGATATCATATTTTGATTAATGTATCAAACACAATTGTGGTCATTTCATCGGTATTCAAGTATATTTAGGTTTACACCTGTAAAATAAATGAACATCAGGCCAATGAACATCAGCCCAAATGATTCAATAGTATCATGATTATACGAACTACCATACCTTTGGGTGAACAGAAGGCCGGGGCAATGGGTTGGCACTGCTTGCTGTCTCCCTTGAGACAGGCAGTGTTGCGCAGCGTCATCTTCTTCAACTCCAGATCGTTCCCCAAAATGGTTTTGACCCCCGGACATCTGAAGTTGCTCTCACCAGCAGCTCTCATCATGAAAAGGAGGGAGAGAATGTCTCTCATCAACCTGAAAGGTAAATCAAACTGTTTATCTGCCACTGTGCTATCTAATGTAAAATGTGCAGAGCATGAAATAGGAAAATCAGATATATGTTTATGAAAAACTATATAGCACTTCAAAAAATTAGGATTTCATAATAGGTAGGGTTTTACAGCATATATGTTAAATAATCTAGAACTACTGCATACCGATCCAGCCACCACTTTTATCAATGCCACGATGACATTTTATGTATTGTATTGAATTATTACTTATTATTCTGAGCACCACAGTTGCATTTTTTTTTGTTCATGTACATTCCGCATTTTTATGAGAATTATTTCTAAAGAAAAAGTACTGATCATGATAAAGCAAAAGAAAAAGAAAAATAACAACAATAAAAGCACTGCCAAGTTTTCCTACCCAGAAATTCTGCAAACTAGCATGTTATTTATGAACACCATACCCCAAACAGCAACTAAAATCTAAATGTAAAGACTAATTCATATCTCTTTTTCTTACACTGACATTTTGTTATCATTTCGAAATCACCTAGCTTGCTTCTTTCAGCAATTTTATTGAGTTAACTGTATCACACTAATTTGCCAAGCTTTCCTACCATAGGCCAAGCTTTGTGAGCCGGACCGAGGGTATTTATACTTTATTCACTACACACAAAAAAACTGCCACATGAATAGTGGTTGTGTAGTAAATGTAGCATGTGTGCCCCTGTCCCCTCACAATGCGAGGCCCCATGATCCTACCTTGCAGCATCGCTCCCGCCACCGGATCTTCTCAGCTTCATCGTGTTGTTGGTTTGTCGTTGGTAGATGGTCGTGAACCGCGCCACCTGTGGAAGGTGACTGTAGGCCCCACACTTGTGCTGTTATAGGATTCCGTGTTTGTTGACGCTTTTGTCTCCTAGGTGCCTTATCACTATGGTGCCATGTGAGTCATGAGTGTTCACCCTATTGTTCTACCCATTCTTTGCACTGTTTTCTCCAATGTTTCTCACTGTTGCCGCCATATTTTGCCAGGGCATGTTTAGTGTAAAAACTAGCTTGACTTATGCATACTTAATATACAACGCAGGGTAGTGAAAAGGTTACAGGTGCTTAAGTGTGGAACTATCGCTCATGTAGATTGCCATCCGTGGAGGGTCTCTCATGCTGGGTCGCTCAATGAAATGGGTTGCACATTTAATGCGATAGAGATATCCATATCCTGATTACAAGGTCTATCCTATTGGGGATCGTTCAGAAATGCAGGCGAGCGGGGGGAAGTGAAAGATGACGAGAGTTGACAGTCTACCAATTGGGTGATGTCACGGAATGAAAGAAAAATCGTTATTTAACAGTATTTGAACTTACTTTCTGACATGTTAAGTGAGTTGTGACATATCTACTGGTTGAAATCCCATTGCCATGTTTTCTTTATATCCTAAATACATTTGTAAAATTATGTCTAAAGCATGGACATATGTATTCAAATGTATTTGTGTATAGGCACAGGTAAATCAATGTTAATGGGAGAGGCAAAGAAGACCCGGTTGGCGGTGGTGGTGCTGCAAAGATGACGAAAGGTGACAGGGGGGTGAAAAAGGCCAAAAAAATGAGGTGACGTCATTTGTGTAAGATCCCTCACCAATGCTATTGCAAAATCTAAAACATTCTTTCATTTTCATCTAGTCTTTTCTATATTCCACTTTCAATTTGAATGGATGATGTACATGTACTTGATCTTAGCTTAGCAAAGAATGACCATATGAATGTGGGATATGGAGTAACATAACATATATAGATCTATATATACCATATTTACACTAAACTACTGGATAATTACGTACAAGAAACAGACGTTTTGATATGACAACCGCCATGTTTCCTTAGTATGACATCAGATAACAACGTAGTGACGTAACACCAAGATAGGCGGGGTTACTTGGGTGCTGCTCTGCCAGGGCCGGGTCACAGGAGGTGAGGGAGACTTCGAGTGTGTCTTGCGGTGTTAATCTCATCTACCTCACTATGATCAATAGAGACGTCTATGGTCGGACCACTCCGCAATGCATTCTAGTCCAGAAGGAGCGGATTGGTTAAGATGAGAGAATAACGGCCCAATACCTGTTGTCCACAGGACATAAGCTCAGTGTTGTTTGTCGACCTACTTATGTTGGTACTAAAGTACACCGAGCATGACTATATGGGCCTAAAGCAGCACAGTCCTACTTTCGTGTGACAAAGGCGGCTCTAATCTAGCTGGAGGTGATACCTTACAAAGGGACTACCCTGGCATATACCCTTTAAGTGGGCTACGCGTCAGTGACCAATGCTAACAGGGATTTTTGTCACATCTTAAATGTCCCCCGTTACATCGTCTGGTTCTCATGTGTCAAATAATCTATGGAACAGGAATTATCCATCCAAAGAGCCATCCAAAGAGCTATATGAATCTATGCTTTATTGACATCTAATCTTATAAGATAGTCAGGGAAATCTAATGCTGGAGTTAAACTGAGTTTGAGTTGAAATTATCTACCTACAGAATGTTGTTGGTACCAGGAAGTGGTTCTTGGGCAAAGGTTGCGAAATGTGGGTTTGGAGAAAAGGCCCGAAAATAATTTAGTGGGAAATAAGGCCAAAAATGAGGTGTGTGGGATTTCTTGATCCCTTTTGTTCTGCCTCTACACCCTCACACCTTCATGTCATTTGCCATGCCAAGTCTTTTTTCCATTTTTGAAATAAAATATATTTGAACCAAGTAGCACGTCATCAGAAGCTTCCAAACACATTCACATTGATACCCCTGGTCATAGTATAGACCCAGATAGAGCAAAGGTTCTTACAGTGGACAACAGATGGTTTCAGAGAGGTGTTAAGGAACCTATTTTTATTAGAACATTGAAACCCTCTCTCAATAGAGATGGTGGACGATACTACAACCTCTCTAGTGTGTGGAACAACCTTCTCTTTTTGCATGTAACCAGCAGAAAGAGGGAGGGGCGGGCAACAGCTAGTCAATCCTGTAGTACTGTTAAGATTTTATGTTTGGTAATATGACAGTCTGAGGAAGTCCAACGTATGAGTGAAACTAACAAGTTTTCTTGTATATATTATCCTTTAATTCAAAGTAATAACTGTATTTTTATGTAAAAGCACTAACAAACATTGTAATTATAGAAATCATCATACGCGTTCAGTGACATTTATCTATATTTCATAAAGGGCAACGTGTTTACAAGTTTTCTGTTTTAGTTGAGCCTTTTGGGCTGCAGTTATCAATATGGCAGTTACTAAACAGTTATCAATATTTCATTAGGAGACCAACCCGAAGAGTTTCCAATAACATGTATATATAACATGTTTATGGCGACGTTGGTTTAAACTGTAAAACCTAAACCAAATAGTTTTGAAAGAATAGTACTGTGAACTGTGCAATAGAAGTTAGCTGTCCTCAGCAGACGTTTGGTACCGTGTCTCAGACTGGTGACTGGTGTTACATACACGTTCTATAACAGACACACTTGGGTGACTTTGTAATCACAAGGACCCATGTCATCAGGGAGCGGGCGCAATATGATGCTATTAATTTCATATAAGAGGGAAAGCATCATAACCATGTTTCTAATCCTTATCATATGTAAGGCTTTAGTCGCTTTTTCACAATGCAGCTCTCGCTTAACCCCATGCCAACCCACACTTCGGCCCCCAGAACACATGTCGTTTTGTGTTCCCATGATCTTCAATATTTTCAATGAACATTATGCTGCTGATGCTGCTGATGCTGCTGCAGCAGCAGCAGCAGACGCAGCAGCAGCAGCAGCAGACAAAATGTGTTTGAGGATCAAGTGACCGATTTAAAATATGTAAGAGATCCCCGTAGACCGAAAATGTGTGCAAGCTGTAGTTAGGGCCCGGTCATTTACAATTTGCCGGGGGGTCAGGCTGATATTGGGGGGGGGGTCATATTTTCAAATTGAAGACCATTGGGGGGGGGGCATACTTTTGGTTTTGAGGGAAAAAGAAAGAAGCGCAAGCATAATCGCATGAAATTTGTAAAACAAAGAAAGCTTTTATTGACAAATGTCAATAACAAATCTAACTGAGCTATGACATGTGGGTTTTAATGTTATTTTTCTGATTGATATAGCCTCAGACGCTATGAAAAAGGGTCTAAAATTCAAAAATTTCTTGTGGGAGGATGCCCCCGAACCCCCCTAGAAAATCTGTGCACCTCCTCGTTCAACATATATTATGCCTCTGATTTTTTTTGCAATCCTGGCTATGTCACTTGTACAAATAATGCTTTGACATAAATAATTTAAACTAATAACCTATATTGATATTACAGCACTATTTTTTGCCTTTGAGACAACTATAATTGAAGACAAATTTAAATGGTTGATAATGGACTATATGGCAGACTACCTGCAGGGGGAATATTTGAAGTATTAAAAAAATATGATGAAAAATGGGAAATGGTAGAGATGGTAGAATCTCAGACTCTGAATTTGAATTAGTATCTGAAATAGAGTTACAGTCATTCCAAAATTCATATTTATGAATCCCATAAAAATTCAATGACTTTTCAAGACTTTATTTCAGATTTTAATTTTTCCAAGAATTTGTTTTACCAGTAAATACCTAGTTTCATCTCAATAGGCCCTATGTAATGATCAAAGAAGCAATAGTATGTAAATAATTGAGTTCTTTTCTTCTGTTCCATACATCTACAGAAAAAGAAATTTTACCATATGTTGTGTGTGGGGCTCTTGGAAAGCGCGCAAAAATTAGACTGGAAGACATCAAGGTGTCAAATGAAACAGAATTTTGTTTCTAGTCAAACAGCATTTAAATTACAAGTATAACCAACATTCAATTACTGTTTACTAAATTTCATTTTTTCAATGACTCTTTACAAAATTCAATGACTTTTCCAGGATCTTGAGAAATATGAATTTCAATGACTTTCACTTGAACAGATTGGGGGAGGCATACTTTTCATTTCTCAAATACTGGCGGGTGGGGATCGGACATTCCTTCTCAGATCTTTCAAAAACCTGCCTGACCGGGTATACGCGTATTCTGCTCACATTTAGTGTATATCCCTGTAGGGGACACTGGTGGGGTATGGTAGGAAAATGTGTCCCCATAACTGAGATACTTTTTATCTTTACTATCCATATTCAATTGGATGCTCTGAGATTGGATGCATACATCATACATAGTGCCCTATCCCCCCTTCCACACATGAGCTCTTAAAAGGGAGTGGGGTGGGGGTTGCCCACCCAGTCACCCCACTCTGATGACAGGTCAGGTTTTTTGCTCTATGAATTAAGTATTCACCAAAATCTAACTAACACTGAATCATTAAATGGGCTCAGTGGTCATCCTAGGAACAACACCCGCACCCCTCATATGATTTTCTTGATTAAGGTACACTTTGACGGGTGTTGGTGATGATCAAACAAACTGGACAGGCTTTCTACGCTCAACAACCACAATTAACTTTACAATGAAACCAGCTTCTTGATAATTCATTGGATGAACGGTCTTGACAGTCTTGACACTGACAATGTGTATTATAACCAGTGACGTATGTGATTGTGGAGTTGTTTGTTTCAAGTTCCTACCACTATTTTGAGATAGCTGAAGACCTTTTTTTTTTAAAAAAAAAAAGAGCTCAATAATCAATTTGATTGCAGGTCTATTAGCGCTCAATAGCTACTTTGAAATATTTACACATACCTTTACATGTCTGAATCTGAGTGTTGGTGTCGGCTAAAACATCAAATTTGATGGCTCTATCGCCCAAACAGGTTGTGTTGTGCGCAAAGAGAACAGAAGATAGTATTAGTAAGAGTGGGGTAGGGCCGATAGTAAAATCGAAGTCAAAGATAAAAACAGTTGTTAGAGGTGCAGGTTAAAAACAAGAGTGAAATTAAAGATTTAGAAGTAGGCGTGGGCTAGGTGGCTTTTAAAAGCTTCCAATGTAGGAACGCTGACCACCTCTGCTGGCAGGTTATTCCATAGAATTACTGTGCTTGGAAAGAATGAGTGTCTATAGTAATCTGTTAATGTTGGAATTTCAAAGTGTGTCAAGCTGTGCGTCCTTCTTGATCTTATGGATGCCGGATGAATATGTTGAGGCATTTGTATGTTTACGAGATGATGATGAATTTTGAAGAACATACATAGTTTCATCGTCTTCCTCCTTGTCTCCAGGTCTTCCCATCTTAGCTCCTCCAGCATGGCTGTTGGGCTGCTGGTATTGTGAAATCTATTGGTAATAAATCTGGCTGCCCTCCTCTGTACTTGTTGGAGTTTGTTGATGTCAACCCGTGTATATGGATCACACACTGTTGCTGAATATTCCAAGACTGGGCGGACAAGTGTATTATATGCTCTTGTTTTCAACTGGGCATTGTGTGTTTTGACGTTCCTCATGCCCAGGATCTTACTAGATTTTGTGACGGTCCTGTTGACATGATCACACCATTTAAGATCCTTGCGGATTGTGACTCCTAGGTAAGTAGAGCTGTCAGTGTTAACCAGTTTTGTACCAGAGTGTACTGTATTTTGACATTGGCGTGTGGACAAAGGTCTTCCCAACTTTTCATGCATTATTTGTAGAACAAAATTAAAATCTGCCAGTCGGTATGAAATCAATAACTACGGACGACAGGTCGCAAGTGCTTGACTTTCAGCTCCATTGTGTGCAGAATTTGTTATTAGATATGACATTAAAACATACAATGTACTTCGATGGTTCGTTTTGGTCGCACTAGAGATTTATAGTATGATATATAATGGAGTTATTATAGAGGTGGTGTCAAAACTGAGCTTGTGTACCAGAGTTCATTTTGGTGTCATTTAGACGCTCTCTGTGTATAAAAGGAACCATTGATGAAAATGACACGAAGTGGTGAAATATGTAACCTGAACGTATAATTAGTATTTGGGTATTTGGAGTCTGATATCTGTATCAACACTGACAAATCCTGTATCACAAAACACAGTTTATTAAAAAGAACCACACAATGCAAGTGAAACAACCTTCACCATCCAATCTTATTTCTAAACATAGAAGTATGTACTACTACATTATTTTTGAATATGAAATTCCAACTTAATAAAAATAATACCCGGTATGTAAAATATGTAAGGCAGACATAAGCCCATGTAACTATAAAATAATGCTCAGACTTGAGTATTACAAGTGGCAAGAAAAAGCCAAACATTCATGATCATATGAAGTTAAAAAAACATCCCAGCTCAACATGATGCAACGCAGGCACCGGCGTTTGGCGCACACGACAGCTCGTATATTAGCATCTCAATTGAAAAAAATAAAAAAAAACAAACATTAAATATCTTTTCACATCGAGTCAAAAGACATGTTGAGAAGTGTACAAGAGGATGTTGGTGCCTTCCACATATTAATGCAATCAGTAGCTGTGCAAAGAATAATTATATCTCAAGCGGGTGCCTTCTCGACAATGCAATCAGTAATTTCCATTGGCAAAACTGCAGTTATCATTGCAAGACTTTGCATTATTTTGTTTCTTTCTTTTGTAAATGAGATAGAATGAAATCACGTGTGAAAATCACACGTGGACAAAATACAGTAAAACTCAATGAGATCAATCTTATCTATCTCAAATTTTCTGTGTCTGGAGATTGTTTCATTTTCCGTAAGCCACATTATGAACATATATAAGTTGATTACCTCAAATATTGGGCTTTCTCAAGCATTTTACTGATCTCCCTACAGATTCAACATAGATTTTCCACTGTAGCTATTTTCTAGGTATGGTGCACAGACAATTTGAGACAAGCCTGTTAAACACTGAGAAGTGATTTTATGTATGTGTTGCTCAAACGTCCCTTGAAAGTATTTTTTACTTATAAACTCCACTGGTAACTTGAATTTTTGGAGACTCAAATTCAAAAAGCAGACGTCAGTAAAAAGACAACTCTCTCTCTATTTACAAGATCTTTTTGAAGCCATATTTACTTATTCAATTCTAATCATCCCTCTCTCAGCTCTACATAGTAAAAGCATAATCAAACTAAAGTGTACTTATATACATATATATTTGTCTCAGTAAAAACTAACAAAAAATATTTGATACTTGACATAAATCTCATATTTCACAATGAAACACATACACATCATTCAATATCCGTATACGATGGGCGAATATAAAAAGGACATCTGTAGACAAAATACTTCAGATCAACTAAACAGATTCATTTCAATTAATGCAGATCTAACCAAAGGACCTAAATAAGTCAAGAAAGATGAACAAATCATTAAAAACAAACCTGACCATGCATTCACAGATTAGTAATTTCTTTTTAGTTTTCACCAGCAGCTCATCAGAAAAGGAGGTGGAATGTCTCATCAACCTGGAAGGTAAATCAAACTGTTTATCTTATGCCACTGTGCTATCTAATGTAAAATGTGCAGCATGAAATAGGAAAATCAGATATATGTTTATGAAAACTATATAGCACTTCCAAAAAATTAGATTTCATAATAGTAGGGTTTTACAGCATATATGTTAAATAATCTAGAACTACTGCATACCGATCCAGCTACCACTTTTGTCAATGCCACGATGACATATGTATTGTATTGAATTATTACTTATTATTCTGAGCAACGCTGGTGCTGCATTTTTTTTTGTTCATGTACATTCCGCATTATGAGAATTATTTCTAAAGAAAAGTACTGATCATGATAAAGCAAAAGAAAAAGAAAAATAATAAAAAGCACTGCCAAGTTTTTCCTACCTAGAAATTTTTTTGCAACTAGCATGTTATTGTGAACACCATTACCCCAAACAGCAAATCCAAAATCAAAATGCAAAGTGACTAATTCATATCTCTTTCTTTACATTCTGACATTTTGTTACTTTCCTGAAATCACCTAGCTTGCTTCTTTCAAAGCAATTTTATTGAGTTAACTGTATCACACTAATTTGCCAAGCTTTCCTACCATAGGCCAAGCGAGCTGGACTGAGGGTATTTATACTTTATTCAATTAACACAAAAAAACTGCCACATGAATAGTGGTTGTGTAGTGCAATGTGTAGCATGTGTGTGCCCCCTGTCCTCAAATGTGTCCTGTCTTGCAAGCATTTTCACCGGATCTTCTCAGCTTCATGTCGTTGTTGATGCCGTGGAACCAGACTGTGGAAGTGACAGGCCCCACGTGCCAGCTTTTTTATAGGATTACGTGTTTGTTGACGCTTTTGTCTCCCTGGAGTGCCTTATCACTATGGTGCCATGTGAGTCATGAGTGGTACCTATTGTTCTACCCATTCTTTGCACTGTTTTCTCAATGTTTCTCACTGTTGCCGCCGCATATTTTGCCAGGGCATGTTTAGTGTAAAAGCAGCTTGACTTATGCATGCTTAATATACAACGCAGGGGCAGTGAAAGGTTACACAGGTGCTTAAGTGTGGAACTATCGCTCATGTAGATTGCCATCCGTGGAGGGGGCTCTCATGCTGGGTCGCTCAATGAAATGGGTTGCACATTTAATGCGATAGAGATATCCATATCCCTGATTACAAAGGTCTATCCCTATTGGGGATCGTTCAGAAATGAAGGTTACCCAGCAGGGGATCGGGGGGGGGGTGAAAGATGACGAAAGTTGACAGTCTACCAATTGGGTGATGTCACGGAATGAAAGAAAAATCGTTATTTAACAGTATTTGAACTTACTTTCTGACATGTTAAGTGAGTTGTGACATATCTACTGGTTGAAATCCCATTGCCATGTTTTCTTTATATCCTAAATACATTTGTAAAATTATGTCTAAAGCATGGACATATGTATTCAAATGTATTTGTGTATAGGCACAGGTAAATCAATGTTAATGGGAGAGGCAAAGAAGACCCGGTTGGCGGTGGTGGTGCTGCAAAGATGACGAAAGGTGACAGGGGGGGTGAAAAGGGCCAAAAAATGAGGTGACGTCATTTGTGTAAGATCCCTCACCAATGCTATTGCAAAATCTAAAACATTCTTTCATTTTCATCTAGTCTTTTCTATATTCCACTTTCAATTTGAATGGATGATGTACATGTACTTGATCTTAGCTTAGCAAAGAATGACCATATGAATGTGGGATATGGAGTAACATAACATATATAGATCTATATATACCATATTTACACTAAACTACTGGATAATTACGTACAAGAAACAGACGTTTTGATATGACAACCGCCATGTTTCCTTAGTATGACATCAGATAACAACGTAGTGACGTAACACCAAGATAGGCGGGGTTACTTGGGTGCTGCTCTGCCAGGGCCGGGTCACAGGAGGTGAGGGAGACTTCGAGTGTGTCTTGCGGTGTTAATCTCATCTACCTCACTATGATCAATAGAGACGTCTATGGTCGGACCACTCCGCAATGCATTCTAGTCCAGAAGGAGCGGATTTGGTTGGAGAAGGGCCCAAGAATAACGACCCAAGTGTTGTTGTCCACAGGACATAAAGCTCAAAAGTGTTGTGGGTCAGTCCTACTTATGTTGGTACTAAAGTATTTAAGCATGACTATGGGCCCTAAAGCAGCACAGTCCTACTTTCGTGTGACAAAGGCGGCTCTAATCTAGCTGGAGGTGATACCTTACAAAGGGACTACCCTGGCATATACCCTTTAAGTGGGCTACGCGTCAGTGACCAATGCTAACAGGGATTTTTGTCACATCTTAAATGTCCCCCGTTACATCGTCTGGTTCTCATGTGTCAAATAATCTATGGAACAGGAATTATCCATCCAAAGAGCCATCCAAAGAGCTATATGAATCTATGCTTTATTGACATCTAATCTTATAAGATAGTCAGGGAAATCTAATGCTGGAGTTAAACTGAGTTTGAGTTGAAATTATCTACCCACAGAATGTTGTTTGTACCAGGAAGTGGTTCTTGGGCTGGGGTTGCGAAATGTGGGTTTGGAGAAAAGGCCCGAAAATAATTTAGTGGGAAATAAGGCCAAAAATGAGGTGTGTGGGATTTCTTGATCCCTTTTGTTCTGCCTCTACACCCTCACACCTTCATGTCATTTGCCATGCCAAGTCTTTTTTCCATTTTTGAAATAAAATATATTTGAACCAAGTAGCACGTCATCAGAAGCTTCCAAACACATTCACATTGATACCCCTGGTCATAGTATAGACCCAGATAGAGCAAAGGTTCTTACAGTGGACAACAGATGGTTTCAGGGAGGTGTTAAGAAAACCTATTTTTATTAGAACATTGAAACCCTCTCTCAATAGAGATGGTGGACGATACTACAACCCTCTCTAGTGTGTGGAACAACCTTCTCTTTTTTGCATGTAACCAGCAGAAGAGGGAGGGGCGAGGCAACAGCTAGTCAATCCTGTAGTACTGTTAAGACTTTTATGTTTGATAATATGATAGTCTGAGGAAGTCAACGTATGAGTGAAGCCTCTAACAAGTTTTCCTGTATATGTTATCCCTTGGTTCAAAAGTAATAAACTGTATATTCATGTAAAAGCATTAACAGACACTGTAATATAGAAATCATCATACGCGTTCAGTGACATTTATCTATATTTCATTAAGGGCAACGTGTTTACAAGTTTTCTGTTTTGCTGGTTTTTGGTTAGAAGCTCACACACATGGACAGTTATTAAACAGTTATCAATATTTCATTAGGAGACAAATGAAAGTTTCCAATAACATGTGTATATATAACATGTTTATGGCGACGTTGGTTTAAACTGTAAAACCCTAAACCAAAGACTGTTTTGCAATAGAAAGTTAGTACTGTCCTCCGGCGGAAGTTTAGCTAGCCTCAGCAGATTGGAACTGGTGTTCTGGTGTAAAAGCACACGTTCT
This sequence comes from Streblospio benedicti, assembly GCA_019095985.1. NCBI lineage: Eukaryota > Metazoa > Annelida > Polychaeta > Spionida > Spionidae > Streblospio > Streblospio benedicti. The sequence goes on from CM032664.1 coordinate 3,177,935, forward strand.
ATAACAGACACACTTTGTAATTTGTGCTCACATGACCCTTGTCATCAGGGGAGCGGGCGTATGATGCTATGTATTTTTTCATATAAGAGGAAAGATCTGCAACCATGTTTCTAATCCTCATCATATTTAAGGCTTTAGTCGCTTTTTCACAATGCAGCTCTCATAACCCCATGCCAACCCACACTTTCGGCCCCCAGAACACATGTCGTTCTGTGTTCCATGATCTTCAATATTTTCAATGAACATTATGCTGCTGATGCTGCTGCAGCAGACGGCAGCAGCAGCAGACAGACAAAATGTGTTTGAGGATCAAGTGACTTGATTAAAATATGTGAGATCCGTGGAACGAAATGTGCAAGCTGTAGTTAGGGCCCGGTCATTTACAATTTGCCGGGGTCAGGCAGATATTGGTTAAATCATATTTTCAAATTGAAGACCATTGGGGGGGCATAATTTTGGGTTTTGAGGGAAAAGAAAGAAGCGCAAGCATAACCGCATGAAATTTTTAAAACAGAGCTTTTTATTGACAAATGTCAATAACAAATCAACTGACAAATGACACTGGGAGTTATTTTTGATTGAAATAGCCTCAGACGCTATGAAAAAAGGGTCTAAAATTCAAAATTTTTCTTTGTGGGAGGAAACCCCCTGAAATCTATTGCACCTCCCTTGTTCAACATATATATTATGCCTCTGATTTTTGCAATCTATTTCTGTCACTTTACAAGTAATGCTTTATTTATGAATATTTAAACTAATAAACCTATATTGATATTCCAGCACCATATTTTTAATTTGAGACAAGAAATTTTTACCAGTAAATTTAAATGTTTATTAATGGACAATAATGGGTAGACCAATGATATGTAAATAATTAAGTTCTTAAAAATCTGATAATCTGAGAAAAAATGGGGAGTGGTAGAGTTGGTTTGATTTGAATCTGAATTAGTATAAGAAAGAGTTAGCACTATTCCAAAATCAAAGATTGTCCAACCCAAGCAAATTTTGAATGTTTCTAGTCAAAAACATTTAAATTACAAAATTTTGATTTTTCCAAGAATTCTGTTTTTCAATGACTCTTTACAAAATTTCATCTTTTTCAGGGCTTGAGTAATGATCAATTTCAATGACTTTAGACTTGAACAATTGGGGAGGCATTCTTTTTTCATTTCTCAAATGCTGGCTATGAAAAAATACTTTATGGATCTTTCAAAAATCTGTTGTGTGGGGCTTAAATGACAAGGCCCAAAAATTAAAATGGATCATGTGATCTAATTCATAAACAGAATTTTACAGCAGTTTTAGTCAAAATAAGTAATATTTTTTTGTTAACCAACATTATATAAATCTTTGCTTAAATTTAGTTTTTTTCGTGCTTCGTCACAGGAGGAAAAACACGCAAGAAGATCTGAGAACTGTTCGTTGCCATGTTTTTGCCAAAGGTGAGGGTTACCAGATTGTGGGAGGGGCATGTTTTTAATTACTGACGAGGGATTAGTCTGAGCGAGCTTCTCAGATCTGTAACCTGCAATCTGCATACGCGTATTCTGCTCACATTGAGTGTATATCCCTGTTGGGGAGACTGGTGGGGTATGGTAGGAAAATGTGTCCCCATAACTGAGATACTTTTTTATCTTTACCATCCATATTCAATTGGATGCTCTGAGATTGGATGCATACATCATACATAGTGCCCTATCCCCCCCCCACACATGAGCTCTTAAAAGGGGGGATGGGGTGTTGCCCACCCCAGTCACCCCACTCTTGATGACAGGTCAGGTTTTTGCTCTATGAATTAAGTATTCACCAAAATCTAACCAACACTGAACTATTAAATGGGCCTGGTCATCTGGGAACAACACCCACACCCCTCATATGATTTTCTTGATTTTCAAGGTACACTTTGACGGAACGATCAAACAAACTGACAGGCTTTCTACGCTCAACAACCACAAAATTAACTTTACAATGAAACCAGCTTCCTGTTGATAATTCATTTGGATGAACGGTCTTGACACTGACCATGTGTATTATAACCAGTGACGTATGTGATTGTGGAGTTGTTTGTTTCAAGTTCCTACCACTATTTTAGAGATAGCTGAAGACCTTTTTTAAAAAAAAGCTCAATAATCAATTTGATTGCAGGGCTATTAGCGCTCAATAGCTACTTTGAAATATTTACACATACCTTTACATATTTGGAATCTTAGTGTTGGTGTCGGCTAAAACATCAAAATTGATGGCCCTATCGCCCAAACATGTTGTGTTGTGCGCCAAAGCAGAACAGAACATAGTATTAGTAAGCGTGGGGTGGGGCCGATAGTAAAGAAGTCAAAGATAAAAACAGTTGTTAGTGGTGCAGGTTAAAAACAAAGAATGAAATTAAAGATTTAGAAGTGGGCGTGGGCTAGGTGGCTTTTAAAAGCTTCCAATGTAGGAACGCTGACCACCTCTGCTGGCAGGTTATTCCATAGAATACTGTGCTTTGAAGAATGAGTATCTATAGTAATCTGTCAATATTGGAATTTCAAAGTGTGTCAAGCTTGCGTCCTTCTTGATCTTATGGATGCTGGATGAATATGTTGAGGCATTTGGATGCTGAGATGAATGAATTTTGAAGAACATACATAGTTTCATCGTCTTCCTCCTTGTCTATGCTCCTTACATGGCTGTGGCAGTGGTGGGATGATGATGAAATCTATTGGTGACAAATCCTGCCCTCCTCCATACTTGTTGGGTTTGTTGTCAACCCGTGGTATATGGATCCACACACTTTTGCTGGATATTCCAAGACTGGGCGGACAAGTGTATTATTGCTCTTGTTTTCAACTGGGCATTGTGTGTTCGTTCCTCATGCCCAAGGATCTTACTAGATTTTTGTGACGGTCCTGTTGACATGATCACACCATTTAAGATCCTTGCGGATTGTGTAGGGTGGGCTGTCAGTTTTTTTTACCAGTTTTGTACCAAGGTGTACTGTATTTTTGACATTGGCGTGTGGTCTTCCCACACTTTCATTGTATTTGTAGAACAAATTAACATCTGCCAGTTGGTATGATGTCAAATACGGACGACAGGTCGCAAGTGTGACTTTCAGCTCCATTGTTGCAAGATATTTGGATATTCATATGACATTGGGCATACAATGTGTATTTTTTGGTCGTTCCGTAGTCAGATTCAAAGGAGGCGAAATTTGCTCATTTCAGATCATATCTTCTGGCGTTGGGAATTTTATGCCGCATAGTACATATTTTTGTTACACCAAGCAACTGTCGTGGATTCTGCTTGTGTGCCGGGCTAGTATGCATTGGCGATAAAATTTCCTTAGACTCAAAAATCACGGGTGTTATTACAATACATGTAGTGTGTATATGCGGCAATCGGGAACAATGTTGAATGTGATGCGGATTCATCGGACTCGCATATGCACCATCTGTAGCCTCATCCTGTTCACAGTGTTATTGGCAATGTTACAGCATGTGTTATTCCAACATTCCAAGCATGATTTACCAAGAGAAGCACTTCAAGACCTACAGGTTGACAGAAGTAAGAGTCAAGAATTACATGATTTGAATGTTATTCACGTGGCAATGGTATTATGTGGAAGAACAAAATGGCATGAGGCTACACAGTTGATTAAATCCATTTTGTATTTCAACGCTGATCCGGTTGATTTCCACATAATCACTGATCACATGGATATAAACCAGGATTTAGACAAGCTCCTGAAGAGGTGGGCAAATGAAATCCACGTAAGAATAAACTACACTTTATACGATGAGGTTTCTACGAGAAATAGTGCACAACACACTGGGGTCCCAAGGAACCTCTTCAAACCCTGCGCGATAACGAGGATGTATTTACATAATCTGCTCCATCACCTTGAGTGGGTACTTTATTTCGACACAGACATACTGGTACTGAAACCACTACGTCAGCTGTGGGATCTACGGAAGAAGTTCAACAGTACCCACATGGTTGCTGCGGCTCACTTGGAGCCCATCCTTGGCGGGCGAGGCTACTGGCCTGGCCGAACTGTTCCTTTTCCACCCCCAACCGGTATCGCTTCAGGAATGCAATTGATTAACCTCCAAAAACAAAGACAAATGCCATGGCTGGCTGTAGTAAAGGAGCATTATGAGAAGTACAAACACTTTGTTCACGGCGACCAAGACATCTACAATGCTATATTTCATTTCAAACCAGAATATCTGTTGTACGTGCCTCCAGAGTGGAACTTCATCCCTCCGTACTGCCGCTGTGACCGCCACTATGCTGAGTCCAAATACAAGGAGAATCATATATGCCAAGCTATTGAAAAGAATGGTGCTTATTTGGTTCATGGTTCCAGTCAATTGAACGTTTTGCCAGGCAACCTATATGGTATTGGCCAGGCTTTTAGGAAGTTTCACCAGTGCCTCTCACTCAAGATGAATTTAACCCATCGGTTCGAGAGAAACATCGTGCCTGTTACAACGTTTAACTATTCACTAGCTACACCAGAGCGCATGACGGATATGTGCGCACACTTTCTCTTCCATACTCTGGGGCAAGAGCCATCTTAGATATTTAGTAATTTATCTTAGTGCCATGATATTTTTGGACAAGTTTCTGTGTTCATGTTGCTGGATAAATAGAACATAGTACAAACAAGAGGAAAACGGTGTGGGAGAGAGGACTGTTTTATACATCAGACTGGAGGTAAAAGGAACTTGTACCAAAGAAGGGGTTGTATATATGGTGGAATGTGTGATTGTCGGAGAGTGGAAAAGACATCAAATACTTTGGAGAAAGTGGACGGTCGGGGTACACTCGAGGAAGGCAACACTTGGCAGCTATAAACAACCCTCAAGGACACAGCAGCAATGCGCTGGCCAAACATTTATCAAAGCACCCTGGGACCGAAACAAAATTCAAGATGAACATCATAAAAACGTTTCAGAAACCTTTACAACGTCAGATTAGGGAGGGAGAAATATATGGGGCAAAACAAGGACATTATTAAACAATAAGATGGACCACTATCAACCAGCTTGGGGGAGGGTAATTTTCACAAACCAACTACAAATTGATCTCCTATTTTTATCTTACTAAAATTTTTTTCAAACTGTTTTGTATATAATCACCTTTTACTTGAATTGAAAATTTACAAATAGATTTGAATATGTACATTATGGTTATGTATCAATGTTAAGAATACCCTACTAAATAGACTTTAGTATTTAAAAGAGATTCTTATAGAGTTAATATGTATGACTAAGTATGATAACAAATATTTCCTATCAAGTGTACAGTTTTAATAATATATAAAAAGAAACTACCATATTTTACATTAAAATATAAATGTTATAAATTAAGATTTTAGTTAAAGTGTTTATATTTTTCTATGTTGTTTTGAAAAGGAATGTAGGTTTGAAACTAGTAATAAAACATTTTTGGATTACATTTGTTTAATGAATTGCATTATACTTTTTGAGACCACATGCTATATGTTGCTGGATTTTTAAGAAATAGTACAAACAGTTTCCTCCCCCATTGTTCGCTGATAGATTCTGTTTCATTTGATTATCATTTGATTATCGATGGAAGTTGTGTAAGAAACTCTGGTTTCACACCTATCACTACTTGTTTAAACAGACACAAAGGGGCTACAATTTATCATGGCCGACGAGGGTAGAAAAAAAACATAGGGGGTTGTGGTAGTGGCTTGCTAATGTTGGGTGCACTTTATGTGTGGTGGAGAAATTTGGTCATTTTGAGTGTTGGTGGGGGATGGGGCGCTAAAAAATTTAAACCAATCTTTTTAGGAGCTAGAAGTGGGGACCGGAAAATAATACAATAGTTTTTTGTTTGTTTTTTTGTTTTTGTTTTTTAATAGTCTACATAAAGACACAATAGTGTTATGTTTTTGTACCCACAGAGCCTTGACAAATGGTAACTCTCTCAAGAATGTGAAACAATGGGTATATCTGGTCAGATTTCATAAAAATGGCAACCTTACATGTATGTATTTGATATACAGGGCTATCAAAATACAACTTATAAGTTGTTTTTTTTTACATTCTCATATTCAACTTACAACTTTTTCTGGGATGGTATTGTTTCTCATTTGATTTGAATTGTATGAGATTACGTGTTAAATTCGCTTCGGCAAAAGTGATGTTACATTTGAGACTACATTTGTATATATGTTAGACCGATTGTTGTTTTATAACCATCCCTCTACATTTTGTTGTCAGTAATTTTCTGTATGTCTAATGTTTTGCAATAAGTTAATGGTAATAGCTTTACTAATAGATGACTCATAAAGCCTACCGGGTATTGTTGGGCTGGGTATATTTTATACAAATCATCAATCAATCAGCCAATAGTGCATTAGTGTTTTTGTAGCTTTTTTAGTTTATTTGCTTATGTGGAGTAAATGATATTAAAGTGTATATACATAAACATATAAAAAAAACACCCCAAAAACCCCCATCAGATCAGCATCGCTATGTGCGCTCTGTGTCAGCGTGATATATAAATTAATTATGTTTTTGTTCAAAAGGAATGCCTTTTAGCATAGACAAACTAAATGTGCTAATATATCGGATTGTTTAAAAAAATGTCCACACCAAACACAACATTTGATCAATTCGGAGTGAGCATTATGTTTGAAACAATTAGAATAAAGTATCGCAACATCACTAATCATGGATGATACAAAGCAAACAATTGTTTGATTTTACACTAGAAATACACTAATGTGCTGACTCAAATTTTATTCCACTACTTTTTGCCAGATAAGTAACCTAGAGAGATAAGCACACTTGCAAAAATTTTATCATTTTCAAACTTTCAATTTGCAAATGTACTCATTTCGAACAGGTAAAGCCAAATTAGAATGTAAGACAAATTTGCATAGTTGGAACTCCCATGGGACGAAATCGGTGAAGGAAAGCAACACTTCCATTGGTCAATAATACCCAAATTGCATAGAAGATTGTAGAAAAAACAATTTATGTGTATACAGTAATTGGATGTTAAAGTCTTGACCTGATGTAGAGATTATTTAAATGTTTCAAACAGCATATATACACAGCTGTTCCAGTCGTTGCATGTCTGCATGCCTTTTACCAAAATTGTTACTTTACAAAGTTAACGTCTGAATATGTTGAAATTTTCTGTAAGTGTGCATATCATTCAAACTACGTAGAAATAGAAAATCTTTAGTGTGAACCATTTCCAATGATTTACAGAATAAGTGTCTAGTGGAAAAATTATTACATTCCAAACTATAGTGCAATAAAATTGATGTCATGACAATAGAAATAGTGATTTAGGAATAAGATTATCAACAACTGGCAGTCTACAATAGCTATTTTGAAAAACAGCAATAAGGCGAAATCTGAAGAGCGAGGAGGCAAGTGAGGCAAAGCCAAAAGCGAGGAGGCGACCGCCTCCTCTGCCACAGCCTCGCTACGGGCTTGTAGAGGTGGTGTCAAAAATGAGCTAGTGTACCAGAGTTCATTTTGGTGTCATTTAGACGCTCTCTGTGTATAAAAGGAACCATTGATGAAAATGACACGAAGTGGTGAAATATGCATTTTGAACGTACAATTAGTATTCCGGTATTTGGAGTCTGGTATCTGTATCAACACTGACAAATCCTGTATCACTTGGATGCCCTGAAAATGGAACTATTTGTCTTAACACACAAAACAAAATTATAGAGTATTTGCAAACAGTTTATTTGTGATGATTCAAAAACACAGTTTATTAAAAAGAACCACACAATGCAAGTGAAACAACCTTCACCATCCAATCTTATTTCTAAACATAGAAGTATATATACTACTACATTATTTTTGAATATGCAATTCCAACTTTTAATATGAAATTCCAACTTAATAAAATAATATGTAAAATATGTAAGGCAGACATAAGCCCATGTAACTATAAAATAATGCTCAGACTTGAGTATTACAAGTGGCAAGAAAAAGCCAAAGATTCATGATCATATGAAGTTAAAAAAAAACATCCCAGCTCAACATGATGCAACACAGGCACCAGCGTTTGTGGACACGACAGCTCGTATATTAGCATCTCAATTGGAAAAAAAATAAAAAAAAACAAATATTAAATATCTTTTCACATTGAGTCAAAAGACATGTTGAGAAGTGTACAAGAGGGATGTTGGTGCCTTCGACATATTAATGCAATCAGTAGCTGTGCAAAGAATAATTATATCTCAAGCTGGTGCCTTCGACACAATGCAATCAGTACTTTCCATTGGCAAAACTGCAGTTATCATTGTAAGACTTTGCATTATTTTGTTTCTTCTTTGTAAACGAGATAGAATGAAATCACGCGTGAAAATCACGTGTGGACAAGTATACAGTAGAACTCAATGAGACCAATCTTATCTTATCTCAAATTTTCTGTGTCTGGAGATTAGTTTCATTTTCCGTAAGCCACATTATGAACATATATAAGTTGATTACCTCAAATATTGGGCTTTCTCAAGCATTTTACTCCCTACAGATTCAACATAGATTTTCCACGGTAGCTATTTCTAGGTATGGTGCACAGACAATTTTAGACAAGCCTGTTAAACACTGAGAAGTGATTTTATATATGTGTTGCTCAAACGTCCCTTGAAAGTATTTTACTTTGTAAACTCCACTGGTAACTTGAATTTTTGGAGGACTCAAATTCCAAAAAAGCAGACGTCAGTAAAAAGACAACTCTCTCTATTTACAAGATCTTTTTGAAGCCATATTTACTTATTCAATTCTAATCATCCTCTCTCTCAGCTCTACATAGCAAGCATAATCAAACTAAAGTGTACTTATATATATATATATATTTGTCTCAGTAAAAAACTAACAAAAATATTTGATACTTGACATAAATCTCATATTTCACAAATGAAACACATACACATCATTCAATATCCGTACATGATGGGCGAATATAAAAGGACATCTGTAGACAAAATACTTCAGATCAACTAAACAGATTCATTTCAATTAATGCAGATCTAACCAAAGGACCGAAATATAAGTCAAGAAGGATGAACAAATCATTAAAAACAAAGCTGACCATGCATTCACAGATTAAAATACAATGTTGTATTACTAGTTGTTTTTTGTCAATTGAGATTGTCTTTCACTGAGAAGCATATCTATTAAGACAAATGAAAATATTATTTTTTTTGTTCAGATATTTTCTTCCATTTCAGCAGTTTAACTGCGAGACTGGTCACACATACAACACTCACTTATAGTACCAACTAATATTAGTCATCTACATCAAATATCACAAAAATATCACTGTTGATTTTCTCACACATTGGACATTCCAGATCTAAATATAAAGAATATCGCTTTTTGTTCAGTTTTTAAGACGATATACAATGTAAGTAAATTTGCTCTAAGAGCAGTGAAAGTGAAATGCACGTGTTATATTACAACTAGTAATGTGCTGGTCATATTTTCTATCATAACTACAAATGGTACTGAGTATCAAAATAAGAATTATAGGAAGGATATGATATTTTTTGCCAGAACTATAATGTAATTTTTATCATTATGATTGGTTTACATAATAGTGAACACTTACATGAAAATAGCATTTTTTCAGTCTCCATGGGCGACAGTCAGACATTTTAAACAAGCCTAAATTGAGGATTATGTTCGGAGATTAGAATAGCAATATTTTAATTTGCATACACATGTCTAGTCACTCAAGTGATACAGTAATGTGTATGCAAATCAAAAATAAAAACAAATGTTGCTGTTTGAATCATGGAACCTAATCCCCAAGCTACGCACGTTCAAAATGTCTGACTGTCTCTCACAGAAACTGAAAAAATGCCATTTTCATGTACATGTAAGTGTTCACTATTATGTAAGCCAATCATAATAATAAAGATTACAAAGTAGATCTGGCAAAAAAAACTGTATCATTCCAATAATTTTTATGGCTAAATTATAGAATTCACTACCAAAAAGTAGTCTGGTTGTATTTTCATGAGGGGGGGCAGAGTTGTTTGTTTAAATATACTGCAAAATATATTCAACATAATCATGATATTTGGCAAACTAATGAATATTAATAATACAATTATGATATTAAATATATTTGGTAGTGAATTCTATGATTGTTCCATTTTTATTTTGATATTCAGTACTATTTTGTACTTTATATGATAAAAAATGTTACGCTATGAACTTGCTGTCAGCACATAATTAAGTACGCATCAAATGCAACTTATATAGAACGCATAGATACACAATATTCATTATAATCATGTAATAAAACGAGCTTGTAGCTATCATAACCTTGACTGTGCCAGAAAAAACAAACATTTAAGCCTTAAAAGTATGAAAGAATAATGATTGCACAAAATAATATACATGTAAGCTACAGCAAAGTTAAACATAGCTGCCTGTCAAAATTCAAAGTGAGTGCATATCATAAGATAAGAATACATTTTCATTCATACCAAAACTGTTCCGACTGCTATTAATATTTCAATTAAAAAAATGTAATATTAAAATACTCAATAATGGAATGCATAATTGTTGTGTTTGTCAATCTCACATGGTGGAGATTATCATTTAATCACATCTCTACAGCAAGCACGTTCCGCTTGTCCCGGACAAGTTAAAATGACATATGCTCTTGTCCGACAGACAAGTCGCACACATATATCATATTTCGAACAATCACATATCAAGATACATTCTGATACTTATTAGACAAACACTATGGCCTTGCACCATGTGTAAAGTTAAAAGATTTTACGTGGACACATGCATTTGCTATTCGGACAAGTACACTGCAATCTATCCACTTGTCTAACGGACGGGTGGTTTCAAATGTGCTTAAGCCACTTCCATGGGATCATCGTCATCGTCGTCGTTATTCATCAGGGGCGTGTGACTTCCGTACTGAGCCTTATATTGCTTGTACTTGAATGCACAGACGACGGCAATGATTACAATAGCGAGTCCCCCGATGGTGGCGATGGGGACTGCCACATAGAGCACTGAAAGAGAACAAAAATCGCTTATATTACAATGCATTTCTATGTCCCAACTAAAGAACAAATGGGTTGGTTTACTAATTTTTCTCTAGATATGTATTTTGTATGATCAGTAAGTCATTTTTGCTTCTTGTATCTTTTTTTTCAGCTAATACTTCTAAGTATTTAGTTGTAATATATATACTTCAAGATATGAAGACAATTAAATACATACAATTTCATAGCATCGAGTGAGGTAAATACGTACTAAGTGTCTAGTAATCGAAATAATTGTAAAATTTGTAAAAGTTTTCATCAAATGATTAATATCAAAATGTGTAATATAGTTACCTACCTAAATTAATCTTACTGTCTGCAATTTCTTCTGTAATGAAAAAAGACAACAGAAAATAAGTATAATTATGCTACAAGTACATGAACAAAGATTTTAAATAATCTTTATCAAATTATCTACTTAATGACTTATACATGTACATTATTAATGGTCAAAAGAAAATAGAATAAAATTGGAATTAGCTCAATAAAGCATGGTTTGTTTGGTCTTGTGTACCATTATAAATGTAACAGGTAATGGTTGAATATAAAAAAATAAATAAAAACATGTTAAACTTTGCTTTGGCAATGGGCTCTATTCCTCATTCTTCCTTTATCCTGACTGACTTTTTTTGTCTGATAAAGTCAAAAATATATTGGGAAAAAAATGAATAAGAAATACAAAATTCAAAAACAAGTTAGACAGTCAAGAAAAAAACAAAAATGAAGTTAGAAACCATGGGCCCCAGCATCATGAGAAGGGGAGGAGGTATGTATATCATACATTTGCAAGTCAAAAACTAGTCTCATCATATTAGGATAGAAATTTTTATTAATATTGTAAGATCAGTGTTTGTAGAGCATACCCCCTGCCCCCTTTCACAATGCGGAGGCCCATGATATAAACCAGTGATAATCACTGAATAGCGACCTGCGATGAAAGTGGGGATTGAGGTTGTCGTGACGTTGACCTCGATGCAGCGATTCTGAATCTTGGCGTATTCAAAGCCGTCGAAGCAGACACAGATGCTGTCCTCACAGGTTTGGTGGTCGTCACATTCGCCAAATAGGTCAGCTGAGCATTTTACGCCAGTAGACGCGCGGGAAAACTCTTAAAATACAAACAGCAGTTCATCTTTTTACTCTAATTCAGCTACTTTTTCAAGCCTAACCAGGTTAATTTTCAAGGTTTTGCAAAGTTTTTCTTAATGTGTGGGTTAGGTAGATTGACGGCAAACTGAAGAACGATCTGTAAGAAGGTGAAAGCTCTTTGGGCAGCCTTCAAAAACTACTGGTAGCTCAAAAGCATGTATAAACAAGATGGAATTGGTGTAATGCACCTGCCTTAAGTACTAGGTGAATAAGTGCCATAGTGATAGGGGTCCAGGGTTCGAGTCCCGGCAGAGGCTATGTAATATTGACCCTGTAGACTTGGAGAAAAAATCCTCTCTACCAAAGTCAATTTAATTTCAATATATCTATGTTTGAATATCCTACATGTAGAAATTCTACTAATTTTTTCATAAAGTGGTTGATATATAATTTGCCTGATATTTTCATATGAAGTCAACCACATGTCGTTATACTACAGAATGGAGCATTTTCATTGAGAGTATCACACCAGTAACACACACTCTATGATTTATCAGTCATCGAAAAGTGCCTCATTCAAATCAATCCCTTTCTGGTATGCAAATTTCTAGAAAAAACATCCCTAACTTACCGGGTTTTATTGGTTTGTCTGGTTTGTGAAATGGAATGGACGGAATAGCATCGTATGGAGGTCGGTACGGATTACAGGTGCCTTTCTTATGTTCCTATTAAAAACACACACACAAAATTCTAGTTTTCTCTTTGTAAATCTTACACAAATCAATGTGTTAAATATGCATATCTATACATGCTATTCATTGCTTTCATACATATAAATGCAAAATTCAGGTTTTGAAATATAGTAGGACCTGATATCTATTGCTATGATAACATTGACGTATGGATTTCTCCAGGAAATAAGCTTTTCCTTTCCTCTAATTTCACTTTATCAACCACTCTAATAATTCACAATTTCAGATAACTCGATCTTGAAATAATAATTTTTGAATAACAATTCGACTTAAACGGGTTGAACTGTATTATGCTTACTTTAGTTTTGACAGATTCATCACATCGTGGAACTGGAACTTTGACGTCTGGGACAAGCACAAACTTGAACTTGTCGGGCCATGAAGAAAAACCCAATAGTGACGTCCGTATTCTATAATCCATCTGCAAAATATGTCACAACAATATAATAGTAAATACATCATACGTTTTGGCTGCATGTGAACAGTACCATGGTATTATTACAAAACAACAAGTTCTGGCCAAAATGTAGCCTGCAAAGTTGACAACATGACTATAATAGAAACCATAGTCAATTAAAAATCTTAAATAAAAATATAAATATAGATGATATAAATGAAATAAAATATATGCTCTAACAAATAATACAAAAAAATCATATAACGTAAATTCAATATTAGAACGGCAGCAGGTCCTCTTATTATTGTTGTGTTTCTACGTTGTAACTGCTGATGAAAGGTTTGTCAAAAGAAGATTAAATTTGAATAAAATTTTCTAAAATTTATTGGCTCAGTACTTTTGAATAAATAAATTCCTCATCAGAGCTAAAATTTCCAAAAATAAGTCCAAAAATATAAAAACATTTTCTGATTATTACAGATTTATACTAGCTTACCAATAATATGTATTTTTAACTTGTATTTATGACAGACAATTTGCTTCATATAATCAGAAAATGTTTTTATATTTTTAGACTTATTTTTTGTAAGTTTAGCTCTGATGAGGAATTTATTTATTCGAAAATACTTAGCTCATAAATCTTAGAAAATCTTATTCAAATTTATCCTTCTTTTGACAAACCTTTCACTAGCAGTTACAACGTAGAAACACAACAATAATACAAAAATCAATAAAATGAAAATATCAAAATATATAAAAAACATATAAATATAAAAATATCAAATCAAAGCAGCAAGAGCAAAGCACAGCACATAAAAACCAACTCACCCCTAGTAGCAAGTATTTTTTCCCATCTATTTCCATTGGGACATCTGTCACATTAATGAAACCATCAAATGACAGACCACTTAGCTGAAAGTGTGTTCCTGAAAGAAGGTATAGAGTGTAACTTATGGTGCATTCGTGTGCTTTTTCCGAACCCGAAAATACGAGCTTCCCATATAGTAGATTCACTCAAATGGACACTCCTAGTCATATGTACCAGAACTTTGTGAACTGTGAACTTTTTCAATAGACTGAACTTTCAACAAGTACTACTACTTACCATGATGTATGACTGAGAAGGTCTGTTTGAGTGAATTTCCATATGGGGAGCTCATATCTTTACAGGTTCAGAAGAAGCACTCAAAAAAGGCATTATTACTTAATCAAGGAACATGTTGCTCAGAAAAGATGACATCATAATAATTCATCAGTATTTACAGATATTATTGAACTTGTCACTTACCATTGACATGGACTTGCTCTGATTTAGTAAAAGTTTTCCCAAAGTCTGCATGATCCGGTTCAACAAGCTCTGTGTATACACTTACAGTACCGTTGGTAGAGGCACATGGATGGAGGAACATCCCAAAACACAGTGACACATTAAAGATCGGAAATGCCTGAAACAAATCAAAATAGAAATATCTTACAATAAGTGTGGAAAATTTGTGAACAGTTGTTTTATGCGAATTATCTTAGAAGTTCATTAGTTCAAGTTTTCATTCATTATCACGTCTAAATTTAGTGCTCTGAACGTTTTTTTTTTGTCAAGTCATTTGACCTTGTTTTATGCATTTTAATCTATAAATGAGCTAAGCCAATCCTATTTCTATCCTATGTCAAAGGACATGTAAATGGTGTGGTGGTTTATAGTCCTGATCCCAGTCTGGCTCTAATGACTTTACAATTTACACCAGGTCATTGGCACACTTATTGATCATCATTTGATCAGTACTCGCATACTTGCAATACACAATAGAAATATTTCTACTTTAATTCATAAGAATTACCGCCCAAATTAATAAAAACTATGAAATTGCTACAATTATTGAAAATTACTTCAAATGTTTACTCTTGACAAAATCCATAAATATTTCAACACGTTTAGATTTTCAAATTACATAAATCATTGAAACATTGACTTGTAATAATCTATCTACTTACTGATACATTGAATTTATACAGCCCATTGCAATCAAAGCCTGTGCACTGAGGGTTTACGCCGCAAGAAATATCAAATACATCTTTCTGTTCAAGATATTGAACAACACCATTCCATATGCTACATTCTTCTTTGTAATTTTCCTCATTAGATGCAACTGAAAACAAGTCACTTATAATACTTAAAATGATCATTGAAGATGGGTTACATCTCATTGTATGTCAAAAATAGGTAACAAAATATGAAAGCTTCAGAAAATATGAAAAGCGAGGGAACAAAAATAGACTTAGGAACTTGAGTGCATGGTAGCGTCAAACACAAATACGCTAATGAACCCTTCGGCAGAAAAATGACTTAATTCATGAATAACAAAAACTACAACACTTGTACTTACAGTGATACAATTAAGAGCTGATACCATGCTAACCCAAAAATACAGGCTAAAAAATTCTGATAAATCTTCATTTATTTATGAGACTAGCTTAGCTTATTACCAAATGTATTGGTTGATACCATGCAAACATATTGCATACTTGAATACAGTTGTTTTATGACTACAAGTCAAAGAATTTTATCAGTAATGAATAGCGAATATCAGAAGTGAAAACGTCTGTGCATGCATAGCTTATTATCAGAATACACATAATCGTTTTAGTGATTAAAGCAAAATTAAGGACAGATGTTATTGGGTATTCATACCATATTGGCAGTTGCATATTTCTTATCAACTATCGCAAGTACAGCACATGACATTACTTTTGACTCCACACAGAACTAACCCATTTGTGGGTGTTCAGTAATTATTAACAGCTACAATATGACTAGTAGAATCAATAGCTAATCAAGCTCAGTTGCTTGATAAAAATTAAACAGTATTTACTATCAGTATACAAAATAGTAAAAACTGTTTAAATATTTTTTCGAGTGAATGACTGTGGTCCTCTGTGGTGCAGTGGTTAGAAAGCCTGACTTTAATAAGGAATTTGCCCGAGTCATGAGTTCGCGCCCTGTCCACGGCAGACTTAGTGCTGCCAAACACTTATGTCATACGTCTACCACTGCATTTGGATCCCACACAGTGTGTGCACCCACAGTAGAATATAGTCCTACTCAGTGGCGACACCAAGCATGAGGTTCATAAGCCTCGTCAAAAAGCAATACCCAGTGTAGAGGAAACTCATGTCTGCACGCAGAACTCACCTAGCCGTATGATATAAAGCGTATGTTCGTTCCTAGCCAGGGTATTAACTCAGCTCTACATGTAGAGCTAGAACTCTTCTAGCTTACATAGCTAGTGTGATCCCTCCACCCCCAAGGCACATTACAGTTGGTCATCAAACCTGTCTCTGGAGATCCGTATATAACACCACGTGGCCTCCGTCGGTGTGATACCCCAATCTGAGGTCCAGCCGACTATTATCCAGATCCAGACTGTGTAATCGAGACAGTCAGTGGCAGTGCTGTGACAGATTTTTCATACACTCTCCTTAAGATAGGCAAGCTAAATGCTTTCTATGACTGAACTAATTCTGTTTGCTTCATACCTGAATCTTTTATATTATGTGCTACAATAAATAATACACTTATAAGGGATTGACATCTTATAAATAGCATTAAATTCATTTTTATTTCAGTTTTTAATTTTGACATTTCTTTATTTATTTACTTCCTGGTTTTATCACGTGATATATTTAAGGTCTTACATTACAAAGTCATGCGGTTTCTAAATCTTGCAACCAACAAATCATTTTGTTAAATGTGACTAATATAACTCCCCATTCTCTTAAGTGAATACGTTTTCACCTCTTGTACTCAATAATATTGTAGATACACCAGCATGTTCTTATATATTTTTCATATTGTTATATTTTGGTTACTGGAGACCTAAATAGCTAACTAAGTGTCTATTCGTCAAGCTAGCGCGGCGAATAACGTGACGGGAGTCCTTATTCGCCGAGCTGACAAGGTCAGCTGGAACCGTTTTTGTGTTCGTAAGAAAATGTGCACTTTTTTTTTTTTTTTTTC
This sequence comes from Streblospio benedicti, assembly GCA_019095985.1. Classification (NCBI taxonomy): domain Eukaryota; kingdom Metazoa; phylum Annelida; class Polychaeta; order Spionida; family Spionidae; genus Streblospio; species Streblospio benedicti. Next base: position 3,195,253 of record CM032664.1, read on the forward strand.
TTTGGTTTTTTTCTTTTTTTTCTTTTTTTTTTGTATTCTGCATCTGTATTTAAACTGAAATTGTATATTTGTATTATTATTTTGTTGAAGAATTATAACATTTCACTTGGGATAAATGTCATTGCAAAATGCATAGCATCTCATTAACCACCGTTCATATCGTTTCATAAGGAGTTGTAACCTAACGTATTCGCCTTTGAGTGTTTTCATGCGTCGACCAAACCCAGCCACAGATATTTGGTTAAAGGAGAGTGCATATCCAATAAAAAATCTGACTTGAAAATGTAGAAACTAGTAACACCAATCAGGTTATCAAGAGGGATCCATCAACATTCCCTCCAAACAATGTACTCCCGGTCTCGGGTGTGAGAGACAGATAAATTCAGTTTATCCTCGTATCATAAAGGATTGGAATAACCCTACCACGGCATATAGCATCAGCTGGCACTCTTGACTGTTTCAAAACACTTGTACATACTAAATGTCAGACTGAAATGTTTGTATTCATGTAAATATTCTAAATTGTTTCCACCACAATAGTACACCACCACAAGGCAGAATCCATCAATCAGTTGATGTTGGCCTTTAAATGGTGGAAGTTGAAGTTGACTTAGTCGAGTACCTCTTGTTTTAATCTGTGTAATTGATTATGAATACATTTAAATCCTATTAAATAAACAAATTACGGTGAATGTTATTTTAAAATAACAACAGTAATTTATTAATCAAATGTATTACGGATTTAGATGCGCGTATTCCTTTCTCAAACATTAACAACACTGAACTGGGACCGCAATTTCGGAGAATAATGTCTCCAACGAATTCATTATTTGCGCCAGCTCGGCGAAAAAGAACGCCCGTCATTCCAATTCGCCGAGCCGATTCTGCAAATAGCCGCTTCCACTTAATCATGGCGGCTCTAGTGAGAAGGTCACAAAATTTTTGTCGAATTATTGCAAATTGTCGACATGTTGCTGTCTCAACTAACGTTAATAATTCATCAGAACTTGTAACTCATACAGGGCAACAGTTTAACAATGATGATTACCGTAAGGTGCGATTTGAAGGGAAGAACAAGCTTGTAAATACGAGATTTGCCGTCGATTTGGTCGCTGAAGACCCTGTTGTGGTGTGTACGGAGCGGGTAGTCTTCAGTGATGGAGGCGGTGCTTTGGGACATCCTCGCGTATTTATCAACTTGGATCAACCAGGGTTTCACATCTGTGGCTATAGTGGCCGAAGATTTGTTTTGAAGAAGTATTATGATGCTGCAACAATGGGTCCGAGTGTAACTTACGAAGAATACTTGAAAGAAGCGAATCCACAGCCTGATTTATACAGCTGGCCCAATTAAAGACTATATTGGACTATGAATTCTGTTTTATCAATTCATTTTAAGCCATAACAGGACTTGCGTGTGTTGTGATAATTATAGATAAATCAATAGCTAAGCATCATTGTTTGATATAATTGTTATTTTGTTACTCAAATTAAACTTGTTCAGAATGCCAATAAGACGTTAAACAATGCACAATTGCATATTACAATTGCATCTTAATTAGTTGCAAGAGATTATACAATGTTAATCATGGAACTGACGAAGCCCACCAAGATCTACCTAGTGGAGGTTTTTTTTAGATAAAGTTTCTGAAGAGCTTTACTTTTGAAAATAGTAAAATGGCAACTGTTGAATGTTACATAATAAAAAAGGAAGTTAAAATGTGACAAGTGTTGTTTTTTTCTAATAAGAGTTTGAAGTGTGATTTAATAAATGCTTAAATGGTGCTCGCTTTAGAAATTTATTTAGACAGGATTGCAAATTCTTTAAAACTTTTTTAATTTGTGAGCACAGTTAACCACCTATGTTTTTTGCCTTCCATTAAATTCACCATTATGGTGGATTTAGGTTCTTGTTAAATTTATCATTACAGATTTGACCTTTATACCCATCCATACTGTAATATTAGACGCTTTCTCACTAATGAACGTATTGCTCTTTTACCACCTTGTCCGTTCCAAAAACCAACAACAGAACAGTCATGAGTGTGTCGGTAATATAATTACATAAATTTGATTTTTTGCTGACTACATAAAGTAGGTGCATTGTGCTGTTTTTTTAAATGCACCAACTCCAGCATTGTAAGCATTATAGGATACTATTAAAAGTTTGCGATCATAAATTTTTGTAGACCGTATGTTTGCAGATTGATGTCACAAATTTTAAAAGCCACGACAAACTGTTTTATATTAGCACCCAATTTTGACAGGGATTACTTCAAATTTTCATATTCATATCAAAGTTGTTTGGTTTTATATTTTTTCTATTTTTGTAAAATTGATCAAAAATATAAAAATAAAAAATACCTGATGGTCAAAAATAGAATTTCCCCATGTTTCGACACTGCACAGACATAAAAGTATAATTTTCAAATATAAATTTTTATGATTGTTTGAAATAAGTATTATTACATAGCGCTACACATCAATGTTAATTCTGATGTTAACTCAACTCTAGATCTAAATATATTACAACTGTACACTATTACATGCTTTGAGAGATATTGACCATCTCCATAACATACAAATGCATGTTGATATATAACAAAAAATGTATTTGAATATGTAATCGATATATCTTTGAAAGCAAAGAATAGTAGAAGTTTAGAAATATATTTAAATCTAGAGTTGAGTTAACATAAAGAATTAGCATAGATATTTAGTTTAATATAATAATAGGCCTATTTCTTTGGCACAATCATAAAACGTTATATTTTGAAAGGATACTATTAATGTCAGCATAGTCTCAAAACATATTAAATAAAGACTTCTTGGACCAACAAGTATATCATATTTTTTATTAATTTTGGAAAGTAACACAGAAGAAATAGAAAAAAAGATCACGCAAAATTAGATCATATGCTGTATGCCAAATCACAAGATTTTTGTATACATCCATTTCAATAATAGTTATTTTGTGTTGATGTCAAATTAAATTTAACCTATTAATGTTAGATTTGTGATTTCTAAATAAATTTTTAGTTAAGATAGGTAATGATTCAGTTTTAGTCACATCTAATCGCTTATAGGATCATATAGTGTCTGGCTTGAATTGTGTATATAATCCCATCTCTTGTATTTATTACTAATACTCTGGCATTTCTACATTTGTCTTTTAGTCCTATTCAACCATCGAGACTGTCTCTGCTATAATCATCGATGACACTGCACTTGGTTTTATTAACAATTACGTTGTAAACATGAGCTTTACTGTGAGTCAAGTCCCGAGGTGCCGGGATGGGTTTAACTTTAATTTCATCCTGATGACTAGAACTATGAGGTAATTTTGACTTTGACTTGCTTTTTCCTTTGTTTTTCATTTTGAAATTATCATCTCTGCTTATGCTTTCATTTGACAAACGTTTTGGTATATGTGAAATGTGCTGTCCTTGATTCTCAATAATGGTAATTTGTGAGTCTTTGTCACTGACAGACCCAGGCCACGTATTGGACATATTTATGCCACGAGTACTTAAAATCAATTGAGAACTTGTCTTCCATTCCTTCATATTCTGCCGCCTTCGTTCTCTGGCTGCAACCCGCGGAGAAGATTTTAAATCCTCGCAGTCAGCAGAAAATAAAGCTTGAATCGCTCTATCCATTGTTTTGTCTCCAAAATGCTCAGCAAAGAATTTGAAATTAGATCCCGAATCTTCCAAATGCGACTCAGATTCAATATTATTTTCCTTAAGATGTCCATTATGAGAATTATTTGTGTTCAAGTGTTCTTGATGATTTATATCTAATGATGGGAGTGGTGTATCATAGGTTTTGTTTATTATGTTTATCGACAATATTCTTTCCTTTGGTGAATTTTCAGATGTTAGGCTTCTGGCAATTAGCGTTGGTACTTCACCGATATCTTCTTTTGTATATGTCTGGTTAAATGATTTTGCATTTCCTTGCATTTCTATATTTGGCTTTTCACCAAGTTTGCTAAATACAGTGATGTCTCCTCTGTGGGGATTTTGAACTTCATAGGTGGGCGAATCTGACCTACCACAGGCTGGAATTGCATGGTCTACTGCTTCGTGTTTCACACTTCTAGTATCTGACATTTGTTTGCTTTCTTTGCATCTCTTTCGTGGTGTGCTTACAAAATCCGAAGTGTCTACAGTGAAATAATCGTAAGATTTGCTAGGAGTCTCCGACACAGTGTGAAGTGAAATTGTCCGATTGTTGCAAGCGTCGTTTATTGAAATTGGTGTATCAGCTGCTTGGTTGGTTGAAGGCGTCCTATTGCTTGGTGTCGCATCCTCCGAGTCGAGACTAACATCATCATTGCTGTCTTCACAAAACGTCTCTTCTTCATAGTCATCATCATAGTCTATCAACTCCTCATCTGGAATGTCTGGCTCGTCAAAACTTTGTGCAATAACACGATGTACTGTATTCGGCTGGTCCATGTGTATTACTGTAGATGCTCTACTGCTGTTGTTACTTGATCTGATACTACTGTCAATCGCTACGTCCAGCCCATATTCCGATAACATTGATTTGTCTACTCCCGCACTGTGCAATCGGGCCTGCGTTTCTGGTGTTTCATTTCGTGAACTGGTTTTGTCAGCATTTGATGTTTGACTGTTTTCATCACTGTCATTGTCAGTGTGTTTCTCATGGGTATTCTTGGAGTCGTCTTGTGAAAGTTCACTCCATCTGTAAAATAAAAGTTGTAATAAACCTCTATCTTAAAGCATATGTATTTTAAAATTCAAAAAAGTCATAAGCCTTTGAAGTACCAGTCCTGGGTGGATAATTAGCCCCAATACTATCATGTCTATAACGAAGGTACAACGCATTCATATATGTAATATTTACTGATCACTAATTTTGTGATAAATTTTAACCTTACAAATTAACTTTTCCAGTACTGTCAAAGTTTGGTAATTTTCATACATAGAAATTTGATAATTTATTTTTTCGAATTGTATACATCAATAATAATACTACAGTAATAATTTATCAATTGATTTTTTCTAAAAAGAGCAAAATTTCATACCGTCCATTTTCATATTGAGTGCTGTCTGTTTCTAAAATGCCCATCACATGATCAAGCTTTTTCTTCAATAACATAATCTGAGATTTTGCTGTTGTAAGCTCTTCTTCCATTTCATAATACAGGCTCATGATATACTCACATTGTCTGCAATATACATATTATGCTTTTAGGAATGCATGATGATGGTTATTATGTGTATAATAAATTACAATAACATTTCATATAGATGCGCACTCTGGCAAACCGACAAGTCACTAAATTACATAGGTGTTGGTATAAATATGTGTTGGTTTGCCAGCGCACACATCTAGTAAAACCATATGCATGTTATGGTGATATTGCTTTTCAATTTCAATTTTCCATTATAAAGAGGTTAGTCCAATTTCCCTTTAACCACATTTAATTATGAACTTATTTCATTTGGATACCGAATTTCTGCGTTTTGTAGCCTCTGCCCAAATTGTAGCCTCCCCTCAAATAGACGCCGGGTTGGACACAATTTTTAATCAATAAACGCCTCCCTCGTATTCAGGCGCTATTCAAGCCTGGCCCTTATCAAAGAGAATACTGCCGGCGCCAAGTTGATTAATATGTTTATTACCTAGTACCTACGATGTGGCTGTTTGCTTGTAACTTTGTTATTATCATTCCGATTTTGATAGCTAACATATCATTTTAAAGCTGAGACCATCGTGAATATGACTATCTTAATTTACATGTGCCCTGTCTATAGTATTGCTGAAAAAACATAACATCAGTATACATCAGTGGACATGCTGATGACACCCAGCTCTATGTGGCCTTTGACTTCTATAATCAGCAGGAATCTCTCAGGAGGATGGAGGCATGTGTGAATGACATCAGAACCTGGATGCGACTCAACAAATTGAAACTTAATGATGACAAAACCGAACTGATCATTATTGCACCAGCCAGACATGCCCATAAAGTGTCCATCAACAGCATTAAGATTGGGGACTGTACAGTCAAATCATCTCGCACGGCCAGAAACCTAGGTGCAACTTTTGATGACACAATGTGCCTTAACCAACACATATCCTCACTAGTGAAATCTTGCAATGCCCAACTCCGATCAATTGGCCAAGCCAGAAGGTTTTTAGTACAGCAGCAACAGAAAAAGTTATCCACGCATTCCTGTCTTCATGACTTGACAATGGGAATTCCCTACTTTATGGACTACCGACGATTCAAATTCAGCGCCTTCAGCGCATTCAAAAATACAGCTGCAAGGATACTGACTAGAACTAAGAAACATGAACACATTTCTCCAGTACTAAAATCTCTTCATTGGCTTCCAATCTCCAAACGGATTGAGTATAAAAATATTAACCTTGACTTTTAAGTGCCTTCACAGCCTTGCGCCTTCATACCTCAAAAGACCTTATTAAGCAACACAAACCAGGTCGCTCTCTCAGGTCAGCATCACAGAGGCTTCTACATGTACCTGCTACTCGGCTTAAGTCCTATGGGGACCGACCAGCAAAGCGGCACCGCTGTTGTGGAACAGTTTACCTCTCCATATAAGACAAATAGACAATTTTGAATTCAAATCTATGTTAAAAAACGCATTTGTTCAAGGGCTGAGGTTTGCACCTTGAACATTTATTTTTGAGGGTTCCATATATAAATATGTATATATTATTATTATTATTATCCACACCATTATATGAATACTTATATAATTACCAAAGGGAAATAATGTTTATTACTAAGTATGTTAAGAGTGGGATTACACAAATCTCTAATTATAGACTTGGAAATAGTGGCGGCGTTTTTAAAGTTACTTGAGTAAGTTTGGTTCACCAGAGGGCAATCAAATCATTTTGAGTCTTCAAATAGACATTTCCTCTATGCAGCGCACTTGAACATTTTATTTTTTTGCGCTATATAAAATGTATATTTTTAATTTTTAATTGCTCTCCTTTGAGAACTGCTTCCATCCCGAAACATGCAGCCAGCAGCTCTTCCCGACCCATATCTGTGTAATCTACAACACAATATACACACACTTTCAAAGCATTAACATAATTGAGTCAATCATTAATGGGTGATGAGCAAACTTTTGCCTTATCTTTATAATCTACAACATAATACACATACATATTCAATGTACAGTACTACCTCTATTAATAGAACGCGTGGGGAGGGGGAGGGGAAACGGCCTTAAGTGGTCTCTATGGAGATTCGCAATGGCCCCGTTTTGAAATTTTTGGGAATTCTATTTAAGATTTATGGGTGATGAGCTACTTTTTTTAACCATATACACATACATGCAGACATCTATTAATAGAACAAGTATGAGGGGGGAGGGGAAAAATGGTCTCTCTATGGAGATTCGCAATGGCCCCGTTTTGAAATTTTTGGGAATTCTATTTATGATTAAATGAGCTATTTTGATTGGCTGCAGACATCAATTAATTGTTGGATTTTTACTGTGATGACATTGATAAATAGGACAGTAGACTGGGATCAAAGCTTTTTAATTTTACATGCGATACAGTAGAACCTGCAATTAAGATCATCTCTGTGAAGAGACCACTTCTATAATAAGACAACTTTCACACTTCTAGACCTTCAGAAAGAAATTATAAAACACCTTCATAAAGCTAGCACCTCTGTTGAGACCATTTATTAAGTCTAATCCACGGGTGGTCTTGATAGAGAAGTGCTACTGTATTATAAATAATGTACGAGTAAAAATTAATTGATAGTAATATAATTATCACAATTGTGTGTTGATACTAATTAAAAATATGAGCAAATTATTATTCATTACCAGCTTGCTGCATGCTGTAACTTTGACTCATTTTGGAGAAGCAAAATCTATTTTCATTGAGTGTGAATTTAAAACATGATATTCCTTAGTTCTCTTTCAGCATATAGTTCCCTTTCCTCGCAGATGCAGCCCGTAGATGTTACATGTTTCACTTTAAAATACGGCAAAACTGTTTATGTGAACACTCTAGCAATCTTCAATCTTCAATGAAATATCAAAGTTAACAAATATCCACGTTTCACTGTTTTACTTTACAAGAAATAGTCAAAATCGTTTATGAGGGCACCAAAAGCGCAAATATCCAAATTCAATTACATCCTTCATAGAAGTTTCAGCGTACAACCAGTCAAATAACATTCTATTTTAATATTTTAGCACATAAGATTCTATTCTATGAATTCGCACATCATGTTAAATATTTCACTTTGAAAATACTTTAAAACAATTTAATATGAACAGAACAGCATTTGAGAACAATATATTGAGTTTCCTGTAGTACCAAGTTACATCATCTCACTACTAATCCGTATAGGTGTAGTCCAGCACATTGATAAACCTCCCGAGATGCTATTATTTCACCTCAGTGACAGTCATACCTGCTGCTCTCTGCTCAGTCAAAACCTTACGTTGTCCAGTGAAAAACCTGTTGCGTTACTACGCATTCCTCTATTCTCAACATTTTCTTCAGATTTTATCCAATAAAAGCAATTATGCATTAAATAATCATCACAGCCGCCAATGAGTGACCATCTGCTCAGAAAATTACCACGTTGGTAGCCCCAATAATCGCTGTTACAGTAAAATCTCTCTTTTGCGACCACATCATGGGCTGACTTCAAGTGGTCTCAATAGAAGGGGTCCATGTAACAAGGTTCATAATAGTCTCTTTATGGAGGTTGTGAACCACGAAACATGTTATTAAAGGTAGTCTCAGTAGAGATGTGGTCTTAATTAAAGGCTCTGCTGTATTATTGTAATAGGATAGGGAGGCAATGTGAGTGAATCGTACGGCTGATTTGCGAGTGCGTTTCCTACTACTGTATGTTTGCTGATATTCATTAGTGAATTTAATGTATTTTGTGGACATAAATGTTAATATGGCTACATGCAAATCGAACGACTGGTCTTTTGCACTGTGCAAATTATAGCATTGCTCTCATCGTCTGCAGCAACAGTTACCTGTAGAGTAGTTGTGTTACCATGGTAACTGTGGTTGGCATCCCACCTTGATGTAGCGAGCAGCACCCCAGAGAAAAAAGCTATTGGTTGTACCTGCGCCGTGCTACAAGGAAACAAATTTATGGTTGTATCATCATGCTGTGTTCAGACAAACCCGAATATTGCAGCTGAATCAGTTGTGGCATAGTCATTTACTGGAGAACCTCTCTAGTAAGCCCCTTTTACAATAACGTTGCGACCAGTTGACGACCACTCGGCGACTACGTTCGCATACGGTGGCAAGACCAATATCATAACTCGCACGGCCGGTCTCTTCCGTTGTATAGGTGAAATGGTGATTGCAAGTGAATTTTGGACATGCTTAAATTCAGTTTGAGTGTGCAAGACTGCCATCTATTGATTTTTAAAATGGTAGATCTATGTCACACGAGTGTTGCACAGTCGCATAATGTCATGCAAGTGGTGTACAAAGTTTTAAGGTTATAACAAGGATATTATACTTATAATATCCTTGGTTATATGGTGACGTACCACCATATATGGAGATCAGGGGAGTGCTGTTCAACAATCGTACGTCCTTGTGCATTTGTTGTACGACCCACACTTAGTGCACCTGGATTTTTGGACAGTGCCAGTGAACTTGATGCAATTGCCACATTCTAGCAGCAGCAGCAGCAGCAGCAGCAGCAGCAGCAGCAGCAGCAGCAGCAGCAGCAGCAGCAGCAGAAGCAACAATAAAAAACCGACAAATTACAACGACGACGACGACGACGACTACCGTACAATTTACAGTAGAGTAGCAGTAATACGTACTCTCCGTGACTGTCTGACTGGAGCTTTGAGGGAATAACGTATTGCCATGGCGATTCATTTGGGACCTGCATCCACAGGATGAGCATCAATTCTCCAGTATTGACCAGGGATGTTGCTGCCTTGTGTTGCCATAACAATGCGGTCATCGGGTTAGGTTTGTAGGTTATTTAGTAAGTTATGCTACGTACATTCATTGCATGTGTGGAACTGCTATGTTGTCTGGTATACTGTGAATAATCAGCCTATTTTTTTGTCCCAATACAAACTTTCATAAAGAGACCAATACGAAAATGAACTCTAAGGCTGCATTGCTGAAGAAACATCAGGATATCTCCATTAGCACCACCACCGGGACTGGACCAAAGTGGCCTCAATACAGAGGCTCTTTGTGGAAGTTCGTAGCGCTCTCGTCACTGAAAGTTTGGGACAACGCAAATTACCTGATTATGATGCTCTGGACTGTGGCCACGGGTGTGGAGTTGGGTACAGCTGCAATTTTGTACAATATTTTGTTCTTTGCAGCTTCATTAATGTTATACAGTGAATAGATACAGCGCAGAAAGGTTTCCTTTTCTATTTGACTTCAATTTGATTCAGTGACTTTTATATTTTGATCATGTGGAGACTTGAAGAAGGCTGCAAAGACAGAAACATTGTTCAAATAAAAGATGACATGTACATGTCAGAAACCCATATACGTTTTATGCTTCTAATTATACTAAAGTGGTTTCACCAGAGCAGTATTTCAAGTAGTATACTCAAGTGAGTTACCAGACCCTATTGTACAAAGTTTAATCACCATAGGATAGTTCGATGCAAGTTCACCCGTGTGGGTTTACCAGCCCAGCCCCCCAGAATTTTACACGTACATTTTTACATTTGTGAATTTAGACTGAAGTCGATTCACCATGACACATTTCATACAGGTGTTTCTACTGAAGCAGTGTTACCATGTATAAAGTTCAATTGCTGTCTCTACATTAGAACCTCTCTATTAAGAACACCCGGTTGCTGGAAAAAAAGTGGTCTTGATAGAGAGGTGTGCTATGTATGAAGGCTCACGGTGGTCACTTTGCTAAGGTTTGGGACTAAGAAACGCGCCCAGTATAACCAGGGGTACATCACTTGGTTCTTTAACATACAATTGCCACAGAACTGGGGTGGAGAAACGTAGTCTTATTATAGAGTTAGTCTCTTAATTTGTTGAGGTGGTCCTAATTGGAGGTTTTACTGTAGGAATGTCTGTTCGTCCAACTGCTATCTTTGTTTAGTGAATGACATCTTCCTATACATCCCAAAATACAAAATTATTTCTTGATGTACAGTAGAACCCGCAATATAGACCGCTTTTACAATGAGACCACCTCTGTAAAAAAACACACACACACGCACACACACATTCATATGAAGAGACGCTCACAAACATCATTAAAGAGACCATCTCTCTATTGAGACCACTTGGGGCCTGTCCCACCGGTGGTCTTGATAGAGAGGTTCTACTGTATTGTATATACAAATCTATTTATGTGAATGCTGTGTTTTAGAATGGCTTTTTGATGGTCTATAAATTAGGTTTCATTTGTACTATATTGTTTGTGCAAATTATATCATGTGTATTGTTTTATAGAATAACAACTTAATCATTTTTACCTTTACCAGCAAACATTAAATTCAGAAAACATTACAATCACACGGAATGGTGTATTGAAATATCAATATCAACTTATAATTAGAACAATTCCAGTTACCAACTTTAATTCCTTTAAATGTCATATGCATGTGCCAACTTCACAACTTGAACTTGAACACTTGCAGTTAAAATGTGGCCGCAATTCAGTTCGTCTTTCCCTCATAATGGCATGTTCATATACTGCAGAAACTCCCCCATTAAGACCACCCCTGGGCTGGCCTCTGGTGGTCTCAATAAAGAGGTGGCCTCTCTATAGAGGATCTATGCATTATGGTCTCTCTGTCTGAAAGTTTGAGACTGTTTTATCATAGAGGTACTCATATTATAGAGATGGTTTTAATACAGAGGTTCTACTGATAATGTCATATCCACACACCAACCCGATGTATAATAAGATTCAGAACCCACCCTTATCATAATATTTCTTTTCAATCAATACATTTTATAAACTGTTTAGGCTGACCAATTATCATCCCTGCAGCTCCCATAGAGGAAAAATCCCACACTCTTTCCTGCCTGAATATCTCCGGGATAAAGCATTGGCAAACGTCAAGCAGTTTAATCATTTCTGATTATTATAGTTTTTGTTGTTGTGTTGCAAACATTTACCATAATATTAGTTTGCATTTTAAACATTTGAAACCATTTGGACTTTTGCATCGATTTGTATCATAAAGACAATCAGGACATGAATGGAACCATAATAGCATTTTATCATCCAGCCTTTTTAGTGAGATCTACTGCTTCAGACTGAAGTGAGTAACATACGTTTTACTTCGATGTAATAACTTAATCTATTTTAGAAGTTTGATGAAGTCATGAGTTTGTGATATTGATTTGAAACAAGCAGTGTACTGTGCCTATACCTAATATTCACATAGGATATTTCAATTTTATGGTTTTCCTTTCTTTGCTTGCTTAGTTTTCAAATGAAACAAACTACAAATAATAGTAGTAAATAGTTTATTTCCATGATTGTTTTTATTATTTGAAATTAATCAAGCAAAGAATGCAAAGTTTAAAATGAATCATCTTCCCATCTACCAAGGACCATAAGTGACATTTTGTGATGAAATAAACTTCTTTGTTGCCAATAAGATAATCACAATCTCCAAATAGCATGTCTGGATAATGGAAGGTTAGTGTTTTATTTCAGTTTACCCATAAAAAAATAACAACAAGCACACTGCACAGCAAAAATAAGAGCAAGTATAAAATCATTAAAGTATTGAATTTCCAATTGGATGTGAATTACCAAGTTAGAAAACTCTTTGTGGTCACAACAATTGTTTGTTCTCGTTTACAAATAGACCTCATCATATGTACATGATATCTGTCACGTCATATTTACAAGACAGATATTCGCATGTACCCAGGTGATATAGATGCCTGATAAGCACAAAGGATAAACAGCAAAAGTAGCTAATTTTGATTCACGTACGGTGATGTCATCTCACTACAGTATTACGGTTTGGAACCTGTAATATTGACTGTCAGCATAATGTTGTATATTTTGTAGTAATTGGTGAGTAAAACTTGGCCTGTCAGAATGTCGTCTGGCTATGTGGACGAGGATAACGGGACTGTCATTGATGCTGTGTTGATCCAGGATATTATGGAAGAGAGAGGACTCAGCCCGTACAAGATTAAGCCCAGATTTAGATATCAGAGTAAGTATCATTCTGGATGTGTTAGTTTATTTGTATATATGTTATATTGTGCTAACATTATGTATGCTAAACGTAAATAACTGTGAATTCATACCATAATAATGAACATCTAACAGTTTTGTAAATACATATTATATGGAAGAAAGAGGACGAAGACTATTTAGATATTAAAGTAAGTGTATTTCTGGCTGTATATTGGCAATAAGGTACGAATACACAGTAAATCTGTAGAGAAAACAGTAAAATGCATGAGATAGCCAAATATTCGAGCTAACCAAATGAAATATGTTCACGGTGTAATTGGAGAGGAATGAAACTAACTTCGAGATAACAAAATCTTGGATAGAAGCCATAGCGAGATAGCGAGGTTATACTGTATATGGTTTATATATAATGTTATAGTATGTTGATATTATTAGATATGTTGCATTAACATATAATCATGGAAGAAAGGGGGATAACATGACTAAGCCCATGTAAGCTTAAACCCATATTTCGATATCAGATCTTCAGGAATTCTGACTGTATTGTTGGCAGAAGGGATAGAATTATATGGTTTGCAACTTTGTATAAATAACTCTATCATGGTCAAATGTTTTATTTGTCCCAGTCATGACATATGGGAAATAGCATGTAGTCCTAATATTTAGATTTTCTTTATGATTCTTGGTTGTTTGTTATAGATATTAACAGAGTATTTTGTGGTTCTTACTTTCTAGCCATATACGGGAGTGTGCGTGTGTATTGCTAAAGGCACCAGCATCGTTCTGTGTACACTTCTAAACACCACGGAACTCACACTGTGTTACATTATGCATGATTTTGTCATAATATGCATTTGCTTAGAAGCCTCAGGGTAGTTTATAGGAACTTGTAACTCTAGTGTCCGTAATACTTTCGATGGTTGTCACGACATCTTCATCGATCGAAAGTCCCGCTAACACTACTCTGAAAGGTTCCAATAGGTATCTATCAAATATATCATAATTCACAAACATGTCCTTTCAATTGACGTGGAAATATTTATATATGTTTTTTTAAAAATTCCTCTTCATTTTATTTATAGTTCAATACATGTAAATATATGGTGCGCTACTATCGTGTGACATATGTGCACAAACACTGATAATGGTCCGTATGTGTCTTACTGTGTAACATGGACAGGAGACTAGCCTCAAATGCAAATTGTCCCAATAGAGAGGTGGCCTCCTTCTGAGAAAATTACTCTTATTACAGAAGTGATATCTATATGATGGTGGTCTGAATCGGAGGTTTTACTGTATTATTAACCTCAAATGTCATTCAAAAATGTGCAGAGCAAAATTGCAGTATCATGAGTATTGGCTGTATACAGACGTATATTGAGCATAAGCTGTTTGCATTGGACATTCAAATTCATGGGCAAATTATGAAATGCAGTTTTATTGATTTGGTTTGTGCGGTTCGGTCGAGGCCTCTGTGGGAAAAACATAGAGACCTTGAGGTTTATCACATATGTTTGCTGTACCAGTGGAACCTCTATTGGGACCACCTGGGGGCTGACCTCAAGTGGTCTCTAGTGAGAGGTGGTCTATTTAGGGAGGTTCGTTTTGGTGTCTTCGCGGTGGTTTGTAATTGCGTGAAGTGGTCTTATCATACAGGTGGTCTCTTGACAGTTGGTGGTCTTTATTGGAGTGTCTATACTGTATCAAACCTCGTCTATAAAATGTCACCAGCTGTTAATATATTCGTAACTGGTTGAAAATGCAAAGGAAGCAATTTCAAAAAGTAACCTATTTCCATGTAGAGAATCACCTACAGAGTCCACCTCTCTATTGAGATCACCTCTATAATAAGACCACGATTCGAAGTCTCAAACCGTAGCAAAAAGGCCACCATTAAAAACCCCATAGACTCCATCTCTTTATTCAGACCACTTTAGGGCAGTTTTCAGGTGGTCTATAGGTTCTGTAGTAATTATATCACTTATTTCTATATTTGTGAATTTGGAGACAGCAATCCAACTTTATTACCGGCAGCACCGCTTCAGTAAAAATACCGAAAGAACTTGTGCTGTGGTGATTCAACTTCAGTACACAATATATGCAGTAATTAGGGTCTGGTAAATCACTTGAGTAAACTACCTGGAACCATGTTCTGGTTTTGATGTATTTCATGGGTTATTTGATTTTATATGATGTGCACGACTGCACGTATGTGCAAGAATGTACACGTATTGGTGAAATGGTGAGATTAGAGTGTTGGGGGGGGGGGGGCTTCTATATACGGGACATACAGTCTATTAAAATAGGGTGCCACATATTAACCACCACTACCTAGCCCTCGTGTGGATGAAATTGCTTACCCACTGTAACACAGATATATAGACGCGGCATCCTTAACCCATTCATATCGGCATACGCAACAGTTTTATTGGACTTCATGCAAGATGCTAAAGATTGGCAGATCCAGGTTTTTAACGGGCTGCGCACTCACGGGACCTCGTGGATTTTGTGCACACAAAAGCTTGCGGAGATCCAAAAACCCTATAAAAATGACATTTTGAGGGTGAATAGAGAGGGGGAATCTGTCTATGTTAAGTATCAGGAGAGAAAGATCAACTGTTGTAATTACAGGATAAACTGCTATGTTGTTATATGCAGTTTCTTCCAATGAGATTAAATGATAAATTCGTGACTATCAACAGATTCAAAGTTACGTTGTTATAGATTCTTCCAAATTTCTACTCCGTAATTGCATTAGACTGTGAGGGGGATGGGCTTTTCTTATTTGTTGACCCAGCTGTGTAAACGTGAAATCAACGGTAATGAGAATTCAAATACATGTTATTGTGGTGAACCTCGGGGGAAATATTTGCTAACAAGTCTGTGTGATACTGAAATCAATAAAAATGCAATTACTTTGCAGCTGTGCCCGGGAGGTGAGTTGACACTGAAATGTCCTGAAACAGAAATTCATGCGGTAATGCTCTCTATTGAGACTACCCGTGAGAGTGGCCTCGAGTGGTCTCAATAGAGAGGTGGTGTCTATAATTAGGTTCAGACTGATATCTTTATGAAGGTTAAGGACCACATGGAATTGTCTTATGATAGAAGTGGTCTCAATGGAGAGGTGGTCTTTATTGTAAGTTTCACTGTACTTGATTTGTTAACTCAACTGAAATCAATGCAATTACCTTCACAGCTGTGCACTGGGCGAGAGTTGACAGAACTGACCTGCGCTGCTCTAATTCCGTGACCGTTTGACCCCGTGTGGCCCAATGACCTTTGTAATTGACATTTTTGTTTGCTTTAATTATGTAGGCCATTATTGTACATAACACGAGGGGCCTTTAGCCCAATATTGCACGTTGTAGATGTTAACGGGAAGGGGAGGTGTTGAGGCTCTCAAATAAAGCAATTTATACAAACACTTACAAGAAGACCATCTCTCTACTGAGACCACTTGAGGCCAGTGGTCTTAATATACAGGTTCTACTGTATTTGAGTTGGCATCAGATCATTCTTTCTCCAAGTAAAATATATAAAGTATGAAGTCATTACTGTAACCTATATAGCCCCATAGACTTGGAGATATAATTCTCTGGTGTCAATCCTTACACTCGAGTCAACAAATCCCAATATATCTATGTATTGCATTTGTTGACTAAACTGTAATCAATTGCAATGTTTTCACGTTGCAGCTGTGCAAGGGACGAGGAGTTGACACGGCCCCTGAAGCGTTCTAATTCCGTGACATTCTGCCCCCTCGTGACCTCACAACCTTTCTAGTTTACAGAGGTTCTACTGTAATGAAATACATTTGGCAACCGCCCCCCCCTCCCCCCCCCCCTCCTTTCAAGTTTGCAGCTGTGCACGGAAATGGCACCTTTCTATTGAGACCACTTGACACCGGTCCCTCGGGTGGTCCTTATGAAGAGGTTCTACTATAAAAATCACCTACGTATACACCTCGCATTCCCTTTGCAGCTGTGCACGGCAAGAGAACCTCCATAAAAAGACTACCTCTATATTTAGACCTCTTGAGTCTGGTACAAAAGGTGGTCTTGATAGAGAGGTTCTACTATAATGTAATATATGAAATCCACTGCATCGGCTCTATTGAGACCACTTGTTACCCAGATGACAGCACTGACACCCTCTTCCTTTGCAGCGGTGCACGGCAAGGGCAGCTGCCACTGCGCCTGCGGTAACTCGTGGAGCTCGTACAAGTCCTCCATCACCATCGACCTCTTCAAGCAGGAGGTCTCCAAGTAGGGAAATACTTGTTTTTTGAAAATAAAATTCTAATCTTCCCTCCCTCTGTGGTCTATAGCAAGCATGTTCCTACCTACCACTATAGGCAGATCCTGGGGGCACAGGTGGTGCGCGCGCGCCCCTCCCCCTCTCTCTCTTTTTCAACCAAAATACTTCATTTTCATAGGGTTTGCCCGCCATCGATCGAGTGTACAAAACCAATGAAATCCCTTAGGCGCCCCTTCCAAAACCTAGATCTGCCAGTGACCACTGTAGTGATATAGCTGAAGACAGGTTTTACAACGCCAAGCAAGACGGGACTCGAACTCAACAACCCAAGGTTGTGAGACCGGAATGATATCATCATCCCAAGCAACGGGCTGCTTTCTATACACCACAAAGAGAGAGAAGATTACAATTGAATTCACAAGCAAGCTTTAATAAGAAAAAAACATTAGAATTTTCAAATTAGGCTTTCTTTTTTATGCTATTTAGTAGGTATCAAAACGTATCAATTGTATGGTATTAGGGCTCTTAAAGCACCGTTCGAGTTGTAGCCAACTGATATGGAATGTAT
>CM032664.1:3213369-3239826 GCA_019095985.1 Streblospio benedicti
TTCTTTTCACAGGTATTTGATGTCAGTGGCGTCAGAAGGGTGGTTCACTGGGGGTACCCAAATCCCACTGCAGCATACACCCAAAATAGGACGAGCAGGGAGGGATGGGGAGAGGGCTGAAGCCTGTCTGTATGTGGTGCCCAGGCTTCTTAGTGCCAGGCACAAAAGCAAACAATTACAAGATGAGATATTCTTACAAGAAGTAAAAACCTATGCTGGCATGGGCGAAACGCCATCAAGAACTAACAATGTTGGCGTGCAGGCCACGGCAGAAGTGGCTGACTTTTGCGTTCAATCCACTGAAGGCAGTGGAACATCCATGTCCAGGGCAATCAACCTGGAAGTTGAAAATAAAACTAAAGAACTGTGTTGGCGAAACTACGTTGTTTCCAATATGTCGCTGGACAGCGTCAAGGCACAAGTCAAGGAGACGTCGTCCTACCCAACAGCACTGTTTTGGTGCTGCTCCATTTGCAGGCAGCGGAGTGGCTTGCATGACAAAAACAGAGGTAAATTTTAATTACACACTTCTAAATTACCAATAGTAAACACTGACACTGCTTCTTACGAGGTATCGTTCACAAATGAGGTCTTCACAATATCTGATACCTCTTTGCGGGTTTCCCTCAGTCACATTTTTTGCATTTGATGAGTTTATAATATTTTCTCAAGTGCTAATTTGTTTTTTTTTTTTTGTTTTTTTTATTATATTGATTTTATATATATAACCTTATATATATATATACTTTATATATATTATTTATATATATATATATATATATATATATATATATATATATATATATATATATATATATATATATGGTCAATATATGTATATATAACATATATCCCCATATATATATATGTATATATATGTATATATATATATATATATATACACACACACATATATAATGTATATATGCATTAATATAATTAATTTTGGCTTCCAGTTATAACGTGGTCAAGAGTGTGTGTGGAGATAAAACAAAATCATTCCAAGCGTTCGGTACCAGGCCCTTGGTGAAACCTCAGGTAACTTTGAATTGCACTCTCCATAATAGGAATTATCACTGGTTAACACTGGCATTTCCACAGCGACTTTAACATTATGTCATACAATGTTAGCCCTTCTTTGTAACAAACTTGCCATTTACTAGTCAAATTTACAATCAGGTTGCTTTTAAAAATTACGATTGCCCCGAACACAAGGCTAATTATATGCAGATGTTGAAAATTTATCTTCAAAAGAATATATACGACATAAGTATAATTTGCCGACACCAAGTTACTTGAGTCAGACATTTTAAACTGGTTTTAAATTGGGGATTAATTAGGGGTGCTTCAACTATCAATCATTTTTGATACATCTCTTCAAGCATGTGGTAAAAGGGTGTTTGAATTGGGAGCTAGTAGCAACAAGTTTGGGAGGATTTTTAAATTTTTTTACTAATTTACGATAATTTTTAGTTTGTTATATACTGAGCAGACTCGTGCCACATGAACTAATAGATGGATATATCCGTGTGTCATGAAAGGGTCAGACTTCTGCAAAATGTTCAAGGATAAAGGATACAACAGGATATGGTATCAGTGCCGACAAGTGGGCATGGTGCGCAGAGCATAATCCATAAGGCATTATAAGCTCGTCAAGTATAGATATACTGAACCGTCAGGATGATTGGGTTAGAGAGAATGAACTGCATTCTTCATTCTGCCCTATATAAATACCATCTTGTATGATTATAAATGTTTGAAATTGGGTCCACAAAATCCAAAAAATATAACATGGTTAAATTTCTCAACTCCGGCTGATGGTTGAAGCACTGTGATTAAATACCATGATTAGAACAGCAGTATTTTTATTTCGATACACATGGCCATAGTCATATCTTTGCTATATATGCAGTATATATCAGTCTTTTTCTTGTAAGTATACACTATTATGTAAGCCAATCCGAACAATACAAATTACACAAAGAATTGGTCAAAAAAAAAGTGTATCATTACTATGATATTTATTCTGATATTCATTACCATAAATTGGTTAGTTATGATAGAAAATGCTATTCCATGAACTTGCTGTGAACACATTAGTACTGCTAGCGATAGGATTTGGTTTTGAATGATAAGTTACTTTCCAAAATGGTTCCTTACTTTCCAAGAAGGGTCAACACTGTTAAATGACTGTTTAACTCTTTGACGGTCGCTGTATTTTGAACGTATCACATACTTTCACATCACACAAAGGCATTGATTTTTAGATTTTATGGTCGTAGATACTGCGAGTTCTACAGGTATACTGAAGAGTCCAAATAGTATTATACTTACATAGGAGACATGAAGTGCGATGTAGATTCATATTTTCACACTTATAACTCATATTATACGTTTTGAAGGAAATCTTAATCATAACTATCCGAGATTTCGCTTCTCCAGCGATGTAAATAGGTTATTGATAGGGTGAGTCCCTGGGACTCGCAACTTAAATTTAGATGGGTCCCAGGAAAATTTGATGAGTCTCAAATGATATAACAGCTTATCAAATCTATTCATTTTACAAATGTATATATCATTTTGATATTTTATTTGTATTAATATTTTTAAAATTAGTTTTACAGTGATGTTAAATCAAACACAGGATTTCATAAATAGTTCATAGCTCAATTCACATACTAGATGTGGATCAGGCAACAAAATCAATTTCCACAAGTGCAAGACACCATCATATATTTACAGAGGGAAAAGAACAATGAGACATCACCCTGTACATCTTCATTCTATGGAACATCATGTCATTTAAATACAGTCCTGCTACACTGTCATGAAACACGTCAAGTTTTGACAGGCACCAGTGCCACCACTCGACCACCCGACAAAAACATCATCCGTTTTGATAGAAATACTAGATTTCCAACGTCCACACTTATTGGGTAGTTTGCCAAACGGTTTATTTGTGATTCGGTATCAAAATACAATAAGATGGGGCATGGATGATTGAATAATATGATAATTCTTCTTCAAATTCATCACATCTATTACGAATGCTTCAGGGTCAGGATTAGCCACTCGTCCGCTCGTATTTACTAGTAAAAACTAGTGGACGACGAGTGCTAATTTTTAGAAACTTGTCCTTTTGTCGAGGAGCAATTCTGAATAATTTGTCATAGAACATACAGATATTCTACAAGGAGGACGAGTACATTTTTTGCAGTACGAGTAGATATTTGAGGGTTAATAGTCCTGCTGACGAGTAACACTTTTCCACCTGATCCTGATGCTTGCCAGAAAATAGAAAAATAAAACTTACTAATTTTAAGAGGAAACATATACACTTCCGTGTGAGTGCGCATGCGCAATATCCCACGCACCTGCTTTAAAACCGAAACCGAATGCATTGGCGTCCTTGGTAGCGTGACGTCACTAGCAAATATGGCGCCATCGGGCGACAATATAATATAAACATGGATTTTTTAGCTGCATCGTCGGCGAATATAAAAGCACACGCCATTTGAAAGATTATTTATCTATCGGGGGTTATTTCAATGCATCAGCGCTCTCGTCATCCATAGAATCAAGTTACCGTGGCCTTATTATATATCTGGAATGTACATCATCTAATGGAATCATGATATTAATGAATGTGTGATATCTGCTCTGTATCCTTTTAATGGCAAAATTAAATAGAAAATATTAGAATTCGGGTATGAAAAGTTTTAGCGCGTGTGATGAAATATTAGACCCACAAAAAAAGTGGTGTATCCAAAACTTGACTGAAACCCCCCCTCGCTCGAAATGGAATATCGTTCCATTTTTTCGAAGGATGACAAAATATACATCATCCCTTACTTATATTTTCGTAAGATAAATATTACATATGAGTCATAAATATTATATGATCTATGGTGAACGTAGACCAGTAGGATTATGGATTTATTTGTCTAGAAATTTGGTTATGGCTGATGAAGTTTCTTTCACCTTATGGAAAATGTCCTCTACATATAATTCTAAGAAATTGAGTCTTAATTAAGGGAACTGAGGGCGGGAATAAACGTTCGTTGCTAAATTTCGAGGGCGTGGAGGCCACTATCTAGTTACAGTCGGACCCGGTTAAGTCGAATTTGAAGGGAATAGATTGATGACCTCGAGTTATCAGAACCTCGAGTTATCAGAAACATGTCTTCAACAACCCAAAGAGCGATAATGCAAGAAATATGTGTTGTGGTCGCTATGGTACTCGTACTACGTGTGATGTTAGACAGTGGCTGTTATGGGTTTTTATAACAGTATTCTGACCTTGTCCTTAAACAAACATGGCTGCATACACGAAGAAACATGCTTTCTACTACAGTTTCATTGGTTAATAGTACACTTGTAAAAAGCCCTTTGTCTTGACTGGTCATTGTTACGCAAGTACTAATTCAAAGCTCTTAACCGCTAGCTGTTTCTCCCACCCGCCTATGACGAAGGCTCTGTCAACAAACATGGTTTAAATAGCATTTCGGTGTTAGCACTGCGGTTAGAGGTTTACTACGCCTTTGTCTTGACTGGTTATTATTACGCAAGTACTAACAAAGCTGTTGACCACTAGTAAGTATCAAAGAATTAATCAGAGAAGTTGACCACCCGTTCACCGGCAAATCACAGCAAGGCAGCGTTTACGTTCTTTAATCTATTGTTTGGTCGGCATGTGCGTCGGTTTGTTGCGTGTAAACTACGAATATTTCGACGCTAAACTCTCATTTGGTCGAGATAAGTGGATTAATGCCTCGAAGGGAATTGAGATTTGGCTCGAATAACACGGGTTTCTCGAGTTAAAAGGGTCGAAATAAGCGGGTTATTTTTAGTAGCAATTAATAGTAAGTTTGAAGGGAAATTAAAATGTGTTCTACTTAGGCGGGTGGTTGACTTATGCGAGCTCGAGTAAAACGGGTCAGACTGTATAATCTGTCTGAGCCGCATTAACAATGTGTAAATGCGCCCTTCCTATAATAAATGCGTTTTATGGCTGCAGTGGTATAATGTTAATGACTACATGCTCAAAAAGTGCTCAACAATTAAGGAGCATTAATAATTATAAATTAAATGAACAACTACAATGACATTGCCCTACAACATTGTTTCATGCTTGGCAATCATCAGGGGCTCTGGTCTAAAATATGCACACACTACATTTTTCATACAGTGATATAGTACATAAGTATATGGATTAAATACATAAAAACATAAAAACATGAAAGCTATTTCACCAATGCCTAATACAAAGTATCATGAAACTAGAAGATTTGAATTATACTCATAGAAAAATATTGCGCGAAAGAATACAGGATACAGAATAAAACCTATGCATGACACAAACCAAAACAGTGCATAGTACGCATTATATTAAAACTAAATCAGCAAGAATTTCCTCTTGTGTCTACAAGTACTCACAAGCTCCGACTTTTTATTCAGGGTGGCCATTTCACTGTGATAAATAATGAAAAATTTCTCCAAATTGCACAAATTACATTTTTTTTTGTCCTATTGTTATATGCTCTTGCTTTACCCACTATTGTCCATTTTATTCTGTGCTCTATTTTGTCTTGCTTTAATTTCCATATGTGTTTGCTAAGTTCAGTTACATTTTTTAAATTTTCATTATTGAAAGATTGTTTGTGGTTATTGTAGCGCGTTTTGAACGAAGTTTCGGAAAGTCCAATGTAGGTTGCTGTAGTTTGGTTGGTAGCTATTACAGAGGCTTGATACACTATAGAGGCCTGGAGGCAGTTTCCATCTACAGGGCAGTTGTCTTTTCTCCTGCAATTGCACTTGTTCTCTTGCGTTTGCTCTTTTTTTATCTGCCGCTTATTGTGTGCATCTATATGGTCTTTAATGTTGGGCATACAGCTGTATGATATTTTAAGAGTATTTCTATTAAATATTTTATGTAAGATATGTTCATTAGGGAAGCAGTCATTTACTATTTTGAAAAAAGCTTTTCCAATGTTAGTTTTTACTTGCCTGTCGAATGGCGGGTTAAACCATGTTATGTTTCTTTTTTTCTTTTCCCTTTGGATATTATTATCAGTTTCAGTGCTACTGCTCCTTTCCTCATACTTGAGCTGGTACCTGTGTCCGCTTTCTTGGAGGGCTGTCTGGTAAGGTTGTACTGCTTCTTTAAAGATTTTTTCTGAAGAGGATATTTCTGAGAGTCTTTTGTTTATGCCTTCTGGGATAGCTTTTATTATATTGGGCGGGTGGTTACTTTTTGCATGAACATATTGTGGCCTATTCCCAGGTTTCATATACGGGCGGTATTCTTGCTTGTTGAGGTCAAGTGTAACATCTAGGTGGTCCGTGATTTTTTGTTTGCTTCTATTGTTATTTTTAAATTGTTTGCCTCAAATATTTTGCATATAGCCTTTTTCTGGTTTTCAATGGATAACCTCCATAGAAGAGATGAGACTATTTGAGAATAAAATGACTGGACTTATACAAAATATACAATTTTTGGAATACACCAATGACTTTCAGAAGGAATTAAAGAAAGACCTAAAGGCAAGTACAAATAATTCCGATATTATTGTGAAAGCTAAAACCAAAACCACCCATTTTTAGGAAACCCGAGGAGTACAGTGATTGTTAGATAAAAACATACAAAAAGCTACAAAAAGGCAACTGAAGATCAGGTACAAACCATTAATAAAGACGCATTGGAAATTGCACAGAATTTAGAATTAGAAGACAGGATTGAAACCTTAGCAAAACGCAATTCATTCATCACGCTAAAAGACCACAAAGAAAACTTTATGAACAATCCATCTTGTAGGCTTATCAATCCAACGAAAAGTGAGATAGGAAAAATCAGTAAACAAATCCTTGAAAAAATTGTCTCCAACACAGTGAAAGCAACAAACGTAAACCTTTGGAGGAACACAAAAGCCGTACTAGAGTGGTTCAATAGTACTCAAAGCAAAACAAAGGCATCGTTTATCTCGTTCGACATCGTAGATTTTTACCCATCAATATCTGAAAATTTACTGGCCAAAGCAATAGAGCATGCAGAGCAATTCCAGACAATAAGCGACCAAGACAAAGCAATAATCATGCATGCCAAACAAACCCTGCTTTTCAGCAATGACGACCCTTGGCGCAAGAAAGACAATAATAACTCACTGTTCGATGTGCCCATGGGGTCGTATGATGGGGCAGAGACATGCGAAATTGTAGTCTGCTACTTACTCCACCAGATCAAAGAGGAGTTTGGCAACGGATTATCTGTGGGACTGTACAGGGATGATGGGCTGGCAATATCGCATGGAGCACCTAGAGACATTGAAAACCAGAAAAAAAAGCTATATGCAAAATATTTGAGGCAAACAATTTAAAAATAACAATAGAAGCAAACAAAAAAAAAATCACGGACCACCTAGATGTTACACTTGACCTCAACAAGCAAGAATACCGCCCGTATATGAAACCTGGGAATAGGCCACAATATGTTCATGCAAAAAGTAACCACCCGCCCAATATAATAAAAGCTATCCCAGAAGGCATAAACAAAAGACTCTCAGAAATATCCTCTTCAGAAAAAATCTTTAAAGAAGCAGTACAACCTTACCAGACAGCCCTCCAAGAAAGCGGACACAGGTACCAGCTCAAGTATGAGGAAAGGAGCAGTAGCACTGAAACTGATAATAATATCCAAAGGATAAGAAAAAGAAAAAGAAACATAACATGGTTTAACCCGCCATTCGACAGGCAAGTAAAAACTAACATTGGAAAAGCTTTTTTCAAAATAGTAAATGACTGCTTCCCTAATGAACATATCTTACATAAAAT
Source organism: Streblospio benedicti (assembly GCA_019095985.1). Lineage (NCBI taxonomy): Eukaryota > Metazoa > Annelida > Polychaeta > Spionida > Spionidae > Streblospio > Streblospio benedicti. The sequence goes on from CM032664.1 coordinate 3,221,197, forward strand.
ATTTAATAGAAATACTCTTAAAATATCATACAGCTGTATGCCCAACATTAAAGACCATATAGATGCACACAATAAGCGGCAGATAAAAAAAAAGAGCAAACGCAAGAGAACAAGTGCAATTGCAGGAGAAAAGACAACTGCCCTGTAGATGGAAACTGCCTCCAGGCCTCTATAGTGTATCAAGCCTCTGTAATAGCTACCAACCAAACTACAGCAACCTACATTGGACTTTCCGAAACTTCGTTCAAAACGCGCTACAATAACCACAAACAATCTTTCAATAATGAAAATTTAAAAAATGTAACTGAACTTAGCAAACACATATGGAAATTAAAGCAAGACAAAATAGAGCACAGAATAAAATGGACAATAGTGGGTAAAGCAAGAGCATATAACAATAGGACAAAAAAATGTAATTTGTGCAATTTGGAGAAATTTTTCATTATTTATCACAGTGAAATGGCCACCCTGAATAAAAAGTCGGAGCTTGTGAGTACTTGTAGACACAAGAGGAAATTCTTGCTGATTTAGTTTTAATATAATGCGTACTATGCACTGTTTTGGTTTGTGTCATGCATAGGTTTTATTCTGTATCCTGTATTCTTTCGGCGCAATATTTTTCTATGAGTATAATTCAAATCTTCTAGTTTCATGATACTTTGTATTAGGCATTGGTGAAATAGCTTTCATGTTTTTGTTTTTATGTATTTAATCCATATACTTATGTACTATATCACTGTATGAAAAATGTAGTGTGTGCATATTTTAGACCAGAGCCCCTGATGATTGCCAAGCATGAAACAATGTTGTAGGGCAATGTCATTGTAGTTGTTCATTTAATTGAAGCATATTTAAGCCATACTACCCTGCATGCCTATCTTGCCAGAGTGCTCAAACTGACGAGCAGTGAGCGTAGCAAAAAGGCATCTCAAAAAACTTAGCACCTCATATATATATATATAATATATAACATATATATAAGGGGAGTCATTATATCATGGGTACAGTCCATATATATATATCCTATTTTACTCATCTGTACAACTCATCAGTCTGCAGGTTGAGGTTGGGACTGGGAACAAAACCAAAAAGTGGAAGTCAAACATTGCATATTTAAGCCAGACCCCCGCATATATCCAGAGTGCTCAAACTGACGAGCAGTGAGCGTAACAGCACAAATATATGGCAAAGTAGCACCTCAATAGAGTGCTCAACCGGGTCCGAAGTAAGGGAGCGTAATACTCATATCTACAGACAGTACTGTTTCGTCCTATTGGGACTCATCAGTGCAGAGCAGAACAATGAGGTTGGGACTGGTAGCAACAAAGAGTGTAAGCCCAGGAAGCATATTTAAGCCAGACCCCTGCATACTTGCCAGGTGCTCAAACTGACGAGCAGTGAGCGCGTAGCACAGGCATTGGGCAAATATACCTCAATGGTCCGGCAACCAAACACGGGCAGGGAGCGTAATACTCATATCTACAGACAGTACTGTTTTGTCCTATTGGGACTCAGTACATGCAGAGCAGATTGTGAGGTTGGGACTGGTCATTGGGCAAATCGGTGACTTCGGCTCATCTTTAAGCCATGCTCCCCGTTGGATTCAGCAGAGTGCTCAAACCGACTGGTTCTAGCGAAAGCACTGATGGATGTAGCTAAAAGTAGCACCTAAATCTTGAACTATTGTTCATATGCAGTGACTGGAATGGTCACATAATACCTCAGAGAACTGGATATGAGGACACTGTTTCGCTCCTATAGGGACGTAACAGTGCAGGGGGAGCGACTACTTGAGTTTTGCCACAGTAGCACGATCTGGTGGTTGGTAACTCAATGTTTAAGCCCCAAGACACCTGATCACCTTGCCAGGAGTGCTCAAATTGACTACATGAGCTTGGCAAAAAGCTCACGCAGAGTGCTCAACCGAACAGGCAGTAAGGGAGCGTACCACCGTGAAGGTACTGCTTCGTCCATTGGGACTCATCAGTGAAGAACATTATGCTTATTTAAGCCCCCGAGGAGAGTGCTCAGGACGAGCAGTGAGCGAACCTCCAAAAGTAGCACCTCAATAGAGTGCTCCCCACGGCAGCTGATCACGCAGAAGATGTTTCGGCCCCATTGGGACTCATATCAGTGCAGTCCGGAAGATGAGTTTGAGGTTGGGACAAGGCAGCTGGTCCTTCTGGCATCGTTATATAGATATATATAGCATATATAGCATATATATATATAGAATCAGATATATTCGTGACCGATAGAGGCCATCATCCGGGGAGGGTATACATACCATTCATGAATGGGATAAAGTCTACAATTGTCAGTTATCCACTGAAAAAAATCAGAGACAAAGGTGCTGGGACGCCCAATGAGTACCCTGAGAGGTTTGGAAAAAAAGCCTAGTATGTCTCAAAGCTAAACAAATTGTGCTGTGATCAAGTACAGACCAAGTGTTGAAGACTGGAAGACTTGCAAATTAAAGATCTAGATGGCAATGATCGAGACAAGTGGAAAGCAGAAAACTTGAGCAGCCATTGAAGGGTAAACAGAACTTTGAATGCGATGATGATGATATGTTGTTCAGGGGCTTTTCTCTGTCCATGCTTCAATGCCAGGAAGAGGACGACTGATGCCACTTTATTTGTACAATTACTGTTGAATCAAATGGCGACAGATGTATATTTTCTGTAAATGTATTTTAAAGTATTGACACCATACTTCATTGCCACGTTTGTTTGTTTAACAGGCTACACTGTACCTAGCTCATTTGCAGAGACCTCGAAAATACCCGTCGACCGTGTCCCGACAACAAGCATGATGGTGGGCCTTGTGCAAGCTACGTGTCGAGGAGCGGCATCAACATGCCCAAACTATTATTTTCAAGCAACGGCCGGAGTCGGGCGATGTTGGAGATGAGTGTCAGTGAATTTGTATTTTTGTTTAAAGGTTTGTGCAAAAATGCTTTTCCTAAGCCCACTGCTCTTCACACAGTCACTGACAGTCACTGGTTTATATGAACCCACTTATGTTGCCCCTTTAGACAGCTCAAGCAGATAGATACTTAACTTCATGTCTTTATATCCCAAATCAGAATTTTGTTGTCTGATTTATAATTCACTACCTTCAAATTATAGTCAAGGGGACAAAAAATATGTGTTTATTATGGCCACCAATGAATGTAACTTAGTTTTCAAAGTTTTTCAATAGCATTTTTTTCTATTAAAGAAAAATGTTCCTTATGGAAGTTTGCTATGGGAACAGACTTATGATAATGAGTAATGCAGCCCATTTATGAACTCCACATATATCTGCATCCACTGTATAATTAGTTTTCCTTATGTTTATCTCTGCTTTAGGTCATAACTTCATATTTATATGAAGATGGCAGGCAAGACCAAATCAGGCACGTGCAGGCGTTTTTGTGCTGAAAAGGCAAGGAGACGGCAGTCCGATTTTGGAAGACTGGATGGGATGCAAATCCACAGTCAGGCTTTTGATAGCCACCGCTGCTTTTGGCATGGGTGTGTATTAGGATAACGCTGGAGTTATTTCACACTTACAAAAAGCATCCATTGATAACATTGATATTATGACTAGTCTTCCATATGCAATTTGATTTTAGTAGCATACATTCCTTTTTTTTTTTTTTCTTTTCACAGGTATTGATGTCAGTGACGTCAGAAGGGTGGTTCACTGGGGAGTACCCAAATCCCTTGCAACATACACCCAAGAAATAGACGAGCAGGGAGGGATGGGGAGAGGGCTGAAGCCTGTCTGTATGTGGTGCCCAGGCTTCTTAGTGCCAGGCACAAAAAGCAAAGAATTACAAGATGAGATATTCTTACAAGAAGGAAAAACCTATGCTGGCATGGGGTAAACGCCATCAAGAACTAACAATGTTGGCGTGCAGGCCACGGGCAGAAGTGGCAGAGTTTTTGGTTCAATCCACTGAAGGCAGTGGAACATCCATGTCCAGGTGCAATCAACCTGGAAGTTGGAAAATGGGATGAAGAAACTGTGTTGGCTTAAACGCGACAGAGCATCCAATATGCATGGAAGGACAGGACCCAAGGACCGTCAAGCATGGAGGGGACGTCTTCGGTCACAACTAGGCAGCCAGGCCGCACCCTTTGCAGAGGATTAATTTGCAGGCCAAAACAGAATAAACAAGGATGATGATGATGATGATATGATGATGATGATGATGATGATGATGATGATGATGATGATGATGATGATGTGATGAAACATGATGATGATGGTTTATGATGATGATGATGATGATGATGATGATGATGATGATCATGATGATGATGAAAATGATGATGATGAAATATGAGCATGATGATGATGATGATGATTTAGCAATATTTTGTCCTTTTAAACATATATATATATATATATATAAGTTTAATATATACCTCATATCTGCAGACAGTACTGTTTCGTCCCATTGGGACCTCATCATCAGTGCAGAGCAGAGTAATGAGGTTGGGACTGGTAGCAATAAAGAGTGTAAGCTTCCTCGGCTATTTAAGCCAGACCCCTCTGCGTACTTGCCAGAGTGCTCAAACTGCCGAGCAGTGAGCGTAGCACAAGGCATTGGCAAAGTAGCACCTCAATAGAGTGCTCAACCGAACACGAAGTAAGGGCGCGTACTCATATCTACAGACAGTACTGTTTCGTCCAGTATAGTATAGTATAGTATAGTATATAAAGTATAGTATAGCATTCATGCATATAAACTATTATAAAGTCTATAATTGTCAGTAATCCACTGAAAAATCAGAGACAAATGCTCAAACGTGCTGGGACTAAATTGTACTCCAATGAGTACCCTTCTAGGTTTGCTTTAATTCTTTTAAAAAGCCTAGTATGTTCCTGATCAAAGCTAAACAAATTGTGGTGTGTAGATCAAGTACACAGGATCAGTGCCTGGATAAGTAAATGAGATGAGATTGCTGGTAACAAACCAAAAGGAAGACAGGAAATCTTAGAGGAGTGCGATTGCTGAAGACTGGAAGACTTGCAAATTAAAGATCGAGATGGCAAATGATCGAGACATGTGGAAAGAAAACTTATGAGCAGCCATAAGGCGGTCCCACACCCTTGAAGGGTAAAACAGGAACTTTGAATGCATGATGATGATGATATGTTGTTCAGGGGGCTTTTCTCTGTCCATGTTTGATTTTTCTAATATTAGCTCTCCAACACATTGGGGAAAATGTCTTACATTGAAACTGCCACTTTATTTGTACAATTAATAAGCTGAATCAAATTTTATGGCCTACTCGAATTTATGTATATTTTCTGTAAATGTATTTTATTATTTATCATATTGACCCCATACTTCATTGCCACGTTTGTTTACTGGGCTACATTAATTATGCTTGTAACGTCATTTTTGTTTTTTCTCATGTTCCTGGAAGACCCAACATATACCTGTCGATTGGGTCGAAAAGTGACAACAAGCTTGATGAGGTGCTGATTCCTCTGTGCAATGAGCTTCTTGAGAAAGGCATCAACATGCCAAAAACTATTATTTACATCCAGCAACGGCAGGATATCGATGCGATGCTAGCGGTTAGTGTCATTTTTACATTTTGTATTTTTGTTTAAAATTTGTAGCAAAAATGCTTTTGCAAAAGGCCACACTCACTGACAGTCACTGACAGTCACTGGTTTATATGAACCCACTATGTTGAATTTATAGACAGCTCAAGCAGATAGATACTTAACTTCATGTCTTTATATCCCAAATCAGAATTTTGTTGTCTGATTTATAATTCACTACCTTCCAAATTATAGTCAAGTGGACAAAAATATGTGTTTATTATGGCCACCAATGAATGTAACTTAGTTTTCAAAGTTTTTCAATAGCATTTTTTTTTTCTATTAAAGAAAAATGTTCCTTATGGAAGTTTGCTATGGGAACAGACTTATGATAATGAGTAATGCAGCCCATTTATGAACTCCACATATATCTGCATCCACTGTATAATTAGTTTTCCTTATGTTTCTCTCTGCTTTAGGTCATAACTTCATATTTATATGAAGCGAACAGGCAAGACCAAATCAGGCACGTGCAGGCGTTTTGTGCTGAAAGCGGCAAGGAGACGAAGCAGTGTATTTTGGAAGACTGGATGGGATGCAAATCCACAGTCAGGCTTTTGATAGCCACCGTCGCTTTTGGCATGGGTGTGTATTAGGATAACGCTGAGTTATTTCACACTTACAAAAGCATCCATTGATAACATTGATATTATGACTAGTCTTCCATATGCAATTTGATTTTAGTAGCATACATTCCTTTCTTTTTTCTTTTCACAGGTATCGATGTCAGTGACGTCAGAAGGGTGGTTCACTGGGGAGTACCCAAATCCCTTGCAGCATACACCCAAGAAATAGGACGAGCAGGGAGGGATGGGGAGAGGGCTGAAGCCTGTCTGTATGTGGTGCCCAGGCTTCTTAGTGCCAGGCACAAAAGCAAACAATTACAAGATGAGATATTCTTACAAGAAGTAAAAACCTATGCTGGCATGGCTGCGCGTTCAATCCACTGCAGTGGAACATCCATGTCAGGGCAATCAACCTGGAACTAATGAACAAATTAGTATTAAAACACCCAACCACTAGGGTTTATAAGACACTTTACATATATTATCATTAAAATTAAAATCATCTTGTTACCATTTAAAATACAATTTATAAAATATGTAGCATGTGGTCGTATTAAAACATTTAGCAATAAGTTTGTCTCCTTTTAAACATTTTGTTTATAGTATTAGCCACAAGTTTAATAGCTGACACGTCTGCCATTATCGTACAATACTTTACTAAAGATGGTAATTGATTAAAACCATTATATTTTACATTAAACTCATTTAGCATTGCGTAGCGGAGATCATCATAAAACTTACACTCAATAGTAAAATGTATCTCATCTTCAATCTTGTTTGCATCACATAAAATACATGTTCGTAATTCTAGAGGTACCTTATTATAGCGACCCGTTTCTATATTCAGGGGTAGTGAACCACAACGAAGTTTGGCCAAAGTTGATCTGTTATATCTTGAAACTAATTTAACATATTCCTCTGTGTTTAGTCTATTTTTATGCATTCTATATGTTCGTAATTTGTTTCCATTAGGGCAATTTTTATCATCTAACATATCATACCACCATTGTTCTTGGTCAACATCTACTAGTAACTGCTTCATATCATTTAAAACTCTTGCTTGAGAGAATTCTCCATCTGGTATCACAAGACCAATTCTATTGAAGAGAGCTTTGGCTTTCTTTTCCCAAGTAGAATTTCCTCCATGGTGTTGACTAAATTGATGGATTTGGTTAGTTTGGCGTTCATTCGGTAAGAGCTGCAGACGGCAATATAGACGTGTAACCTCAATATATTGTTTATGACATTGTTTTTGCCAACCCATTTCACCCCTAGTTGCCAGGTTAGATGTGTTTGATCCGACGCCCAGGAAGAAGCGGCATGCACGATGCTGTATTGTATTCGCTATTTTATATTCCGAAGTTCCCCATAAGCCAGCACCATAGTTTAATATTGGGTCAACCAATGAACTGTATAACTTTGTATATATATCAAAATTGAATCCTCCACATCTCTTAAATTTAGACATAAGAGCTCCGAGGGCTCTCCCTGCCGATGCAGTGAGAGGCTGGACTGTATCTTTTAATACCAAATGTTCACTGAGCCAAAGGCCAAGATACTTGTACTTTGTAGTTATGTCAATGTGACCCTCTCCATATTTGAAATCATAGATCGTTCTTGGGATGGATTGATGTCGAAAATGTACCAACTTAGTTTTATCCAAATTTAATGATAACCGCCATTTGCTGCACCATGTAAAGAGACAGTCTAACATAGTTTGCATCTTATCCTCGCTGTCTGACAACAGGGCGATATCATCTGCAAACATCAAAATACTAATTTGGTTATCACCCAAGTTGATTCCACACTGTAGATCTTTAATTTCACATGCCAAGTCATTGACGAATATTGCAAATAGCGCTGGGGAAAGCAGACAGCCTTGTTTTACTCCATTAGGGACTTTGAACCAATTTGATAACATGCCGTTCAATCTCACTGCACATTCTACATTGTTGTAGAGAGACTGTATGGCCTTAAGCATTTTACCCTGCAACCCAATCCTCTGAAGCTTGTACCATAGACATATCCTATCAACACTGTCAAAAGCTTTCTTTGCATCTACAAAGCACACATAAGCAGATTTTTTATTTGACTTTTGATAATTTATAACATTATGTAGCACATACAGATGGTCTAGGCATGACCGGTTACGGCGAAAGCCATTTTGTTCATCCACAAGAATTGAGTGCTCTTCCATCCATTTTGACAATCTATTATTTAAGACCGTACAATATATTTTGCATGGGATGGAGATTAGTGTTATTCCACGATAATTCAATGGGTTGCGAGGATCATTACTGGCTGACTTAGGAATGGGATGTATTATGCCTTTATTCCAGTCGCCTGGTACAATTCCCAAGTTGAAGGCACTTGTAATTATCCTATGTAGCATATTAATACAACAATCATTTTTTAAAACCTCTGCAGGGATGTCATCAAACCCCTTGGCTTTTCCTGCCTTTGCCCTCAACACCGCATTTTTTACTTCATCTATACTGACAGGTACATTTAAAACTTCAGCATTATGGTTTTCATTAATGGGGACAATGTTACCTCCAGACACTTCTCTTGTAATATTCACCAAATGCTCATCGTCATAAAGTGTTTCATTTGTATTTTCATTTTGATAAATACTAGCAAAGTCATTTTGCCATTTATTTAAAACAGAGTCTTTGTCAGTCAAAATTTCTCCATTTCTATTTGTAACTTCCCATGGTATGAAATGTTTTCTCTCACTTGATAAGCCAACTTTTCCTATTTTCTTCCAAAACAATGACTGATCTTTTGACTCATAACAGTCTTCAAGTACCTTCATTTGTGAACATTGATACTGTCTCTTTGCCCTTTTAAGTAGTCTATCAAAATATTTTCTGTAATTACAATAAATAGTCTTCAGATGCTTTTTATTTGGCCCATTTTCACGTATCCAGTTTTTCTCAGCTTCTGCTTTATCATTCCATGCATTCTGAAGATCCTCAGACCAATAGGGTTTGTAAAATGACTTTGCTGGTTTTAAAACCACTATATGTTGATTTTATGCATTTTACCTTTAGTTTCTTGTCCATTTCTGTAATAATGTTATTGACAAATAATGTGTATGCTTTGTTAAGGTCATTTTCATTTCTGATATTATCCTCAATGGACCGAATGGTGACATTAACAGTCTGAATTATGTTTTCATCATTGAAGAAATTTGCAGGTAGATCATCAACAGCATATGTCTCTTTGATATAGTTATCTTTTTGCACATTGACTTGCGGTATTTGGTCGTTTGCAGCAGTTTCAGGTAACTGTAAATTCCATGATAAAACGCTGTGGTCAGGCAGGATGGTGGGGGGATGCAATCCATATACATTCACAATATTTGATATGGTTGAGACTTTAAAATTCGACCAGTATTGCAATTGTTCGTAGGGTACCCAAGCATAATCTACTACAGATTTTCCCTTTATTGAAATATGCGTGAAATTGTTGTCCTCTTTACGTCCTGACCGTCCATTAAGCAAACACATATTGCATGTGGTTAAGTGGTCATAAAAGGTATCACCATATTCATTACATGAGCTATCTATTGTGTCTCGTAATGGTACCTCGTCCACATCTTCTATAAAGTCTTGTATACATCCGAGACGAGCATTTACATCCCCACAGATGCACAACAAGCCCTGATTTTGATAACTGTATACTTGGTGCATTAATTTGTTAAAGAACATATCACCATCCACTTTATAGCTGGAATCCTTTGGGGGTAGATAACATGTACAGAGGCACAAAACAAAGTCAGCATATTTAGCAGAGAGCTTTAACCATAATATGTCCTCTTCAGTATTATCTAGTATCTCTATATTGAAGTATTCTTGCACTCTATTATGCACCAGCATGCCCACTCCACCTGCACCCCGCTTTGCTCTTCTATGAACATTTTTTTCTATTTTGGCCAAACCACTTGTAGTTCACCACCTTAATTGTATCATCCTTGACTAACCAGGTTTCATTTAAACACAATATATCAAAACTAAATTTTAATTACACACTTCTGAATTACCAATAGTAAACACTGACACTGCTTCTTACGAGGTATCGTTCACAAATGAGTCTTCACAATTTCTGATACCTCTTTGCGGGTTTCCCTCAGTCACATTTTTTGCATTTGATGAGTTTATAATATTTTCTCAAGTGCTAATTTGTTTTTTGTTTTTTTTTTTTTTTTTTCCACGCAATACTTTTACGTTATTTTTTGATAGCTTTATATATATATATATATATATATATATATATATATATATATATATATATATATATATATATATATATATACTGCTATATATATATATATATATATATATATATATCTCTATATATATATATACACACACACATATATAATGTATATATATAATATAATTAATTTGGCTTCCAGTTATAACGTGGTCAAGAGTGTGTGTGGAGATAAAACAAAATCATTCCAAGCGTTCGGTACCCGCCCTTGGTGAAACCTCAGGTAACTTTGAATTGCACTCTCCATAATAGAATTATCACTGGTTAACACTGGCATTTCCACAGCGACTTAACATTATGTCATACAATGTTAGCCCTTCTTTAACAACAAACTTGCCATTTACTAGTCAAATTTACAATCAGGTTGCTTAAAATTACGATTGTGAACACAAGGCTAATTATATGCAGATGTTGAAAATTTATCTTCAAAGAATATATACGACATAAGTATAATTTGCCGACACCAAGTTACTTGAGTCAGACATTTTAAACTGGTTTAAATTGGGGATTAGCGCGGTGCTTCAACTATCAGTCATTTTGATACATCTCTTCAAGCATGTGGTAAAAGGGTGTTTGAATTGGGAGCTAGTAGCAACAAGTTTGGGAGGATTTTACAATTTTTTTTACTAATTTACGATAATTTTCGTTGTTATATACTGAGCAGACTCGTGCCACATGAACTAATAGATGGATATATCCGTGTGTCATGAAAGGGTCAGACTTCTGCAAAATGTTCAAGGATAAAGGATACAACAGGATATGGTATCAGTGCCGACAAGTGGGCATGGTGCGCAGAGCATAATCCATAAGGCATTATAAGCTCGTCAAGTATAGATATACTGAACCGTCAGGATGATTGTTAGAGAGAATGAACTGCATTCTTCATTCTGCCCTATATAAATACCATCTTGTATGATTATAAATGTTTGAAATTGGGTCCACAAAATCCCAAAATATAACATGGTTAAATTTCTCAACTCCGGCTGATGGTTGAAGCACTGTGATTAAATACCATGATTAGAACAGCAGTATTTTTATTTCGATACACATGGCCATAGTCATATCTTTGCTATATATGCAGTATATATCAGTCTTTTTCTTGTAAGTATACACTATTATGTAAGCCAATCCGAACAATACAAATTACACAAAGAATTGGTCAAAAAAAAAGTGTATCATTACTATGATATTTATTCTGATATTCATTACCATAAATTGGTTAGTTATGATAGAAAATGCTATTCCATGAACTTGCTGTGAACACATTAGTACTGCTAGCGATAGGATTTGGTTTTGAATGATAAGTTACTTTCCAAAATGGTTCCTTACTTTCCAAGAAGGGTCAACACTGTTAAATGACTGTTTAACTCTTTGACGGTCGCTGTATTTTGAACGTATCACATACTTTCACATCACACAAAGGCATTGATTTTTAGATTTTATGGTCGTAGATACTGCGAGTTCTACAGGTATACTGAAGAGTCCAAATAGTATTATGTTTCATAGGAGACATGAAGTGCGATGTAGATTCATATTTTTTAACACTTATAACTCATATTATACGTTTTTGAGAAAAATCTTAATCATAACTATCCGGCATTTCGAGTCTCCAGCATTAGCTGCAAATAGGTTATTGATAGGGTGAGTCCCTGGGACTCGCAACTTAAATTTAGATGGGTCCCAGGAAAATTTGATGAGTCTCAAATGATATAACAGCTTATCAAATCTATTCATTTTACAAATGTATATATCATTTTGATATTTTATTTGTATTAATATTTTAAAATTAGTTTTACAGTGATGTTAAATCAAACACAGGATTTCATAAATAAAGTTCATAGCTCAATTCACATACTAGATGTGGATCAGGCAACAAAATCCAATTTCCACAAGTGCAAGACACCATCATATATTTACAGAGGAAAAAGAACAATGAGACATCACCCTGTACATCTTCATTCTTTTGGAACATCATGTCATTTAAAATACAGTCCTGCTACAATTAAACTTTTAGTTTCATACAGGCAGGCACCAGTGCCACCACTCGACCACCCGACAAAACATCATCCGTTTTTGATATAAAAAACTAGATTTCCAACGTCCACAGAGGTTGGGTAAATGCCAAACGGTTTATTTTAATGGTATCAAAATACAATAAAGATGGGGGGCATGGATGATGAATAATATGATAATTCTTCAAATTCTTCAACTTTGTCACTCTTACCAAAAACAGGTATTTCCTGAAAATCAGGCCTAATTTGATATAAATGGCGGGCGCTCTTTGATAGAAATTGTCATTTCAGCCGTGTCAATGTGTTTTGTAACCTAAGAATACCGCTATTAAGGCTCAAAATATATATCTGGATATGACGTTGATGAGTCTGGTTTCACATTTGTTTTCAAGAGGACTCAATGAATAGCTGGTTTCACGAGGATATATATCGTTTAGTTTTGCGAACACAAATAAAGTGCACCGCTAGCCCTCTCATTCATTTCTTCGTTTGCATATGTGGTGAACTAATGCCACAACAGGGCGTTTCGAGACTACATTTAACGTTACAGATTTTCTAGGAGTTTGCTCCGTGTTTTTGTATCAACGGAAGGTTTTCGAGATTTTAGTTTTTTGGTGGAAATCGTATTGAATTACACGTCAGGCCCGAAAATGTGGCAGTTCTTTAATTTTACAACATTTAATCTTTATCATCACTAAGCAATAAATATAGTAATGTCGTTGTTGTGATATATGTATTTTATTCTAAAATAACTCGTGACCAAATCTAACTTCATAGGAGAATTTAAGGCCATGTTTGCATACTTTGAACGCTCAATTTTCACTCGTAATAAAGCAACATACTGCGTTTTACCCGGAAATCAGGGTACACCAGCACAATAAAGTTCAACCGCATGAAAAAATCAAAATATATTGTTACCTCCACCAGCCGGTTGCACTTAAAAGGTTCTATTATTCAAAGTATTGATGCTGATTCTTATTATCACACTTTGAGACCATAATATTGTAAATATTTTAAGAAATCTATCGATTACTCCCCAGATCAAGACGACAAAATTGCTCTTTATTATCGCCCTACCTGTCTGCTAACATATCGTTTATCGAAAGGGCTATGTGAACAATATGCAACAGCCATGCGCGATTGACAAAGGCTGATTCTCTGCAACCTGCATACATATGCATAAATTATGATAATGAGCCATTGATTAGCGTCGTCAGTCGAATGAAACGTTAAATATTATTGGTAGTTGCGCCATCTGTTAGCCAATGAGATGGCGCAATAAATTAGCGTCGTCAGTCGAATGAAACGTTAAATATTATTGGTAGTTGCGCCATCTGTTAGCCAATGAGATGGCGCAATAATTAGTTTGTTCGATGTCAGAAATACGTCATCATTTCTCGTGTGAGCGTGATTTATGATGACGAAATAAACATAGATATGGCGGATGTGACAAATTTTATTAGGTATTCCCTGGGTTATGCGGCCCCTCCAATAAGCGGCCAACTGTTTTATCCGGCCAGTTTTGCCGTACATCAGCTGGTTTCCTTTATCATTTACCTGTATTAGACGGCCACACTGTCTTACGCGGCCAACGGCCTGATTTCAGGTCATAATTGGTCCGTTTTACCCGTGAAATGCGGCCGCTTTGTTTTGTTTCCGGCTACTGCCGTTAGTTATTTCCACGCAAATCGTTTATTGGCTGATGAAACGGTTTGTTATTACGCAATTATCCACTGGTCAATCTGCCAAACAAAGGCGTAACAAAGCCGCTATTAACAAAGCCGTTATTTAGGTCAACCTAAACAAAGACATAACACAGCCGCTATTATCCATTGGTCAGCCTCCCGGGGTCATTGGTCAATCTAAACAAAGACGAAACATAGCAAGCAAGCAACAATCACGGATTTCTTTAAAGCATAGATGGTCAATGAATATGTTTTGTAACCTTCAGTGTCATTTATGTTCACCCAAATTGTAGATATTTTTTTGTTGCGTGTCTGTCACGATTTATGACCAGAAAGAAAACGAAATAAATGTTGATTAAAATATGTGATGAAAAGACTATTGATTCTTAGTTTGTCCTTCACCTTGCTGTTGCAAACTAAACCGAACAACATATGGATTTATTTTAATGTAAATAGATTTTCTGTTATAAACTAACACCACACATACATATAAAAATAATAGATATAAATAAACGGTATGTAAAATTGTATTAGAATAAAAATCGGCCGGTTTCCAACAGTTTATGACGTGTGTAGGCTGTTTTAATTGTCGGACTTGCATTATCGCCTTGCTGGGGTGGCCTGTAAAAACAATAACACGTGTCCTGGCTTATGCGGCCAGTTTGTGTCTGCAGATGGGATGGCCGTATAAGACAGGGACTACTGGGTAGTGTATTTCTTAAATTACATCGTTATTTAAACGTGTTAGTGTTTAATCGTGTCGGATAAATTTTATTCGTTCGATTAGGTGGCAATAGCATTCTTTTACAAGCCGTTTTTCTGCGATAATCGTGTTTTTTTACATGTCATGTGCTGTGCCAAGTCAATCTCTAATGAAATTGTCGGACCATTCAGTATTTATGACAGGGTGGTGTAGTAGGGTTCTAGGGCAGGACATGAACTTTTTTCACAATGTTTGGAGGGAGGCTATCAATTTTTCACACACTTTTAAAGGGGGAGGTGCGGGCTATCCCCCTAAATTTTTTGAAAATGTGATGCATTTTTCTGCAATCTAGTGAATAAATTACAGCAAAATTAACAGGGCATAATCACCTTGAAACATCTAGTTAGTGGGATTCCTGTTATTGTATCATTCTGTCAAACCCATCTTCTAAATCTTATTAGACCTATCCCAAAATATTGTTGTCCTCATGATTCTTATTGGACATTGAACTATTTTAGGTCTTTGTCTTTCAAGTTCTTAATTTGCCGTAGGCACCGCAGGGGAGGGTGCGGGATCGGGGACACCCACCTTCTGTGTGGGGGGCCAGGGTGTGCCCCAGAATTTTTTTGTAAATGTGATGCATTTTTCTGCACTCTGCTAGTGATTAATAAATTACAGCAAAATAAAGAACTTGAAAGACCAAAATAGTTCGGGGGGGCTAGGACAATTGTTCTGTCTGTCTGCACGCTTTCTAAAAGTGATATCATGTGTAATAAAGTGAACAATTGATAGTTTAGGCGGCTTGTAAACATTGATTATTGTCATATTCACATTTGGGATTTTAATGCCAATGCACTTCATATCTTTTTGCTTTTGTTATTTGGGATTTTAATGCCAATACACTTCATACCTTTTGCTTTTTGTTTCTAGTATTTCATAGTTTATATCTTGAAGGATAAACATACATACTCCTCACTTGGCATTATTTTTTATTTCTTGTGGTCGTCTGGATTCTGGGCTATTGGATTCTGTTCTACTTTGTACAGTATAGGTCCGAATAACAATTTTGACTATTATTTTAATTAGATAATTTTAAAGTTATGTCATCTAGTGTACATAAAGTTAAATAAATTATTGACATGTAAATTGGTTCATTAGTTTATCTTACTTTTATGTATATTGTTAACAGAAATTAATAATTTTAATGATACAAATTCTCAAAGAGTAAAAATTCATTCAAATACTAAACTACTTACATTAAGAAATTAATTAAGATTTACATTTTTTCTTATTTAATTATTCATATCAAGGACAAATATGTCACAAATTATAAAACAACAAAGAATCGTTCTCTGTGTATATATTAAATTTTAAAAACCGAAACACTCAACTGAATTGAAATAAATACAAAAACTTACAAGTGCAACCAAATAAAACATTACAGTAATTTTCACTGGTAGTTATGTCATCTAGTGTACATAAAGTTGAATAAATTATTGACATGTAAATTGGTTAATTATTTTATCTTACTTTTATGTATATTGTTAACAGAAATTAATAATTTTGATGAAAATTTTTATTGTAATTAGCAATTGATTTTAATATGGATTTAGATCTATGCACCAAATGCAAAAGGCCAGTAGAAGCAGCCTATCACGTTGCAATTGAATGTGATATTTGTATTAATTGGACACACATAGGATTCAGGACATGGAAGATTTACTGTGTCCAGTATAAAATTATGGATTTCTTTGTCTAGAAATTTGGTTATGGCTGATTAAGTTTCTTTCACCTTATAGAAAATAATATGATAATTCTTCTTCAAATTCTTCAACTTTGTCACCTTACCAAAAACAGGTATTTCCTGAAAATCACCCTTTTGCGCAGCGCGAGCGGTTGATATAGAATCGTTAAGAGCGCTCTTGATAAAGGCTAATTGTGGTTTCCTTAGCCGTGTCAATGTGTTTTGTGCCGCTTGAACCTAAGAATACCGCTATTAAGGCTCAAAATATATATCTGGATATGACGTTGATGAGTCTGGTTTCACATTTGTTTAAGGTCTCAATGAATAGCTGGTTTCACGAGGATTTCAACCATATACGACAAGCCATAGTTTTGCAAACACAAATAAGAGTATTTCGCTAGCCTCATTCATTCACACTCTTCGTTGCATATGTGGTGGGCTAATGCCACAACAGGGCGTGGATGATCGAGACTACATTTATTACGTCACAGATTTTCTAGGGCACTTTTGCTCGTGTTTTTGTTGACAACGGAAGGAACAGAAAATGATCAAATTAATTAGCAATATATATGAATACCATGAACTGGTTGTCAGTATTATATATCGTAATAGATTACTTGTTACATGTAGATTGTGCATATGAAAAGATTTTTGTATGTTTTAACCTCGTTACTGGATCTTTAAATTGTATGGGCCTTGAAAATCATACCATATCTTCCCAATTCACCACTGTGTTGGTGGACAACTTTGTGAATTTGATTTTAACATCACATTATTTGACCACTGAATCAGGGTGAAAATTTGTCAATAATTTCCAAGGAGCAGTTACACGTGTATTTAAGAGGGTAAATTCTTTATTTGTGTATCAGTGTCTGTGTAAGTGAGAGAAAATTAATAGTATCATTTACTGGAGCATATTTCACCTGAAGTAATTTATTAATTTATGAATCAACTATGTAGCTCTTTTTAAGTAAACAATTGCATTTACAATAACTTCTGGTATGGTGATCACAAATACGTTTAAACATGCATTTACTACATATTTAGTGATTATCTTAATTTACTACAAATTTTAATGCTATTTGCATAGAAGCTTTTTAACATATACACCAACCATTTAACAGACCTTCTATACGCCATAAAAAATATGAAAGTTCAACTCTTTTTTGGTGTATTGCAATTTTTTTTCCATTCAACTGACCACCACAGTGTAATTTTTGATCTGACATCACTAATATTGAAAAAGATTCAATGAACAACTGGCATCTAAGAGCTAACCTCATTGAATTCTACATTTTTCAATCTACCTTTTTCAATTTCGCATGTACATGATTCTAGGTGCACAAGATAAAAGTGTACTTTTCTTACAATTTTCAATTGCTAAATGTTTGTGTATGTTTTCATCACATACTGAATATTAAATAATGGGCAACAATGGGCAATCAATTTGATTGAGTTACCCCTTAAGAAAGGCAAGCTCTGCCTCGTCGCTTTACATCAAGCTTCTTGCTATATTGTTTGATGTCCCTTTTTAATTTTTCGCATTGCTGATCATTCAGCCACATACTTTCATCACTAAAGTCTTCAAACCCTTTGTGGTGCCTCTCTCCACCATGCTCAATTAGTTTATTACGCTTGTAAGTCCTAATGAACGTCGACACTGATTCTGGTAATATCAGTCAGACGTCGCCGTCCCTGTCCTGGCACATAGGTATTCATTACACCATACGTGTACAATTCTTCCACCATCATTGACATAGGGCCCGCAATATTGCCGATCCTTCTTATATGATCTTCACTATACTGGCCCATACTTTTTTTTCAGCATACCTGGATTAACAATTTAATAGTACATGTACTGGTAAACGAGCCTGAGGTTACATTGACACATTCATACAACTGATCATTTCGTTAGCTTTTTTCAGACAGTACTGGATCTGGCCAGAAGGACATGCTGCAGTGTATAATGAAGAATTGTATTAATGCATTGTTTACATTTCTTCTGATTTCTTCTGATATTTATGCTTGATGC